>SMDT01001690.1:0-74290 GCA_005392925.1 Aquilaria sinensis
CTAAGGGATCAAGCGTCTTGCCTGTTTTGTGTTTTCTCAGAGGGAGGAAAAATGCCCATCCTTTGCTCAGTCCCCTTTCCTAGTATTTATAGGAGTAGATGGTCCGTTCAGATCATGACACGTGTTCGGTCGGATTTGATCTGTGCTTTTGGACCTAGGGGACAGGCAGCCGTTTGCAGCCTCCTTTAGCCCTGGACCCGGACAGGTTGTGTCAGGACTGGGGCGGCTGCGGCGTGTCAGTTCGCCGTTCTGATGTGACGTGCAGGGCTTGCGGGCGACATGTCAGAGGCTCCTTAAATGCTCATACCGTACTCCCGAGGTCCCCTGGGCGAGGTCGCCCTTCGGTGCGTGCACCCTCTTCGGATTCCATCCGTCTTTCGGTGCAAGCACTTCCTTCGGGATCTATCCCATAGTTCTGGGAGTTCCCTTGATGGACACCTTCTTCGGGACTCACACCCATAGTTCGGGGATTCCCTTGTTCAGGTGCTTCTTGTTCGGGGAAGATACTCTTCGGGGCAGTCAGTTTGGCCCCTCGATGGAGACGGTGTTGTCCTCGGAATTCCTGACGAGCTAACCAAAGTCTCGAGCTCATAGTGTTTGACTTCGCACCTTCCGAGGTCAGTGAAAAGATCCTCTCTTGGGTGACGTCAGACTCCTCGGCCAATATTCTGGCAGGGAGTTACTACCGAGGAGGCAATAGCCTTTGGCTATCACAGGCCACCCTCCGAAAAGCCGAAGTGAAAAACTTCGGTTCATCGGTTCTCGGGTCCTGTGGTTGTGATACCCGCGCCGAAGATGCCTTCTTCTGCTGGTAGTGATTGGCAGCATTTTTGCGTCCTCGAGGTGCGAGAAGATAGGCTATCCCTGTGCCAAAGACACACCTTCTGCCCGAAGTCACTGGTTGTCTCTTGGTGTCCTTATGGCGAGGGAAAATAGGATAACCTTGTACCTGAAGATAGTCCTTAAGCCCGAAGTCATAGGCTGTCTTTTGGTGTCTTCGAGGTAACCTACTTTTTTGCCTTTATAGGTCTGCTTATGTGTCGCGTCCTGTGTCCAGCAGAGTCAGTCTAGGGCGGCGCCTCTAGACCAAATGGTGTCAGAGGGCCTGCTCGACGTGATGGATGACACGTGGCACGTTTGCTGCGCGATGCCTGACACGCGGCACGTTTGCCGCGCGATGGTTGACACGTGGCGCCCTTTTTGCTGGGTAAGAGTGCACTGAATACGGCAGGCGCGACTTTTCAGGCGCAGTTAGCAATTATGGCGATGCTTCGCCTTCCGAGGGGTACTAATGACGACGGTTCATCTGGCCTCTTCGGCCTATATATACCAGTCCGGTCATAACCCTCTTTCTGCTTCTACTTTTGCTTTCTTCTGCTTTCTAATTCTCTCCCGATTTTCCGCGGTGTTTCTCCTTTTTCAGGCGTTTTTCCGACCACTTTTCACGACGGCTTCCAAAAATCCAGATTCCGGCAAGACCTTTGGTGGGTTTTAGTCTTTTTGCTTTTTTCAAAGTTTCTTCTTTGTTTTTCCCGAACTCGTTTTTCTTGCTTTCTCTGAACTCATTTTTACCATGCCTGTTCCTGAGAGTTGGCAACCTCTCCTTTCTCACCCCTGCTGCACTACTCCGGCAAAACTGGCGAAGTGGAAGAGAAAGTTTTTCTTACCTTCTTATTCTGTGACGAGGTTGCCCCGTCCTGACCAATTTCCTTTCTCCAACCGAAGTGATGAAATCACCGTCTTCCGAGCCCAACTGAAGGCCGGACTTCGGTATCCCCCCCCGGAGATGGTTAACGCGTTCTGCGACTTCCATGGCATTGCCGTTAACCAACTCCCACCGAACTCGTACTGCTATTTCAACGCCTTCCTCTGTATGTGTGGCGTTTTCAAAATAAAACCTCACTTTGTAGTTTTTCTTCAGTACTACAAGCTCTACGTGGTCCCGAAGGGTGGCTTCTATTTTATCCTACCTCGGGGATCCGGGAGCAAAAAATATACGTTCACTTTCGCCACCAAAGACAGCTGGCGAGGGTGGCAACAAAAATTCTTTTTCCTGAAGAAGTCGGAAACTTGGTCGCACGTCCCGACCAAGTGGGCTCAGGGGAGGCTCAAGATGGACGTTGTTGACCCAAAGATGCTGCTGGACGCCGAAGTAGCACCTATCTTTGAGGACTTCGACAAGCGCATCCTGGCCGTCTCTGACTGGGCTGCCGAGGTCTCTCCTCGTGCCCTTTACCCCTTTCCGATCAACTGGAGGCTCATGACCGAAGAGGTCATTCGGGAATTCAAGGTGGTAAAGGAGCATGAGACGGACCTCAATATGCCAAAACCGGCTTCTTCGGGAAAGGCCGCTTGGCTCGTGAAACTCCTTCGGGGGGAAGAGACTTATGAGTCTTTTTATGAGAGTAAGTTACTTTCTCATTTTTCCCTTCATGACTTCATCTTGGACTTACACTGATCTTCTTTTTCTTTCTCCAGAGATGGGCGACGACGCGGCTGCCTTCTACAAGGCTCTTTTTACAGGCCAGGCCGAGAGGGGCGAGCAGACAAAGAAGGCCGCCTCTCGGAGGCGGAAGCACACTTCGGCGGGCCCTCCTTCGAAACGGGCAAGGAAGGCTGGTCCTTCCTCTCTTCCGCAGATTCCGGAGGAGGCAGGCGAGGAAGCCGAAGACCACGCTGTCCCTTTGCCCGAGGTACCTTTTGCCGACGTCCCTTCTTCCGACGTGCCACCTCAAAGCCCCACGCCTTCGCATGCTTTTCTGGAGGGCGATGGGGAGGAGACCCCTTCTGCCGAGGAGCGGCGCCAAATAAAAGGCAAGGGGATCTCTACTGAGGTGACGACGGTTCCTGACGACGACGTTACCGAGGTGCCAGCAGGTTTGCACTTTGTCGAACATCCTTTTGTCTCTTGCAAATCATTAAGACTTTTCTGGCCTTAACAAATTTTTCTGCCTTGTTGCACAGCGGAGGTGGCCTTAACCAATTTTTCTGCCTTGTTGCACTTTGTCGAACATCCTTTTGTCTCCTGGCTGGGTTACCGAACATGCCCGCAAGAGGGCCCTTCGGGATGCCAAAATTCCTGAAGGGAAAGTGCCGAAAGAGCCCTTTTGGACGTTCACGGAGGACATGAATATGTACTCCGAGGACTGTCCCGAGATGGCCAGGCAAATGTGCAAAGGGGTGCTTACTGAGGCCTCTTACAAGGCCATTACGGCGGCTTACCCAGGCGATAACTCCTTGGCCGCCAAAATCACTGAACATGCTGCCCAGGTACGCTCCACTGTCTCCTCAGTGGCAATTTTGTCTTTGATTTTTGTCCAAGTACTTAGCATTATTTTCCCTCTGTTTGCTTCTCTCTCTCTTTTTTGCAGCTGATGGGGTATGCCGGGTGTCTCCGTGTTCGAGTGGCGCGAGAGGCAGAGAAGAGGGCGGCACTTTGGGATTATTATACCAAGGCGAAGGACAAGTGTTCGGCCCTGGAAGCCGAAAATGCTCATCTCAAGCAGTCTGCGGAGAAGGAGGTTGCTGAACTTCGGGAGGAGTTCAAGAAAGAGAAAGAGGAACTTCAGAAAGACACCTCCCAGAAGCTTTCCGACCTCGGCTCTCGAATGGCGGAGCTGACTTCGACCGTCGAGGCGATTCAAAAGGGTAAGTCAGAAAGTGACACAATCCTTGCGAAGACGCTCGAGGAGAAAGCTCAACTCGAAGCCAAGGTCGCATCTCTGAAGGAGCCTTCAGAAGAGAAGAAGAAGGTGAAGTCACTGAAGAAAAAGGTCAAGGATTTGGAGAAGGATTACGCTGATCTGGGGAAAGACTATGAGGATTTGGAGGTCAAGAAGCAGGAGTCCGATAATATGACGAAGTTGGGCTTTCAAGACGGCTTCTGTCTCGCTCGGCACCAAATTCTGCAGAAGTTCCCAGACTTCGACCTCTCCTTTCTGGAAGCAATGAACATCCCCAAGGAGCCTCGGTGGACTTGGTCCAAGATCGAGCATTTGAGACTGCCTCCTTCTCTCCCGGCGCCGAAGGCTACTGACAAAAGCACAGAGGCTGGCAGCTCTCAGGACGCCGAGGTTCCTTAGCTTGTACTAGGGCCTTCTGTCTTCATTTTCTTCCTCTCTCCTCTGTAAGCACTGTTTGGCTCATTAGATAAAAATTTTGGCTAAGTATATATATATATATTTTTATTTTTATTTTTTGCCAGATTCCATTGTTTTCCTCTGTCCCGAACATATTTGCTCAAGTGACTTCGGAAAACTTATTTTTGATTGTTTTCGTGAGACTCTTTTCAGAATTTTTTATTTGGACAAATTTTTCCAACTAATACAACTTTCCCACCGAACTTTTTTAGGCGTAGAATTTTTTCAAGGCCTCTGAGTGCCAAGTATTTTTTAATTCTAAAAGAGACTTCGGAAAACCATATTCTTGCTTTCCTTTGTCCCGAATATATTCGCTCAAGAGACTTCGGAAAACTTTCCAACTTTTCGTGAGACTCTTTTCAGAATTTTTTATTTGGACAAATTTTTCCCACTAATACAACTTTCCCACCGAACTTTTTTAGGCGTAGAATTTTTTCAAGGCCTCTGAGTGCCAAGTATTTTTTAATTCTATGCCTTCGGCATCGCCGAGCTTATAAACTCCTTTTCGTACTTCGGCAAGTACCAGGTAGGGTCCTTCCCAATTTGCGCGAAGTACCCCGTGGGACGGTTTTCGGGGTGCAAATTCAGCCTTTCGGAGAACGAGGTCTCCCTTCTTTATTCCTTTTGGCTTAGCGCGTAGGTTTATGGCTGCTGCCACTCTTTGCTGGAAAGCTTTTCTTCTCAGCTCGGCTACTTCTCTGTGTTCGCTGAGGAGGTCGAGCTTGGTTCTCAGGCCGAGGTCATTTCCTTTTTCGTCGAACACTTGGACTCGTATTGACGGTTGTACTACCTCGACGGGGATGATAGCCTCTGTACCGAAGACGAGTGAAAAGGGTGTTTCCCCTGTGGCTCTTCGGGGTGTCGTCCGGTAGCTCCATAACACGCTTTGGAGTTCTCCTGGCCATTTCCCTTTTGCTTCTCCCAATCTCTTTTTCAGACCATCTTTTATGGTCCTGTTAGATACTTCCACCTGCCCATTACTTTGGGGGTGAGCTACTGGGGCGCAGTGCATTTTTGTCCCGAGGTTGCTAATGAACTCTTGGAATCCTTTGTCTATGAACTGGGACCCATTGTCCGCTACGAGTACCCTCGGTATGCCAAATCTGCACACGATGTTTTTCCATACGAACTTCTGCACTTCTTTTGCCGAGATAGTTGTCAGAGGTTCTGCCTCGACCCACTTAGAGAAATAGTCTACTGCTACTACGCAGAACTTTACGCCTCCAGGCGCCGTTGGGAGTGGCCCAATGAGATCTATGCCCCAAACTGCGAAGGGCCAAGGATAGTCTGCCGAAGTCACGAACTCTGAGGGTGTTCTTTGGATGTTCGCATGTCTCTGGCAACTACCACATTTCCGGACGAACTGCTTGGCGTCCTTTCTCAGGGTAGGCCAGAAGTATCCTTGGCGAAGTATCACTGCTGCCAGGGCGTCGGTTCCGATGTGCGAACCACAGGCACCTTCGTGAACTTCTTCGAGGATCATTTCAGTATCCTCTTCACTAACACACCTCTGTAGTGGATTTGCATATCCTTGCCGATATAGTTCTTCTCCAATTAAGAAGAATCGTCCGGAGCGCCTTCGCGTTCTTGCAGCTTCGCTGGGGTCTTCGGGGAGTGTGTTTGTTGCGAGATACGTTTTGATTGGTTCTTTCCATCCTTTCCCCGAGGTCGCTATGCTTAATACCGCGATGCTGGGGTGGCTCAGCTCCTCGGTGCAAGTTTTGGACTTCGCCAAACAGTCTGCCTCAGCATTTTCCCGTCGGGGTACGTTCTCGATTTTTACGACGTCGAACTCCCGAATAAGCTTTGTTACCAACTCATGGTATTTTGCCAAGGTCGGGTCTTTCGCGACATAGTCCCCTGCCATTTGCCGGACCACCAGCTGAGAATCACTATGGGCTTTCAAGTTTCTCACGCCAATTTTTCTGGCCAGGCGTAATCCTGCTATGAGTGCCTCATACTCGGCCATGTTGTTGGTGGCGTTGAAACTGAACTTGATGGCCTTCATTACTTCTAGGCCTTCGGGGCCTCTGATAATCACTCCAGCTCCCTGGTGTTCGGATCCTGAGGCCCCGTCAACGTGTAAGGTCCATTCTGGCTCACCCTCTTTTGGATCTGAATGGCTCTCCTCAGTGGTGGGTATTTCGGCGATAAAATCTGCCAGTGCTTGAGCTTTTATGGCTTTCCGGGGCTCATACGTGATCTCGTGTTCGCCCAGCTCTATGCACCACTTGGAGAGCCTTCCCGAATGATCAACTCTCTTCATAACATCCCGTAGTGGCAGACTACTTCGGACGATGATGGGGTGTGCCTGAAAGTATGGCCGCAGCCTTCTTCCTGCAAGCACTAAGGCATATATAGCTTTTTGAAGCAAAGGATACCTGACTTCGGCGCCATGCAGGGACTTGCTGACATAGTAAACCGGCCACTGTTTCGGCCCTTCTTCTTTCACGAGGACCGAGCTCACAGCTTTTTCTGTGACGGCGAGGTATAATACCAGGGGCTCGCCCTCCCGAGGTTGCCGCAGAGTCGGCAGGCTGGCCAAGTAGACTTTGAGTTCTTCCCAGGCTTTTTGGCAATCTTCAGCCCAAGGATGGCCATTTCTTCCGAGGTCGCCTTCCATCTTTGCGGCTTTTGTGAGGACTTTGAAGAAGGGTCGACACCTATCTCCGTACCTGGAAATAAACCTGCTCAGAGAGGTTATTCTTCCGGTGAGTCTCTGCACGTCTTTGACTGTGGTAGGAGTTCGGAATTCAAGCAGAGCCTTAATCTTCTCAGGGTTAGCATCGACGCCCCTTTTGGATACCATGTACCCAAGGAACTTTCCCGAGGTCACCCCGAAGATGCACTTCTCTGGATTAAGGCGGATCCCGAAGGTTCTGATCTTTTGAAAGGTTTCCTCTAAATCTGTAACGTGGTAGCCAGGCAGTTTGCTCTTGACTATCATATCATCAACATATACCTCCATGTTCCTCCCCATTTGGTCTTTGAAGACCTTGTTCATCAGCCTTTGGTAGGTGGCTCCTGCATTTTTTAGCCCAAAGGGCATTCTGATATAGCAATATGTTCCTCCCTCGGTGATGAAGGCAGTCTTCTCTTCGTCTCCGGGGTCCATCCTTATCTGATGGTAACCACTGAAGGCGTATAGGAAACTTAAGAGCCCGTATTCGGCAGTTGAGTCTACCAGTTGATCTATTGGTGGAAGGGGATATGAATCTTTCGGGCAAGCATCGTTCAAATTTCTGAAGTCGATGCACATCCGGAGCTTACTACTTCCTTCTTTTGTGGCAATTACCACGTTGCTTAGCCATTCGGGGTAGTTTACCTCCCGGATAACGTTGGCGTCTATCAGACGCTGGACTTCGGTTTTGACGAAGTCACTTTTGTGAGCTGAGATGCTCCGTTTCTTTTGCCGGACAGGTTTTACTTCCGGACTTACTTTGAGGCTATGCTGGATTACGCGAGGGTTTACCCCTGGCATGTCCTTCGGCGAGTAGGCGAACAGGTCTTTATTTGTAAGCAGAAAAGATACAAGTTTTTCCTTGTCTCCTTCGGCCATACTTTTCCCTATTCGGGTGCTATGGCCTGGGACAAGCTCTACTTCTTCTGTTTCCGCTTTTGTGGGATCTTCTGCCTCGCCCCTTTCCAGCTCTTTTGCTTCTACAGCATGTGCTACGTTGCTTGCTGGAGCCTTTCGTGCTCTGACGAACACCTTTCTCACCTCGCCTTGATCAATGAAGATCTTTGCGTCTCCTTCTTTGGTGGCGAAGGTGACGGTCAAGTACTTTACATCAGGGCGAATGTGCAAATTTCCCTGTGTCTGTCTGCCGAGGATGGCGTTGTATGACGAAGGAACGTCCATGACTATGAATCTTGCCATGGTAGAGGCGAACAGCTCAGCGGTTCCTTTCTGCGAAGTTCCCTTCATCATCAAGGGGAGATCGATCCAGCCGAGGACGGGTAGCTCAGATGGTCCTATGCCGAAGGTGGGTGAAGTGACAGCCTTGAGGTCACTCCTGGATATGCCCAAGCTTGGCAGCAAATGTGAGAACAAGACGTCTGCGTTTGACCCATCGTCCAGCAGCACCCTCTTGACGTCCCAGTTTCCTATCCTCGCCATGATCAGCAATGGATCGTCATGAGGAAATACGATGGTGGAGCCATCCTCGCGAGCCAATTTTTTCGTTGGGCTCTGATATTCCATCACCGCTATCTCTCTGGCCCTTCTTTTCCTTTCCGAGGATGGAAGTCCGGTTGTGATCGTCTGTATTACTCCTGCCGAAGGTGGAGGACGCCTTCTCGGACTTCGGTTCCTTCGCCTGTCTGAATCGTAATCCTCGTCATCAGGCTTTCCTTCTTCCTCTTTTTTCCCCTTCGGGGAAGGCATTCTCAAATAACGCCGAAGCTGGCCCTGCTTTATCAGTGATTCAATGTACTTTTTCAACTGAAAGCAGTCTTCGGTGTCATGACCGTGATCACGGTGGAACTGACAGAACTTCTTCATGTTCCTTCTGTTGTCAGCAGTCATGCCCCTCGGTCGTTGGATTTGAGCCCCCTGTTTTTCCAATGCCATGAGGACATTAGCCCTCGTGGTGCTCAGAGGTGTAAAGTTTTGGGGCTTCCTTCCTCCTACTCGCATTCTCCGAGGTCGGCCTAACTGTTCCGTTGGACACCGGGCTTGCTGGCTGGACCCTTCGCCACGAGCGTGAATATGGTCAGCCTTCGGTCCAGTCATTCTCAGCTCTTCGGCTGTCATATGTTGTTCAGCCCTTCGGTAGAATTCTCCCAGCGTGTCCGGGGGATCTTTGGAGAATTCATAAAACAAGTGCGAATCCCTCCGAAGGCCCCTCGTCATGGCGAGGATTCGGATTTCGGGACGAAAGTCCGGAACACTGAGGGCCTCTCTGTTGAACCTCTCGACATAGTCACGGATGGTCTCCCCGTTTCTTTGTGCTATGTCAAACATCTGGACGGGCATCTTCGCCGTCGGCTTGCTCCCAATGAACTGTTGGGTGAACGCTGTGGACAGCTCCTGGAACCCCCTGATGTTTCCGGGAGGCAGGGAATTGTACCAGGCAGTTGCTGGTCCTGCGAGGGTGACTTCAAAGCACTTGCAGAGTGTGGCATCATCAGCTCCGTGTAGCACCATGCTGCGTTTGTACTTTGTTAGGTGGGCCTGGGGATCAGTCCGGCCCTCATAGGTCTCTAGCTGAGGCAGCCTGAAGTCACTTGGCATGGCTGCCTCGACCACCGTTCGGGCGAAAGGAGTTTCATCTCCAGAGACAGTTTCAGTTAGCCTGCCCCAAACAGGCTTGCGTGCCACCTGCTGTTCCACTCTCTCCAGTCTCGCCAAGACTTTCTCCAGGAGGAGCGTGGCACTGGGCTCCTCTTCCTGGTATCGCCTCTTCGGAGAGCGACTTCGGTACCGAGGTGAGGGGGACGTTGCTTCTGGTGATAAACTTCTTCTAGACGGGACTTCGGGTCGTTTAGACCTTGCTCTTTCCGCCAGACGTGCCCCAAGGGGCAGGTTATCTGTCGAGGACTCTTCTCGTGGCTCCCCACTTCCCGAGCTATGATGGGTTGCCCTTGGGCTTTTCTCCCGAGGTCGTGCTGACGAGGTGGGTTTTTGGGCCTGGGCTGGTTGCGGCCATCTTCGGTCTATTTGTTGTGTCATTTCAGCCACAACAGACCTCTGAAAGTCTCTTAAAAAACCCATGGTGATGATAAGAGGGCGTTCCTCTTCAGGCAAGGAAGTCTCTGGGGGACTTTGTTCGGTAGCCGGTTGGGTCTCAGGCGCGGACGGGGACTTTGGGAGTCCTTTGTCCTTTGAACGCCGAGTTTCGACAACAGCTACGTGGGAGTGGGTTCCCACAGACGGCGGCAAATGATGCCCCAAGGCATCTTCGTTTGTTGTCATGTTGACAGGTGGAGAGACTTCCTGAGGAGGCAAGCACCTGGAGCTCTGGTTTCCCAGCTGAGTGTGCCTGAAAAGCTCAAAGAAGAGGTTAGGAGGTCCCCGGTTTGCTTTTCCGGGGAGGACCCTCCGACGCCCAAGTCAATTTTCTGAGTGAAAGTGGAGGAAGAACACTAAGGGATCAAACGTCTTGCCTGTTTTGTGTTTTCTCAGAGGGAGGAGAATGCCCCCCTTTGCCCAGTCCCCTTTCCTAGTATTTTTAGGGGTAGATGGTCCGTCCAGATCATGACACGTGTTCGGTCGGATTTGATCTGTGCTTTTGGACCTAGGGGACAGGCAGCCGTTTGCAGCCTCCTTTAGCCTTGGACCCGGACAGGTTGTGTCAGGACTGGGGCGGCTGTTTTGGACCTAGGGGACAGGCAGCCGTTTGCAGCCTCCTTTAGCCTTGGACCCGGACAGGTTGTGTCAGGACTGGGGCGGCTGCGGCGTGTCAGTTCGCCATTCTGATGTGACGTGCAAGGCTTGCAGGCGACATGTCAGAGGCTCCTTAAATGCTCATACCGTACTCCCGAGGTCCCCTGGGTGAGGTCGCCCTTCGGTGCGTGCACCCTCTTCGGATTCATCCGTCTTTCGGTGCGAGCACTTCCTTCGGGATCTATCCCATAGTTCTGGGAGTTCCCTTGATGGACACCTTCTTCGGGGCTTACACCCATAGTTCGGGGATTCCCTTGTTTAGGTGCTTCTTGCTCGGGGAAGATCCTCTTCGGGGCAGTCAGTTTGGCCCCTCGATGGAGACGGTGTTGTCCTCGGAATTCCTGACGAGCTAACCAAAGTCTCGAGCTCATAGTGTTTGACTTCGCACCTTCCGAGGTCACTGAAAAGATCCTCTCTTGGGTTCGGAGAAGATAGCAAGAAAAAAAGAAGACATCAACTAACAAAGAGCACCATCATTGGCTTGCCATCCGCCATGATACTTAGCTTCGGTTTTGTTTCTTTTTGTTCTTTTTTCCTTTCTTCCCTTTTGGTGGATTTTACCAGGATTTGGTCTATGTTTGAAGCTTGTAAATGAGCTATGAAATAGCTAAGAAGCTACATTGAAGCTACCATGAAGTCTATAAGACCAAACGGTGGCTGAATGACTTAGCTGCCAAGGACTTTAACTAGTCTTTGGTCCAAACTCCTTCCAAGAAGCTCAATTCTTTTAATACTTTATTTCATCCTGACTTATTCTTCAAGTGGCATATATTAAGCACCCACTTCATTAACGAATTTACCCAATTAGGCCCCCAAACTTTTTATTGAACCTTACTACACTTAGACTATGTATGAGAGCTATTTAGCGTACCTTAAGGTGTTTCCATAGGTTCCTTTTGGTTTCCACTTCATCTTATCCCACATTGTGCCCTTTATTCTCATTTAGATGATAAGCATCAACCTCATGTACTTCCTTTTGAGGCATTAGGCTTTAGACCCTTCATATGCACATGGTTGCACACAAAGGTGCACTTAAGGGTCCCTTGGTGCACCCTAAAGTGCCATTGTCATTTTTCATGTGCTTTTTTCATTTATTGGGCTCCTATCTTTTAAAATTAGCCAATGATCTCACACAATTCTCTTAGTGTTTTAAGCTTTAAAGCCTTTAATTTCACTTGAGTGCACATAAGAGGGTGCCTAAGAGTTCCCTTGTGGCCCTCCTTGGATTTCTTGTATTGATTCTTAAGTTCTTTTTAAATCCATCTTCAAACCATGATTTTTCCTCTCAAGACCCATCATGGCCACATTTTAGCCAATTATGGCTTAAGAACAAAGCACTTTTCTTCCATATTCCATTGATGTGCCCTTATAATGCCTTGTAGGTGTATTTTTCTTAATGTTTCATAACTTGCATTATATATTCACATCTTTGATGCTCAATATATTCACATCACAATCACAACCCATGGCCTATGCAAGTTACATGTATGATAGTAGATTATTCAAGAAGGCATTTAAAACTGTCCTTAGAGCTCGGTGAGTATGACATAAGTTACAAGCCAAGGAAAGCTATCAAGGCACAAGTGCTCATAGATTTTATCTCTGAATTGCCTTAAAATCTTGAGGAGCTACCTTCGATCGATGAAGATTGTGAGCCAAAGTGGGACCTATTTGTCGATGAAGGATCAGGAATGGCACACCAAGGTGCAAGTATAATCTTGGAAGGGCCAGAAGTAATGAAAACATCCATGGCTATCAAATTTGGCTTACAAGTGACGAAAAATGTGGCCAAATACGAAGCCTTCATTGTTGGACTATGCTTCGCCAGGAGTATATGCATTAGGTCTCTTTGGGCTTGCAGTAACTCGCAGCTATTAGTTCAGTAGTTAAGGGGGGAGGATGAGGTTAGGGAGATGATACTCGACAAGTATTTTGACCTTGGAAAAGTGATGTTGGAGAAGTTTGACAAACAGCTCATAGAGAAAGTTCCCTAATGAAAGAATGCGCAAGCAGATGCTCTTGCCAGCACAGATGGGTGCACTGAAGAGAGAAAAGTGCCAAGTGTAGATGTAAACTAGATAATGAACATTCAAGAATGGTGGAGAACACCACTCTAGAAATAGCACGTCAAAGGAAAGATGCCTGATGACCATTCAAAGCCTTGAAAATCAAAAGAAGGGTTAGAAGGTATTTCCTCATTGGCAAAGAGCTTTATCGACAAGGCTATTCCAGTCTTCTATAGAAATGCATCGGAATGGTGGAAGTAGTGTATGTCCTAAAAGAGATACATGAAGGGAGGTACAGTTTTCACATCGGTATGGATGGCTTGGCTTGTTTCTTACTTCGGCAAGAATATTTCTAGCCATCCCTGAGGCAGGGCATACACAGGCTCATGAGAAGCTGTGACAAGTGCCAATGCCATCCTCATAGGCAAAGGATGCCATCCAAAGTTGTAACATTGGCATATTGTCCTGGTCCTTTTGCCATCTGGGACATAGACCTCATAGGCCTGCTTCCCACTGCCCTTGGAGGTTGAAGTACTGTATTGTGGTAGTAGATAATTTCAAAGAATGGATAAAAGCAGAGCCATTGGCATCTATATCAGCTAAGGAAGGCCAAAAGTTCATATGGAAAAGCATTATATGTAGGTTTGGCTGTCTAAGGATAATGGTGGCCGAAAACTGAAATCATTTCATCAACAAAGGTTTCCAAAAGTTTGTACCGACTTTAGCATCATGATACATTTCACCCAGTAGCACATCCCTAAAGAGATGGCCAAGTTGAAGTCTCCAACTGAACCATTAAGGATGGCTTGAAAAAATGACTGGGAGAAGCCAAAGGAAAATGACCAGGGGAGCTGCCTTATTTTTTATGGAGTTATCAGATGACTCCATGAAAGGCAAATCAGGAAACTCCGTTCTCCCTCACCTATGGTACCAAAGCACTGATTCTCGTCGGGATAGCACACTCATCCTTAAGAGTGCAAATCTTCAATAAAGAGTCCAATGACGTAGGCCTAGGGGCCAAAGTGGACTTATTGGAATAGCATTTTAGCGAATAGTGGTTATTTTCATGAACCAGGAGGTTAAGATAAGGGAATCAAAGTTGTGGAGTTGGTGCTCCGTACCACCAAGGTCAAGCCCCAAAGACTAATGCAAGGGGTGTTAAGGGCAAACTGGGAAGGACCATACTTAGTTACCACCAAAATCAGGCTAGGGGTCTTCAAATTTGGCGACACTTTTAAGCATGAACTAAAAAACATATCGCACGCAAATTGCCTGAAAAGGTACCTCGCTTAATTTAGCCAAAGTACAATCCTGATAGGGACAAATACTGAGTGCAAAAGGCGTATGGAAAGGAAAAATTTCATGGGAAGAGCTTGCCTAGACCATGACTTAAGTCCTGGCATTTACAAAATTCATGAGAATGACGAAAGTCCTTATTATTGTTGAAACAAGTGAAAAAAGAGAATTGGAGCTCTAAAGAAACCTCAACCACTAAGCTAAACAATGGAGTCAAACTCAAATCACTAAAAAATATCATAAATTTAGGAGGCACGAGGAAAAGTTGAAGGAATAGTAACGCATCACAAAAATAGGTGAATGAACTGATAAATCCTTCAAAGTATGAATGCCAAGTGGGCAAGGCTGAGGGATACTGCTCGAAGGATAAGAGAGGAAGAAAAATAACTGAAGAAGGATCTATTTCCTTTGAAAGGGTTGATCTATGCCCATAATACAAGTGGGTCTGAATGATAGTACCATGCAAGAAATAGAGGAAAAAGAAGATAGTAATATAAATGAGCAATGAATTCAAGGGTTGAGGCCCCGAGTTGTCTCCCATCTCTTCTTCCTTTTCCTTTTCCTCCTCAGTTCTTTTGTCTTCAGGAAGGCCTTCAAGTTCTCCAAGGTACTCATCTTTTAACCGCGCCGATGTTTCCTCCTCGGGCCTCCGAAAGGCATTTAGGTAAGAAAGGTCAAGATAGGGATGCCTCTTTAGAACTTGATGGCATGCAAGGCAAAAGCCATCTCGAAGTCCTAAGATGTTGATATTGGTAATCTTTTATAGCTCTTCCCTCATCCTTTTCTTTTCCAGCTCCAGCTCCTTAATCCTCAACTTCACCTCACGGAGCTCATTCCGAAGGTTATTCTTATCCTTTGAGTATCACTTCACCTTCCGATCAATGTCATCATGGTTTATCTTGATGATGTTACGATCAAGGGACACAAGGTAAAGTTGGTGGCCGAGGTCCTAGACTCGGGAGCTAGCTTCCCAGGCAATGGCCTTCACCTCATCGCTGACCTACTTATTTAGTTCCTTGAGCTCAGTGGTGGCCTTGTGCTTTAGGTTGCTAAACATGAAGGCCATATAGGTGAGGGCCCCCTTGGCCTTAGCCAAACTCTCTTCACCCTTATTCTAGATCTTTGTTTGGTTTATCATTAAGTCCTAAAAGTACCTAGAGATGATGAAGAACTATTCAAAAAAGATAACTTAGCTGTCAGGAAAAGCAAAAGGTGAAGTAAACTTCAAAGAAAATGAACCAATGCCTAAAAAAACTAAACTTGGAAGAGTAATTAATTAGTGCCGCAACGTTGCACTCCTTATTAAAAAACTATTCCATTAGTTCGTTGAAAGTGTTGTTGGTGGTCACCGCTCTGTAAAGCTAGAGAACCATCCCTCCAGAGTCATTGTGATCAAATAGGGACATATCCTTTGTGATGTCCCAGACTTGTGACCTCAAAACAACCCTCTTTGGTAGGCAAGCATTTCTCGCTGCACATTGGGCTTCATGCTCAGCCATCCACCTTGCCAAATTCTCCCCTAGATGGTCATGCTGAAGTTCGTTCAATACACCAGTCCCCAACCAATCTTTCATCAAGTTATAAGTTGAAAAGTATCCAAGAAAAAGGGGAGTTGAGGTGACCAAACCTTGAGGAGGAACTTTGGCGTGCCTGGAAGTTTCTTTTCTATCTAAAATCTTTATAGCATTTTTGACCATTACTGCAAGTTCTTTTGCTTTATTTTTCTTTCTCTTTTTTTTTTTCGGTTTCATGAGTAGCGAGGGCTTATTCGATCACAGCTCCCAATAGAACCGAGGCAACAGATGGACCTGGCAAGGGAGTGGAGATCTTTTTTTTGAGCTTATCTAGCTCGCTAGCCTCAGAGTCCTCTAAAAGATGGATCTCGGTGTCCAATAGAACCTTTAGCTCAGAGGCCACCTTTATTCAAGAAATGTTGGTGCGTGAAGATATTGCACGGGCCTTTTTCAGCGAAGAGCAATTAGAGGCCTTCTTTGTAGGCTTCTTCTTAGTCAGCTTCTTCCCATCTTCTTTTTATGCCTTCGCAAGAAAAGCCTTCCAATAGAATTGGGCACTAAAGTCTTCACCCATCTCTATAAAAAAGAAGGCATCAATGTAAGTCACCAAAGAAGAAAAGCCACAATAAGAACAAAACTTATGTGAAATGAAGGCAAAATAAGAAAGATCCCCTGAAGCAGTTGGACTAAGACTAAGGCCTTGAAGGGGTCATCAGCCTTAGGAGGATCAACCGAAGAAAGGGGTAAAGGAGGATTATTGGGCTTTGATTTGGTCAAGGGAAGGGGATAGATGTGAAGGGCACGCGAAACATTTGCTGACTTCCAATCCCACTTGATGTGAAATGGGAAAGGATCAGCTCCCTCGTCTAAGTATCCCCAATTTGCCACCACCCAAATTGAAGCATTGCAGTCATGGAAAAGATTTTTCAACTTCTTTTCTAGAAGTATAGAAGGGTCGTCCATGTCCACCTCCAAGCTCCTAAAAGCCAACTCTCCCAATATCCCCCAAGACTTTGGCACAGACATAAAGAAGTACTTATCTGCCTGTTGCACTAGCCATCCCAAGTGTCGAACATGAAATAGTACTTTTTGCTCCCGGAGCATCATGGGAATATAAAATAAAATGACCCTTTCAGCAAAGTGAGCAGCTTGTAACACTACAAAAAGATTAGAAAATGTGTATCTAGCTCAAACACGTTGCTCATGCATAAATATGTATTAAAGTGAGCATATGGGTTCAGAGGAAGCTGGCTGACTGCGATTCCACGGAATTTGTAGAAATCTTTCACCATAGGATGAGGGGGATATCAAAGCCCGACCTTTAATTAGGTCTTGAAGGCCTACCTAAGAATTGAAAAACTTCACCAAAAGTTCACCGAAAAAATACTGAGTTTCTCGCTAGAGCAAAAAAGAGCTGAGAGCAAGAGCAAGTGTAAGCAGAGAGGAATGGATAAGTTTCCTGCTAGAGGAAAGGGGTATATATAGCCTCTAAAGAAGTGCGATCAAGGATCGCATTGCATGAAGATGTGAAATGATCAAAATGCCCTTCTGTACACTCCAGGCATGCATTACTGACTGCACAAATTACTGAATGACATGTGTGCTTAGAAACCCAAAGTCAGGGTAATGATTCATGAAGGGACATAAAGCTGCCTACTAGTGAACCAACTTCATACGTGCCGATTGAAGAAAAGTAACTAACGCCCTTGAGATGAAGCGATGTAACGTAATTTTGCTAGAAATAATTATCATTTTAGAGAAGCTCAAGTGACACGTCTGTAAGAAGGGGGAAAGACTAAAGTAAATGACCCCAAGGTAACACATTGCCGATGGAACAAAGCATCCATCAGCTATTTAGGGGATGGCATGTGAGGGCCAAAAGCTATAGGCCATGAGGCTTGCCTAAGTTCTGGTCAAGGCACGAGTAGTTCAGCCACACAACTCAACTTCAGATCACTAGTCGTTCGGCCTAAAGCTATTTGATCGAAGGATAGGCCAAATACCTCGGCACCAATGAGCACTAGTGCTGACAAATACCATTAGGAAAGTACTCCCAGGTGCTTGAAAAATGCTCACTCTAGCCTGTGTAAGAACAATTGGCTACAAAGACAGTTGGGATTGACATAGACCCATGTTCCCTGATCTAGCCAAACATGTGGTCGGCAGATTTAGGGGGCTCAACTTCTCAGAACATGTATAAAAGAAGTCATCTCTAGGTACACATGAAAAACTGGCCATTCTATTAAGCTATTCACATATTCATAGCTGTATTACCTGCTTACTTGGGCATTAGAGAGTCCTCCCCTGGAAAACATTTTGGGAACTCCCTTCACATCTTTTTGGTGCCTTTAATGAATTGTAGTTGACCAAAGTACATACATCCAATCATAGATGCAAAGCTTAGATGACCAAAATCCCCAAGGACACCACCTACAACCTGCAAACTAATGGGCAAATAAAAGTACTCAATAATTGCCTTGAGATGCATTTAAGGTGTGTGAGTGGACACAAGCAAAAGGAGTGGGCCTAGTACTTGCCCCTCACTATAAGTATTGGTAAAACACTAATTTCCCTTCAGCCATAGGTATGACTATTAGACCTATGACTTGTATAGGCCATGGGCTGTGATTTCTATACACAAGATGTACATGAGGTGTGGTGCAGATCATGAAATAGGAAAAGAAATGGAGCAAGGTAAAACTACATACCTATACATTACCTTAAAGGACCCTTTGTGTACACATAAGAGGAACATGAGAGAATGTACTATGTTATAAGCTACAAATGGAAAAAATGTATTATCATGATGTGTTGGAAATGAAGACCCATAAGGTAAGAGAAAAGGGTGCAAAGAACCTAAGAGCATTATGTAGTGTTTCGGGAGCCAAACAAGCATAGCGAAATATAACCGAAACCCTCCAGGATCCATGCAAAACAGGGTAAACCAGGTGTTCAAAATTTTCATACCTAATTTCTTGGAGATCTTTCATCCAACTGTTGAGTTGAATCACAAAACCTGAACAGCTGATGTGTTCAAGCTCTCTATAGTATCCACACGAGCTTCTCGGGATTGCCATGCCTCCACCATGTCCCGTTAGATGCGTTTCTCTTACGCCCATAGTGCTAGCTTGTGTCCTCCAAGGAATAGTAAGATAAGAGTGTGGCTGGTTTTCAGAACTTTTCTGATTTCATCTTTTTTGGGAGGCTAGGGCAAGAGTTGCAAATTTTTTACTATATGATGTATTTATAGTGAGACTTAACTCCCAAGCCTAATGAGTTTCAAAGCCCTAATCCAATTAGGTTTAATTTTGGGCTTAATAATAATGTAACTTCTGGGCCAATTATTAATACGAAGTTATCATGAAACCATAACCCAAATAAATTAGCCCATGCACTCAAATAATCCAAATAGACTTTATGTGTGCGACCTAATAGACTCCTATCATATTGGCAATGATCATAAATCACATTTATGATAATAAACAATGAGTGGTATCTAGCAACACATCATTGCTACCCAAGTGACAAAATTGTCAGTGATTCAAATAAACCTTTATGATCATTATCCGTATATGCCATTATCCTTATGTCCAAGATATCAAGACTAAGCACGAGATAAGGAATGTATCACCCTCGTATAGCCCAATCTTTGGTTTCGTTATTACCAAGTAGACTAACTTTAACTGATGACACTGATATCGTATATCAAGTCTGATGCCCAGCAGCGTCTTCATCGGATGACATTGTGACTTGCGGAGGGACTTCCTGAGGGGGAGAACGCTCGAATGCCAGATTGCCCAGGGGAGCGTGCCTGAAAAGTTCAAAAGAGAGGGTTAGGAGGTCCCCGGGATGTTGTTCCGGGGATGAGCCTCCGACGCCCAAGTCAATGTCCAGAGAGGTAAAAGAGGGGAACACTAGGAGGTTTAGGTGCCGTGCCTGTTTTTGTTTTCTCAAGGAGGAGGAGTCCAACCGTTGCCAGGGTCTGTTCCCTGGTATTTATAGGAGTGTCCAGCCAGTTCAGATGACGACACGTGTTCGGTCGGATGTTTTCTGAATTTCTGGGCGTAGGGGACAAGTAGCCGGTGGCAGGCTCCTTGAGCCTTGAACCGAGACAGGTCGTGATGGGACCTGGACAACGTCAGTGTGTTAGACTGCCATTTGGGGCGGCCTGTAACGTCTGTGGGCGACATGTCAGAGGCTCCTTAAATGCTCATGTCGTACTCCCGAAGTCCTTCGGGCAAGGTCGTCCCATGGTCTGGATGCCCTTCTTCTGGAGTTATGCTCGTAGTTCAGGGAGTCCTTTATTTCGGTGATTCTGCCTTCGAAGGATTCTCTCTTGCTTGTAGGGACTAGGCCTCTATCTCGAAGATGATCCGTTTGGTCCCCCGAGGAAGCCGGCAATACCTTTAGATTTCTTGGCGTTTTAGCCGAAGTCATGACTTTGTGGTACTCGACTTCATACCTGCCGAGGTCAATGATGGTGCTTCTTTTTGGGCTACGCCGAGCTTCCCGAACACACCTTCGGCAGGAAGCTTGTACTGAGAGGTGATAGCCCTTCGGCTATCACATGCCCCCCTTCAGAAGGCCGAAGTGGAGACTTCGGTTTGTAGGCCTTATGAGGGCGTCCTTCTGGGTCTTGGGTGTAGTACCTGTTCCGAAGATGCACCTTTTGTCCGAAGACATAGGCTGTTCAACTATAGCCTGTCTTTTGGTGTCTTCGAGGTAACGTATTGCTTTCCTTCTGTAGGTCTGCGAAACATCGCGTCCCCTAACCAGGCGTGTTAGTTTAGAGTGGCGTGCCCAGGATTTAGGGGTGTTAGAAAGCGTGTCCTCCTTCTGGCACGATTGCTGACATGTGGCGCGTTTGTCATTGGCGAGGGCTGCATCGGTTACAACAGGCGCGTCTTTTCACATGCAGTAATTAGTTACGGCAACTGTTCGCCTTCTTGGGGTATTTATGACGCTGGTTCGCCTTCCCCCTTGGCCTATATATACTCTTATTCCTTCAAAATCCCCTTTTGCTTCTGCTTTTTCTTTCTTATGCTTTTTAACTGTCTCTGCATTTTCTTCTGCTTTTCACGGCGGTGTTGTTTGACAGAGTTTTTTCTGGCCACCTTTCACGACGGCATCCTCAAACCCAAATTTTGGCAAAGCATTTGGTGGGTTTTAACCGTCCGAGTTTTTCTATTTTTCAAGCTCTTTTTCTAGAAGTCATTTTTCAGCCAACATGCCTGTTCTCGAGAGCTGGCAACCTCTTTTGTCTCACCCTTGCTGCACCACTCCTGAAAAACTAGAAAAATGGAAGAACAAAATTCTTTCTTCCCTCGTATGCCATTACAAGGTTGCCACGTTCTGACCAATTTGGCTTTTCCAATCGTAGGAACGAGGTTACCATTTTCAGAGCCCAACTGAAGGCCGGACTTCGGTACCCTCCTCTGAAGATGATTTGTGACTTTTGCCAATTCCATGGCATTGCCGTAAATCAACTTCCGCCAAACTCATACTGCTATTTTAATGCCTTCCTCTACATGTGTGGCGTGTTCGGGATAGAACCCCATTTTGTTATTTTCATGCAGTACTATAAGCTCTTCATGGTCCAGAAGGGTGGCTTTATTTTATGCTACCTCGGGGATCCAGGAGCAAAAAATATATGTTCACTTTTGCCACTAAGGACAGCTGGCGAGGGTGGCAAAAAAAAAATTTCTTTCTGAAGATGGAGGAGGCCTGGTCACATGTTCCGACCAAGTGGGCTCGGGGAAAGCTGGAGATGGACGTCGTTGATCCGAGGATAATGCTAACTCCGAAGTTGGCTCCTGTCTTCGCGGACTTCGACGGACGTATCCGCGCTGTCTCCGACTAGGGTCCCGAGGTCCCCTCACGCTCTTTCTACCCATTCCCCATTAATTGGAGGTTAATGACCGAGGAGGTTCTTTGGGAGTTAGGGGTGGTGAAGGAGCATAAGACGGACCTCGAGATGCCAGCTCCTGTCATCGCCGGGAAGGATTCTTGGTTGGTGAAACTCTTTCAGGAGGAAGTTACTTTCGAAACTTTCTTCGAGAGTAAGATATCTCTGGCTCCTTTTGTTATGGTTTTTATCTTGGACTCACGCTGATATCTTCTTTCTTTTCCAAAGATGGGGGACGACACTGCTGCCTTCTACAAATCCCTTTTCACTGGTCAAGTTGAGAAGGGGGAGCAGACAAAGAAGGCCGTCTCCCGAAGGCGGAAAACGACTGGGGTTAGGCCTTCTTCCAAACGGGCGAAGAAGACCATTCCGCCCCTTCAGTCGGAAGTTGTTGAGGAGGTAAGCGGAGAGCCCGAAGCTGCTGTCGTTCCGCCGCCCGAGGTCGCTGCCGACGTCCTTCTGACCGACGTCCCTCCTCGGAGCCCCACTTCGTCGCAAGTCCTTCTGGATGTTTCGGTAGAGGCCCCTTCTGCCGAGGAGTGGCGCAAGAGTAAAGGCAAGGGGATTTCTGCCGAGGAGGTTTTGGATTCGGACGACGACGTGGTGGAAGTGCCACCAGGTTTGTTTTCCAGCGAACTGTGATGTCTTTACTTTTTTCGAGTCTTGAGATTTTCTTGCCTTGACCAGCTTTTTGTTTTATCGTGCAAGGGAGTTATTTACTCCAGGTTGGGCAGCCGAGCATGCCCGGAAGTGAGCCCTTCGGGATGCCCGTATCCCGGAGGGGAAGATCCCGAAGGAGCCTTTCTGGTCATTTACAGAGGACATGAATTTGTACTCCAGAGACTGCCAGCAAATGGCCAAGGAGATCTCGAAAGGGATCCTTACCGAGGCTTCCTTCAGGGCCATTGCAGAGGCCCACCCGGGCTACGATTCCCTCACCGCCAAACTTTTCGAGCACGCTGCCCAGGTATGCTTCACGCATTTCTTTTTTCCTTTTGATTTCTTCCAAGTATTTTTGCCTTACTGACTTTGCCTTTATTTTTCTACAGCTGCTGGGGTACGCTGGTTTCCTCAGAGTTCGGGTGGTGAGGCAGACGGCGTTCTGAGCCTTGGCCTTAGAAGTTATAGAAAAAACTAAGGCCATGTGCTCGGAACTGGCTGCTCGGAACACGCAGCTGGCCGATGCTGCCGAGAAGGAGGTGGCTGCCCTTCGGGAGGAATTCCTGAAAGAAAAAAAAGAACTTTTAAAGGATTCCTCCCAGAAGATTTTTGACCTCGGCTCCCAGGTGGCGGAGCTGGTCTCGGTGAACGAGGCGCATCAAAAGGAGAAGTCAAAGTCTGAGGCTCTCCTGGTGAATGCGCTTGCTGAGAAGGCTGTACTCCAAGCCGAGGTTGACTCTTTGAAGAAGGTGCCGAAGAAGAAGAAAATGAAGGCATTAAACAAGGAGGTTGCCAGTCTCAAGAAGGACCTTGAGGAGCTTGAGGTCGAGAAGGATAAATCTGACCAGATGACCAAGGTTGGTTTCCAGGATGGGTTTTGCCTCGCTTGGCACCAAGTTCTTCAGAGGTTTCCAGATCTAGACCTTTCTTTCCTAGAGGCCCTAAACATTCCCGAGGGGCCTCGGTGGTCTTGGTTTAAGATTGATCACCTGAACCTGCCTTCTTCTATATCGGCGCCAATGGTGGTGGAAAAGGACGTAGGAGCTGGCGGCTCCCAAGACGCCGAGATTCCTTAGCTTGTTCTAGGGTCTATTTTTTTGTACTTCTTCCTTCGGCACTTCTTCTTCTCTGTAAGCAAATTCATCTTAATGAAGACTCTTTTTAGGAAATTTGACTAAGTCTTTTTGCGAGATCTTTCATTTCCCATTGTCCCGAACACGTTTGCTCGAGAGACTTCAGGAAAATATATCTGTGAAAATTTGACTAAGTCTTTTTGCGAGATCTTTCATTTCCCATTGTCCCGAACACGTTTGCTCAAGGGACTTCAGGAAAACATATCTGCGCTTATTGCGGCGATTACCTTCGCGGAATTCTGGCTTGTACTTTAAGAATTTTTCTAAGAAACTTCTGTACTTAGAATATTTTTCTAATTTGTACAACACAATTCTTCCGCGAAATCTTAAGCATAGAACTTTTTCAAGGCGTCTAAGTGCCAAGTGTTTTTTAATTCTACGCCTTCGGGATCGCCAAGCTTGTATACCCCTTTTCGCGCTTCGGCAAGTACCAGGTAAGGTCCTTCCCAATTTGCGCGAAGTACACCGTGGGATGGCCTTCGGGGTGCAAAGTCAGCCTTTCGGAGAACGAGGTCTACTTTTTTTATTCCCTTTGGCCTGGCTCGTAAGTTTATGGCCGCGGCCACTCTCTGCTGAAAAGCTTTTCTTCTTAGCTCAGCTATTTCTCTGTGTTTGCCGACGAGGTCAAGCTTGGTTCTTAGGCCGAGGTCATTTCCACTTTCATCGAATACTTGTACCCGTACTGATGGTCGCACGAATTCGACTGGGATGATGGCCTATGTACCGAAGATGAGTAAAAAGGGGGTCTCCCCCGTGGCTCTTCAGGGTGTCGTTCAGTAACTCCATAACACGCTTTGGAGCTCTCCCGGCCATTTCCCTTTTGCTTCCCCCAGTCTCTTTTTCAGACCATCTTTTATGGTCCTGTTAGATACTTTTACCTGCTCATTGCTTTAGGGGTGAGCCACTGGGGCGAAATGCATTTTTGTTCCGAGGTTACTGATAAATTCCTGGAATCCCTTGTCTATGAACTGGGACCCATTATCAGCTACCAGTACCCCCTGGTATGCCAAATCTGCATACAATGTTTTTCCATACGAACTTCTGCACCTCTTTTGCCGAGATCGTCCCTAGTGGTTCTGCCTCGACCCATTTGGAGAAATAGTCTACTGCTACCACGCAGAATTTTATGCCTCCAGGAGCTGTTGGGAGCGGTCCAATAAGGTCTATGCCCCAGACTGCGAAGGGCCAAGGATAGTCAGTCGAAGTTACCAATTCCGAGGGTGTCCTCTGGATATTTGCGTGTCTTTGGCAATTACCGCATTTTCAGACGAACTGCCTAGCGTCGCTTCTCAGGGTAGGCCAAAAGTATACTTGGCGAAGTATTACTGCTGCAAGGGTGTCGGTTCCGATGTGCGAACCACAAGCGCCTGCGTGTACTTCTTCGAGGATCATTTCAGTGTCCTCTTCGTCAACACACCTTTGCAGAGGATTTGCATATCCCTGCCGATATAATTCCTTGCCAATTAGGAAGAATCGGCAGGAGCGTCTTCGCACTTTGGCAGCTTCGCTGGGGTCTTCGGGGAGCGTATTGTCTGCGAGATATCTTTTTATCGGGTTTTTCCAGCCTTTTCCCGAAGTTGCTATGCTCAGCACTGTGATGCTCGGGTGGTTTAGCACCTCGGTGCATGCTTTTGATTTTTCCAAGCAATTTGCCTCGGCGTTATCTCGTCGAGGCACGTTTTTGATTCGTACGGTGTCGAACTACCGGATGAGTTTTGCCACCAATTCATGGTATTTTGCCAAAGTTGGGTCCTTTGCCTCGTAGTCTCCTGCCGTTTGTCGTACTACCAGCTGGGAATCACTGTGGGCTTTCAAGTTTCTTATGCCAATTTTTCTGGCCAGGTGCAATCCTGCTATGAGGGCTTCATACTCCGCCATGTTGTTGGTGACGTTAAAGTCGAACTTGATAGCCTTCATTACTTCTAGGCCTTCAGGACCCCTAATGATTATGCCAGCTCCCTGGTGTTCGGACCCCGAGGCTCCGTCAACATGCAAAGTCCATTCGGGCTCACCTTCGCCAGGATCCGGATGGCTGTCCTCGGTGGTGGGTACTTCGGCGATGAAGTCTGCCAGTGCTTGAGCTTTTATGGCTTTCCGAGGTTCATAAGTGATGTCGTGTTCGCCAAGCTCTATACACCACTTGGAGAGCCTTCCGGAATGATCAACCTTCCTCATGACATCCCGTAGTGGTAGACTACTTCGGACGATGATAGGGTGAGCCTGAAAGTATGGTCGTAGCCTTCTCCCTGCCAGCACCAAGGCATATATAGCTTTTTGCAACAAAGGATACCTGATTTCGGCGCCATGCAGGGATTTGCTTACATAATAGACCGGCCATTGCTTCGGCCCCTCTTCTTTCACAAGGACCAAGCTCATAGCTTTTTCCGTGACGGCGAGGTATAACACGAGGGGCTCTCCCTTGCGAGGTTGCCGCAGAGTGGGCAGGCTGGCTAAGTAGATTTTGAGTTCTTCCCAGGCCTTTTGGCAGTCTTTATTCCAAGGATGATCATTATTTCCTAGGTTTTTCTCCTCTTTTGTTGCCTTAGTGAGGACTTTGAAGAATGGTCGATACCGGTCTCCATACCTGGAAATAAACCTGCTAAGAGAGGTTATCCTTCCGGTGAGTCTCTGCACATCCTTTATTGTGGCGGGAGTTCGGAACTCGAGCAGAGCCTTAATTTTTTCTGGGTTAGCATCAATGCCTCTTTCTGATACCATGTACCCAAGGAATTTTCCCGAGGTCACTCCGAAGGTGCACTTTTCGGGATTGAGACGGATCCCGAAGGCTCTGAGCTGGTGGAAAGTTTCCTTTAGATCTGTGACGTGGTCGTCAGGTAGCTTGCTTTTGACTATCATATCGTCAACATATACTTCCATGTTTCTCCCTATCTGATCGTTAAAGACCTTGCTCATCAGCCTCTGGTAGGTGGCTCCTGCATTTTTGAGCCCGAAGGGCATTCTGACGTAACAGTATGTTCCTCCCTCGGTGATGAAGGCGGTTTTCTCCTCATCTTCGGGGTCCATCCTTATTTGATGATACCCACTGAAGGCGTCTAAGAAACTTAGGAGCCCGTATTCGGCAGTTGAGTCTACCAATTGGTCTATCGGTGGGAGAGGGTATGAGTCTTTTGGGCAAGCATCGTTCAAGTTTCTGAAGTCGATGCACATTCGGAGCTTACTGCTTCCTTCTTTTGTGGCAATAACCATGTTGCTCAACCACTCGGGATATTTGACCTCCCTGACGACACCAGCGTCTAACAGGCACTGCACTTCGATTTTAACAAAGTTACTTTTGTGGACCGAGAAGCTCCGTTTCCTTTGCCGTATAGGTTTTACCTCCGGACTTACTTTAAGGCTATGCTGTATTACGCCAGGGCCTACCCCTGGCATATCTTTCAGCGAGTAGGCAAATAGATCTTTATTTGTCAGCAGAAAATATACAAGTTTTTTCTTGTCACCTTCGGCCAAGTTTTTCCCTATTCGGGTATTCTGGCTTGGGACAAGTTCTACTTCTTCTATTTCCACCTCTGCAGGATCTTTTGCCTCGCCCTTCTTTGGCGCCTTTGCCTCCATCGTTTGTGCGAAGTTGCTTGCTGGAGCCTTTCGTGCTTTGACGAACACCTTTCTTACCTCGGTTTGATCGATGAAGATTTTTGCGTCTCCATCCTTGGTGGTGAAAGTGACCGTTAAGTATTTCACATCGGGGCGAATGTGCAGATTTCCCTATGTCTGCCTTCCAAGGATGGCGTTGTACGATGAAGGGACATTCATGACAATGAATCTTGCCAATGTGGAGGCGAATAATTCAGCAGTTCCATCTACTGAAGTTTCTTTCATCATTAAGGGTAGATCGATCCATCCGAGGACGGGCAGTTCGGATGGTCCTACCCCGAAAGTAGGCGAGGTGACGGGCTTGAGCTCGCTGATAGATATGCCCAACTTTGGCAGTAAATGTGAAAACAGGACGTCGGCGTTCGATCCATCATCGAGCAACACTCTCTTGACGTCCCAGTTTCCTATCCTTGCCATGATCAACAGCGGATCGTCATGAGGAAAGATGACGACGGAGCCATCCTTGCGGGCCAGTTTCTTTGTCGAACTTTGATATTCCATGACTGCTATTTCTCTGGCCTTCCTCTTTCTTTCCGAGGATGGGAGTCCCGTTGTGATTGTCTATATTATTCCCGCCGGAGATGGAGGGCGCCTTTTCGGACTTCGGTTCCTCCGCCTGTCAGAGTCATAATCCTCATCTTCTACCTTTTCTTCCTCATCTTTTCTCCCTTTTGGGGAAGGCATCCGTAGATATCGTCGAAGTTGGCCCAGTTTTATCAGCGACTTTATATACTTCTTCAGTTGGAAATAGTCTTCGGTGTCGTGGCCGTGGTCGCGGTGAAACTGGCAGAACTTTTTTACGTTCTTTTTGTTATCAGCGGTCATGGCCCTTGGCCGCTGAATCTGTGCCCCCTGCCTTTCCATTGTCATGAGGATGTTGGTTCTCGTGGTGTTCAGGGGCGTGAAAGTTAGGGGTTTCCTTCCCCTCATTCTCCGAGGTCGGCCTGCCTGCTCGGCTGGATATCGGGTTTGCTGGTTGGGTCCTTCTGCATGGGTGTGATCAGACTTCGGTCCACCCATTCTTAGCTCTTTGGCGGTCATGTGCTGTTCGGCTCTTCGGTAAAATTCGCCAAGGGTCTCTGGGGGGTCCTTGGAGAACTCGTAAAACAGCTGCGAGTCCCTCCGAAAGCCCCTCATCATGGCTAGAATGCGTATTTCGGGCCAAAATTCCGGGACACACAAAGCTTCTCTATTGAACCTTTCGACATAGTCGCGGATGGTTTCGCCATTTCTTTGCGCTATGTCGAACATTTGGACAGGCATCTTCGCCGTTGGCTGACTTCCAATAAATTGCTGCGTGAAGGCCGTGGATAACTCCTGGAACTCCGTGATGGTCCCTGGAGCCAATGAATTATACCACGCAGTTGCTGGTCCTGTGAGGGTGACCTCGAAGCATTTGCACAAGGTGGCGTCGTCGGCACCGTGCATCATCATGCTACGTCTGTACTTAGTCAGATGGGCCTGGGGATCAGTGCGGCCATCATAAACCTCCAACCGAGGTACCCTGAAGTCACCTGGCATGGGTGCCTCTACTACAGCTTGGGTGAATGGGGACTCATCCTCACAGAAGGTTCCCGATAGTCTGGCCCAGACGGGTTTGCGGGCTACTTGTTTTTCCACCCTGTCTAGTCTCGCTAATATCCTTTCCATAAGGATCCTAGCACTAGGTTCTTCTTCTGGGAAGGGGGATTGTCGGCACCTCTTCGAGGAGTGATTCCGAGGTTGGGGAGACCGGGACCTTGCCTCAGGTGAGGAACTCCTTTTTCGTGGGACTTTGGGTTGCTTGGACCTTGTTTGTCCTGTAGAGCGTACCCCGAGGGGTATGTTTTCCATGGAAGACTCCTCACGTGTGCCTCCGCTTCCCAAACTATGGTGGGTTGCTTTGGGGCTTGTCTCCCGATGGTGGACTGGTGAGGGAGGCCTTTGGGCCTGAGCTTGTTGTGGCCACCTTCGGTCTATCTGCTGTGTCAGTTCAGCCATGACAGAACGCTGAAAGTCGCGTAGAAAGCTCATAGTAATGACTAGAGGGCGCTCCTCCTCGGGGCAGAAGTCCCTGGGAAGGTTTGCTCAGTAGCCAGTTGAGCTTCAGGTGCGGACGGGGACCTTGGGAGTCCCTTGTCCTTCGAACGCCGAGTTTCAACAACGGCGACCTCAGAGTGAGTTCCCACAGACGGCGCCAAATGATGCCCTGCGGCATCTTCATCAGATGACATTGTAACTTGTGGAGGGAATTCCTGAGGAGGAGAGCGCCCAATGCCTGATTGCCCAGGGGAGCGTGCCTGAAAAGCTCAAAAGAGAAGGTTAGGAGGTCCCCGGGATGTAGTTCCGGGGATGAGCCTCTGACGCCCAAGTCAGTGTCCTGAGAGGTAAAAGTGGGTAACACTAGGAGGTTTAGGTGCCTTGCCTGTTTTTGTTCTCTCAAGGAGGAGGAGTCGAACAACCCTTTGCCAGGATCTGTTTTCTGGTATTTATAGGAGTGTCCAGCCCGTTCAGATGGCGACACGTGTTCGGTCGGATGTTTTCTGAATTTCTGGGTGTAGGGGACAAGTAGCCGGTGGCAGGCTCCTTGAGCCTTGAACCAAGACAGGTCGTGATGGGACCTGGACGGCGTCGGCGTGTCAGACCGCCGTTTGGGATGGCTTGTAACATCTGTGGGTGACATGTCAGAGGCTCCTTAAATGCTCATGCCATACTCCCGAAGTCCTTCGGGCGAGGTCGTCCTGTGGTCTAGATGCCCTTCTTCGGGAGTTATGCTCGTAGTTCAGGGAGTCCTTTATTTCGGTGATTCTTCCTTCGGAGGATTCTCTCCTGCTTGTAGGGACTAGGCCTCTGTCCCGAAGACGATCCGTTTGGTTCCCCGAGGAAGCCGACAATACCTTTAGATTTCTTGGCGTTTTAGCCGAAGTCATGACTTTGTGGTACTCGACTTCGTACCTGCCGAGGTCAATGATGGTGCTTCTTTTCGGGCTACGCCGAGCTTCCCGAACACACCTTCAATAGGAAGCTCGTACTGAGAGGTGATAGCCCTTCGGCTATCAAAGTCATCCAAGCATGGCCATGCATTTTCTTAGTCTCACTCTACCAAGGGCCCGAAGATATCACTCCTGTTACATAGGAGGGATAAATCCCATCTTGATCATACGAAACTCTCTGCATGATATATGACATACCCAATGACCTCCTTCAAGTTCACTCAGTTACAAGCAGCAAAGGGAAGTATCAAATTATATGACTCACATGTAGGGAACCTTGATGACCTTAGCTCAAAGGACTGCATATACATGATCACTATGAGAATCACTTATGACACTCATATAATGATCCATGTAGCATCCTCATGGTGGGTCGGTCCGATACATAAGTTTTCCAACTTGTATCCATATTTAGACTACATATCTTATATTAGTCTCCACATATGCTAGTATTTACGTATTACTGCAACCTGCTCAACGATAATACTAGGCCAGGAATATTTAAGAATATCATTATTCTATGGTTATAATTATGTTTATTGCGTTACGAAGAAACAGAACAATAAATATAATTACTGGATTAATGGCCTAATTAAATATTATGCCTCAATGCCCAAAATACATTCATATCATGATTGGCTTTTGGGCACAACACTAACAATCTCCCACTTGCACTAAAGCCAATGATCTATGTATCTAATACCGATAGACCTGGAATGGCTATCATGCTTCTGCGCGTATGCGGTTTTGTCAGCAGATTAGCAATGTTGTTGTTTGTCAAATTCCTGCATATCCTCACATCACCCCTCTCGATGATCTCCCTAATAAGATGATCGCGTCCAAGTATGTGTTTGGATCCCTGGTGAGATCGAGGTTCTTTAGTCTATGTGATTGCTCCATTGTTGTCGTAATAGAGCTCTATCGTGTAATTAAAGGCTAGGGTCTAATTGTGTAATTTACTCCTTAAAATTTGTATACTATTTTGATAAACTGTCTAAAAAAAGCCATGACAAATTGTTTTGATCCATAAATTGACATCTTCAATCCATAAAATAGGCTTATCTCCTATTGAGCAAAAAATCTAAGTGATTACTTGATGAAAATGGTTTTCTTTCTGGATTTCCATTATTGTAAAATATATTCTTCAGATCAAGCTAATTTAATGTCTAATCAAAAGGTCACTGTTAAGGAGGGAAATAATAAAAAAAAATTTGGTTTAGCAACTGGAGAAACTGTCCCCACAATTGTCCGTGCAATATACGAGCATATACACTTGAGCAACAAGATGAGTCTTCAAGTGATTCGTGGCACCATCCTATTGCCATCCTTTGCATTATTAATTTACTAATTGAGCATCTCTTATACACTAGGTTGTTTCCTTTTTGGGTTGATGACTTTTGTAATTGTTACATTCTTAGGAAGAGACATAGAGAAATGGACACAAATGAATTATAAAAATATCCTTTGGTTCTAGAGAGGAATAAAATACCAAGTTTCTCTACATTTTTTGAGTGATACCACATGGCCCATCGATGGCCCATAATGAGAAGGCTCATAATTAGGGAAATAACCAAGGTTATCAAAAACGGGTTCCTACTTAAAGTCGTTTTGGTTGTTCTAGAGTCGTAAAGTTGTAAAAAGTCGTAGAGTCATTAGACTTTACCAAAAATAAAAAGAAAACTTGGAGAAAAATTGTGAAAATATAAAACTACTTAAATTGTCTTAAAAAAGTATCAGAAACAACATGTAATTTGCACCCAAAATCCTATTGATTTTGTGCTTAATTTAGTGGAATAAGGCAGACTTTAGGTTGGCTAGGGCTTCAGGGTTCAAGCTTGGTGTTTTTGTGGAGGGGAGGGAGGTTTTGGTTTAGGTAATTAAATAGTCTGTTTAAATAATTATTTAAGTATTTTATTAAAACTAATAATAGAATTAATTATATTTGATTTGAATAAAATTGAAGATACTTTGTTACATAGTTATAGTTTTGTTTGGAATATTAAAATATTGAAAATAATATGTATTTTATACAAAAGGCACCTGATTCTAGGATGAATTGAACATAATAATATTAATACTTATGAAAAATATATTAAATGTTTGTATAAAAAAAAAAAGAAAACGCTTAAAGCTACTTAAACTCGAGGAATCACATTTTAATTACATTCGAGCAAATGCTCCCTGAAATGTTACAAAAATGCCAAGTTAAAAAGACATTTATATTAATTGTCATTTTAACTATTTCTTAATTATGTTTAGCAACATTTGTAAAAAAGGTTACTAGGAAAATGTTACTAGAAACCTGTTTTGTTGTAGTGCACGCACCTGGTGCTTTAACTAGAAATTTTACAAATGCTAGAAGTATTATGAAACATGATGGAGAATAAATGACCAAAACTAGCGTTAGGCTGCGCCTGAATCCTTCTACTACGTAATTACAGCTCTAATCTGCAACTTCCGGGTACATACAATTTAGTCCTAATTTATATTTTTTTACAAATCTAATCCAATAAGACTAGAGTCGTAAAGTCTCAATGTTTCTACATTTCTACTACTAGAAATGTGTTTCTACTCATTTCTACATAGAGTTGCATTTTTATTGCATTTTAAAATGTCTTCCACCTCTAAAGTCGTAAAAATGTACGTCTTTACAACTTAAAACATAATTTTAATAACCATGGAAATAAGAGACGTAGCCTAAGATATGTTAAAGAAGGAACTCAATATAGATGAAAATAAAATCCCTAATTATGGAATAATACCTTATCTGAGAGCAATTCTCTTGATTTCCCCAGCTATATAAAGGGAATCCCCTCACCAATCATGAGGTATGAAAAACTTATCTTGCAACCTATCGTTACCAGCTTTAGCCAGAAACTGACTTGCTTATAAAAGGGTTTCCCACAGGAAAAACATCACGGGGCTCTGAGTTATCTTTGATTGTATGACCTCCTATTCACCACCTCTAAAGCTTTGAAGCTAGTCCACTTGGTTCAAATGATCCCACTTTGACTATCAATTTGTTGCCATCTGTGGGAAACATGGTAAACACAATGAGGTCTCATATGGGTTAGGATTTGGTAGGAAATGAACATGAGAGATAGCAAATGAATTTGCTCAATCCCCCAATAGGGTCCATAGGCCCCCAGGATGGAGGAATAGTTCAAGGGCTTGAGGGAGATGAGCCTTAAATACCTTCCCTTGAAAGTAAAAAGGACCTACCCACTGGAATGATGATTACTTCCATGCCCTTCAACATGCTCTTTTCAAGCAATTAAAGGTGACCATCCAACAAGAAATACAGAATGCCCTACTATGGGCACCTGTAGAGGCTGTTGAAAGTCACTTTGAAGTTAGATGAGCCTCATTAAGTCCTACATCGAGATCCACTGCTATGACTCCTCATAGAGGAACGCCAAGCATCACTAGGCTTATTTGATAGTCCTGTTGGCAGTGATATAAGTGTCAACCTACAGTGTTTAGATCAAATAGAGTAGCGCATGAGGGTACTTAAGTCCACTGTAAAAGAATTTGACCCTACTATTGATATTAAATACATGTGGCTCCAACTTGATGTCCGGAGACATTTTCGCTGGAGGACATGGTGGTTTCTGGAGGGACTTCCTGAGGAGGAGAACGCCCGGAGTGGAGGTTTCCCAGGGAGTGGTACCTGTAAAGCCCAAAAGGAAAGGTTAGGAGGTCCCCGGGATGTTTTTCCGGGGAGGAGCCTCCGACGCTCAAGTTAGTTTTCTGAGAGGTGAAGGAAAGGGAGCACTCAAGGGCTTAGTGGCCTTGCCTGTTCGTGTCCTCTCAACTGACTGACCAACCGTTTGCAAGGGGCTGCTCTTTGGTATTTATAGAAGTGTCTGGCCCGTTCAAATGGTGACACGTGTTCGGTCAGATCTGCTGTGTTCCTTTGGACAAAGGGGACAAGTAGCTGTCTGTAGGCTCCCTCGAGCCTTGGTCCGAGACAGGTTGTGACAAGGCCTAGGCGGCGTCGGCGTGTCAGGGCGTCGTTTGAGGTGACATGGTGCGTCTGTGGGCGATGTGTCAGAGGCTCCTTAAATGCTCCTGCCGTACTCCCGATGTCCTTTGGACGAGGTCACTCTCTGGGGCGAACACCCTTCTTCGGGAGTTATACTCGCAGTTCGGGGCGCTGCCTAGCTCGCAGGTTCCGCCTTCGGGAAATCCTCTCTTGCTTGCGGTAGCTGGTCCTTTTATTCCGAAGGCGATCCGTTCAATCCCCCGAGGGGGCTGTCTGCACCTTTGGAGCTCTCTGGGGTACTAGGCTAAATCCCGAGTTCGAGGCACTGGAATTCACCTAGTCCGAGGTCAGTACTAGTGCCTCCCTCGGATGGTGCCAGGCTTCCCGAGCATGCTTTTGATAGGAGGTACGTTCTAGGAGAGGCGATAGTCCTTCGGCTATCACATGCCCCCCCCTAGAAGCCGAAGTAGGGACTTTGGCTTTTGTCAGCTTTCGGAGGGTACCCTTCGGGGCTTTATGCATGGTACTTGTGCCGAAGATACACCTTCTGTCTGTAGACGTAGCACAGACTGTCTCTTGGTGTCTCCGAGGTAACCTATTTTCTGTAATCTTTGTAGGTGTTACCCACTCCAGGGTAGTCCAGTTATGATGCCAAAACTGTGCATTTAGACTCCCAGGATTGGTAATGTTCTGTAGGCCATCAGAACACTACCCTTAGTGTGCATACCCAAGTGGCCCCCTTGGGCACTATGTAAATACTTGCATATTGGTCCAACCATCACACACATATTCACATTGCATGCACACCATGGCAGCAAAGAAGGAAAACACTAGCACAAGTCTTAGTTTTGGCTTCCACACATTAGGCAATCTTGTTAAGTTCTAGTGGCCAGCTACTGCACCTGTAACTTCCACTAATAAACTGTATCATTCTAGCCACATAGCCCCATGTTTTATGTGCTCCATTATCAAGTAGAGACTTAGAGCAAACCAAGGAATTTTTTTTTACATCAATAGCCCACCTATGGACCAAGTTATGGATTTTTGAAGTTGGTTACGAAATTCTGACCAAATAAACAGTAACTCAGCCAACTTTGCAACATTATATATTTGGCTACAGGGCTCTGAATCCAGAAATTCCAAATCCAAGTTAACCCTCTATATGTCCTCTAGGTGGGGTCAAAATTCCATACCAATATTCATTCTACACAGGGAGATATTAAACTTTAGGTCCAGAGTCGAAATTCTGGCAACTTTTGGACCATTTTGCCCATACAATTTTTCTAAACCATGCGAACACTTCATTCACACTGAGAAAACACTCCAAGGCTATCCCATATATGTCCAATACACATATTAATTACATTCTCTTGCATCTAGCAACTTTATGTGGCCAAAACAGAATTTACAAGTAAGCAGCCTATCATTCACACTTAGGCAGCTTTGCACCACATCACTTACATAGCCAAAACATTACTCAAATGTTCACATACTTGTCTCATCTTACATACACTACATTTACATGCATACATGCACTAAAATATGGTCTTAACTCAGCTAAATACGCACCCTAGGTTACAGGATGTCCTGAGACACAATGGACTCCAAAAACAGGATGCTGGACAGCTGCTGCACAACACAGTAAGTACCAGCATTAAAATTACCAAATGTGCTCCTAAAATCACCAAAATTTCCAGATCATAACTAGACACATGGAAGTTCATGTACCTGAAATTTAAGATCAAAACTCAAACCACAAAGGTTAGTTTGAAGGTGATCATTCTGCTGGACCTGAAATGACAGAATTGAGGGGAGTAAGTTTCATTGAGAAAATTAGTAAGGGTAGCACTTGGTTTCTTAAGGTAATGTGATCCTCATTAAAACCTGCATCCAAAGACACTAAAACACAAAAACCACAATGCATATATACCAGATATAGCAACCAAATGCAGCAGCCATTCACAACAAACAAACACATGAAATGCAGCAATAACAATATACCATAGGTTAGTCCGTAAAACACATAATAAACTTAAATAAATCACTATGGCAGCCCTCCTCAAGCTAATGCTTGGCCTTAGGAGAATTTTAACAGTAGTTAGTACTAACTTTGGGCTCTAGAAACCCTTCTTTCTTACTGCCATCTTTAGCATGGTAACACTAAGGCCGAAACCTTGCCATGCTTCTTTTCCATTAACCCATACTTGGTTCCTAGAGCTTTTTGCTCTCTTCCAAGCATGGTCTTAGCTTCATGGATGTTTGGAAATACAGTAAACAATCCAGGAAACTTTAGAAAACTCTTATTTCGCTGCCATCTTTGTACACTTGACAGTAGGTCACAAAACCTTCAATAAGTGCACTCCCCTCACTAAGCTTGGTTCATCAAGCTCATGGCTCTCTTCCAAGCTTAGCCCTTGCTCCATGGTTGCTTGAAAATTACAGAAAACAGTCCATGAGAGCAAGAGAACCCTTACCTTGAGTGTATGCTGAAATTGGAGCTTGATCCTAGGTGCACCCAAGTTTTAGCACCACATAGCTTCCAATTGCCCTTTCTTGCTTTTTTTTGCCTTCAATTTTAATCTTGGAGGTATGGTGGCTATGGAAGAAGTGTGTGGGTGGAGAAGCTACGTTTTTTCTGCTGGAAGAAACCAAATGTGGTAGATAAAGACAAAGATAACCACTTATAAAGACTTTAGTGCACAAACCACTTATACTTGTAAATTCTGTTTTGGCCACATAAAGTTGCTAGATGCAAGAGAATGGAATTAATATGTGTATTGGACATATATGGGATAGCCTTGGAGTGTTTTCTCAGTGTGAATGAAGTGTTCGCATGGTTTAGAAAAATTGTATGGGCAAAATGGTCCAAAAGTTGCCAGAATTTCCTCAAATACGCACTACATGTACATGCATACATGCACTACAATATGGTCTTAACTCAGCTAAATACGCACCCTAGGTTACAGGATGTCCTGAGACACAATGGACTCCAAAAACAGGATGCTAGACAGCTGCTGCACAACACAGTAAGTACCAGCATTAAAATTACCAAATGTGCTCCTAAAATCACCAAAATTTCCAGATCATAACTAGACACATGGAAGTTCATGTACCTGAAATTTCAGATCAAAACTCAAACCACAAAGGTTAGTTTGAAGGTGATCATTCTGCTGGACCTGAAATGACAGAATTGAGGGGAGTAAGTTTCATTGAGAAACTTAGTAAGGGTAGCACTTGGTTTCTTAAGGTAATGTGATCCTCATTAAAACCTGCATCCAAAGACACTAAAACACAAAAACCACAATGCATATATACATGATATAGCAACCAAATGCAGCAGCCATTCACAACAAACAAACACATGAAATGCAGCAATAACAATATACCATAGGTTAGTCCGTAAAACACATAATAAACTTAAATAAATCACTATGGCAGCCCTCCTCAAGCTAATGCTTGGCCTTAGGAGAATTTTAACAGTAGTTAGTACTAACTTTAGGCTCTAGAAACCCTTCTTTCTTACTGCCATCTTTAGCATGGTAACACTAAGAAGGCCGAAACCTTGCCATGCTTCTTTTCCATTAACCCATACTTGGTTCCTAGAGCTTTTTGCTCTCTTCCAAGCATGGTCTTAGCTTCATGGATGTTTGGAAATACAGTAAACAATCTAGAAAACTTTAGAAAACTCTTATTTCACTGCCATCTTTGTACACTTGACAGTAGGTCACAAAACCTTCAATAAGTGCACTCCCCTCACTAAGCTTGGTTCATCAAGCTCATGGCTCTCTTCCAAGCTTAGCCCTTGCTCCATGGTTGCTTGAAAATTACAGAAAACAGTCCATGAGAGCAAGAGAACCCTTACCTTGAGTGTATGCTGAAATTGGAGCTTGATCCTAGGTGCACCCAAGTTTTAGCACCACATAGCTTCCAATTGCCCTTTCTTGCTTTCTTTTTGCCTTTAGTTTTAATCTTGGAGGTTTGGTGGCTATGGAAGAAGTGTGGGGGTGGAGAAGCTACGTTTTTTCTGCTGGAAGAAACCAAATGTGGGAGATAAAGACAAAGATAACCACTTATAAAGACTTTAGTGCACAAAACACACTTAATAGCCTTAGTTAAGCTTTATGTCATTTTCCTTGCTACAAGACCATGGTTTCTTAGTCTTCATTTCTTGGCCCACATTTGACTTTCTTGCCATGCTTTGGCCAGCCATCCCTTGAGTAGGATAAGTGATTTGGCCACTTGAATGGCCTTAAATGAGCTTAAGGGCACAAAAGACACTTAACAAGCTTAACCTTGCTTTATGTCATTTTCCTTCTCATTAATTATGGTCTCTTTGTCTTAAACTCATTGGTACACATATACCCACCATTGTTGACTAAATATCAAACCCTGGCTGCCTCCCCCATGGTGGGATAACCCCAAAATTCCACCCTTAGACTTAAGTCAAAAGCTTGAACATCTTAAGGTTTACACTAGGACATTTAGGTCCTTATTGCCTTTAGTGTTTCCTTTGTTCAAACTTGTCTTCCATGAGTAATTTGGTCTTCCAATAGCACTTTCATACCATTTATATCCTTACCATAACCCTCCAAGTCTCTTTCTTGAGAGTTTTGCAATTGAGTACCCGAATTTCCAAAACCTTACAAAAAAGTCCATAAGTTGCTTGACAAACAAGCAATCCTTAAGGCTTTTCTTGGGGGCCAAGTTACCAACTTGGAACACTTTTAAGGAGGTGTTGATCATGCCTTTTACCCCCCATACTTCAACCACGATGGTGAGAATTACACAATATAATGGTTTTTAGCCGTTATGGCATACTTGTAATTCTCCCATTTTATGAGGTGGTAACAGTAGGTCACTGAAATGTCTTGTCTTGTGAGCAGACGTGTCAGTCTAGGGCGGTGCGCTATTCGTCAGAAAGCGTGTTCCTTATTTGGCGTGGTTGCTGACACGTGGCACGCCGTCATTGGAGGGGGTTACACCGATTACAACGGGCGTGCCTTTTTATGCAGAATGGGCAATTATGGTGACGATTCGCCTTCGTAGACCACTTATGGCGTCGATTCGCCTACCCTTCCTCGGTCTATATATACCCTCAATCCTTCATAACCCCCTTTTGCTTTTGCTTTTGCTCTCTTCTGTCTCTCAACTGCCACAGTGTTTTTCCTGCTCTCTTACGGCGGTGCTTTTTGACAGAGTGGTTTTCCGGCAATCATTTCACGACGGCGTCCTCAAATCCGGATTTTGGCAAAACGTTTGGTGGGTTTTAGCTTCCAGTTTCTTCTGTTTTTCCAAATTTTTTCTTCGAAATAGCTTTTTGCCTTTTCCCGAACTCGGTTTTTTGCCAGTCATGCCTATTCCCGAAAGCTGGGAACCCCTTCTTTCTCACCCCTGCTGCACCACTTCTGCAAAACTTAAAAAATGGAAAAAGAAGTTCTTCCTTCCTTCCTACGTCACTACGAGGTTGCCTCGTTCGGACCAATATAGCTTTTCAAACCGTAGTGACGAGGTTACTGTTTTCCGTGCCCAACTGAAGGCCGGACTTCAGTATCCTCCGCCGAAGATGGTTTGCGATTTCTGCGATTTCCATCGCATTGCCGTAAACCAACTTCCGCCGAACTCGTACTGCTATTTCAATGCTTTTCTTTGTATGTGTGGTGTCTTTGGTATAGAGCCACACTTTGTCATTTTTCTGCAGTACTACAAGCTCTTCGTGATCCCAAAGGGTGGCTTCTATTTCATGCTACCCCGGGGGTCAGGGAGCAAAAAATACAAGTTCACCTTTGCCAACAAGGACAGCTGGCGAGGGTGGCAACAGAAATTCTTCTTTATGAAGAAGGAGGAGGCCTGGTCGCATGTCCCGACGAAGTGGGCTCAGGGAAAGCTCGTGATGGATGTCGTTGACCCGAAGATGCTGTTAACTCCCGAGTTAACACCAATTTTTGCGGACTTTGACAAGCGCATCCGAGCGGTCTCTGACTGGGAATCCGAGGTCCCACCGTGCCCCCTTTACCCCTTTCCAATTAACTGGAAGTTGATGACCGAAGAAGTCCTTCAGGAGTTGAAGGTGGTAAAGGAGCACGAAACGGACCTCGAGATGCCGGCTCCTGCCATTGCTGGGAAGGACTCCTGGCTGGTAAAACTTCTTCAGAAGGACATTACTTATGAAGATTTTTTCGAAAGTAAGTCATCTCCTAGTCTCTTTGTTTTAATTCCATCTTGGACTTACGCTGATGTTTTCTCTCTTTTTCAGAGATGGGCGAGGATACTGCTGCCTATTACCGATCGCTTTTCATCGGGCAAGCCGAGAAAGGTGAACAAACAAAGAAGGCTGCCTCCCGAAGACGGAAGGCGGCTAGCGGGGGGTCTCCGGCGGCCAAGCGATCAAAGAAGACCGTGCCCCCTCCTATGCCGGAGATTTCCGAGGAGGTGGGCGAAGAGCCCAAGGTAACCGTTGCTGCGCCTTCGACCGAGGTCGGTGCAGATGTCGTTCCTTCGAGCCCTAATTCGACGGCTCTTCTAGACGCTTTGGTGGAAGCCCCTTCTGCCGAAGACCGCCGCAAGAGGAAAGGGAAGGAGATTTCTTCTGAGGGGGCTCTGGATTCTGGCGACGACGTTGCCGAAGTGCCACCAGGTTTGATGCCTTAGACACTCAGCTTCTGAATTTTTTGGCAACTACTTGTGTTTGACAATTTTTCTGCTTTCGTGCAGAGGAGATTCTTCCTCCGGATTGGGTTGCCGAGCACGCCCGGAAGCGGGCCCTTCGGGATGCCCATATCCCGAAGGGGAAGATTCCGAAGGAGCCATTCTGGTCTTTTACGGAGGACATGGACATGTACTCCGAAGACTGCCTACGAATGGCTAAGGAGATTGCGAAGGGGGTTCTTACTGAAGCTTCTTTCAAGGCCCTTGCGGGGGCTCATCCGGATGATGACTCCCTCGCCGCGAAGCTCTCCGAGCACGCTGCCCAGGTGTGTTTCTCACCTTGCCTTTCCTTTTTTGCCTTGTCTCATTCTTGTCTCTGTTTTTTTGCAGCTGCTGGGATATGCCGGATTCCTTAGGGTTCGGGTGGCGAGGCAGGGGATGTACCGGGCCGCTGCTTCAAAGACTATAGAACAATACCAGACCCAGTGCGCGGACCTGCTTGCTCGAAACACTCAGCTGGCCCAGACTTCGGCGTCAGAGATTGCTGCCCTTCGGGAGGAGTTTGCGAAGGAAAAAGAAGAACTTATAAAGGACTCCTCCCAGAAGATTTCCGACCTCGGCGGAAAAGTGGCGGAGCTGACTTCGGTTAATGAGGCACTTCAAAAGGAGAAGTCGGATTCTGCGGCTCTTCTGGCGAAGGCGGAGGCCGAGAAAGCCGCACTTCAAGCCGAGGTCGATTCTTCGAAGAAGGGGAAGGATGAGTCGAGGAAAAAGAAGGTGAAGGCGTTAAGGAAAAAGGTTGAAGACCTGGAGAGGGAGCTTAATGATCTTGGGGTCGAGAAGAGGAAATCCGACGAGATGACCAAAGTTGGTTTTCAAGACGGGTTTTGCCTCGTTCGTCATCAAGTTCTTCTGAGGTTTCCAGATCTCGACCTTTCTTTCCTGGAGGCCCTAAATATTCCTGAGGGACCTCGGTGGACTTGGTCCAAGCTCGAGCACTTGAACCTGCCTCAGACTCTTCCGGCGCGGGTGGTGGCGGAAAAAGATGCAGGGGCTAGTGGCTCCCGGGACGCCGAGAATCCCTAATTTATCTCAGGCCCCTTCTGCCTTCTTTTTCTCCTTCCTTGTACTCTTTCTTTCTTGGTAGTCCTTCTTCTTTGTAAACCGATCTCATCTGTTAATAAAGACTTTTTTCTTTCCTGTAAGAAATTTTGCCTAAGTCTTTTTTGTGAGATTGTTCATTCCTTTTTGCCCCGAACGCGTTTGCTCAAGAGACTTCGGAAGATTAGATCGGTTCTCCGTGAGCCTTTGTATTTAGAAATTCTCGCAAGGTTTTATATTTCCTATTTTCCCGAACATGCTTTGTTCGAGGGACTTCAGGAAATCGCACCTATGCTTATTCTGGCGAGCATCTTCACGGAATTTTAGTAAATCTTTTGTTCAAGAATCTTTCTTTCAGAAGTTCGTTGTAGCTAGAAGATTTTTTTCTAACTTTGTACAATGCAAACCCTTTCGTCAAGATTCTAAGCATAGAACTTTTTCAAGGCATCTGAATGCCAAGTGTTTTTTAATTCCACGCCTTCGGCGTCACCGAGCTTGTACACCCCTCTTCGTACTTCGGCAATAACCAGATAAGGTCCCTCTCAATTCGCGCGAAGTACGCTGTGTGATGGCCTCCGGGGTGCGAGTTCCGCCTTTCGGAGAACGAGATCACCCCTTTTTATTCCCTTTGGCCTAGCTCGCAAGTTTATAGCGGCGGCCACTCTTTGCTGGAAAGCTTTCCTTCTTAGTTCCGCTATTTCTCTATGTTTGTCGACGAGGTTGAGCTTGGTTCTTAAGCCGAGGTCATTTCCACTTTCATCAAATACCTGCACTCGTATTGATGGTCGCACTACCTCTATTGGGATTATGGCCTCCGTACCGAAGACGAGCGAGAAAGGAGTTTCCCCTGTAGCCCTTCGGGGCGTTGTTCGGTAGCTCCATAGCATGCTTTGGAGTTCTCCTGGCCATTTCCCTTTTGCCTCGCCCAGTCTCTTTTTCAGACCATCTTTTATGGTCCTGTTAGATACTTCCACCTGCCCATTGCTTTGGGGGTGAGCTACCGGGGCGAAGTGCATCTTTGTTCCGAGGTTGCTGATAAACTCTTGGAACCCTTTGTCTATGAACTGGGATCCGTTATCAGCCACTAGTACCCTCGGTATGTCGAATCTGCATACTATGTTTTTCCACACGAACTTGCGCACTTCTCTTGCCGAGATAGTCGTCAAAGGTTCTGCCTCGACCCATTTAGAGAAATAGTCTACTGCGACTAAGCAGAACTTCACGCCCCCAGGCGCTGTCGGGAGCGGCCCGATAAGGTCTATGCCCCAAACCGCGAAGGGCCAGGGATAGTTTGCCGAAGTCACCAGCTCCGAGGGTGTTCTTTGGATTTTTGCATGTCTTTGGCAATTACCACATTTCTGGACGAACCGCCTAGCGTCTTTCCTCAGGGTAGGCCAAAAGTATCCTTGGCGAAGTATCACCGCTGCCAGGGCGTCGGTTCCGATGTGCGAACCACAAGCGCCTTCGTGAACTTCTTGGAGGATTATTTCAATATCCTCTTCGCCAACACACCTCTGTAGCGGATTTGCATATCCCTGCCGATATAGGTCTTCTCCAATCAGAAAGAAACGACCGGAGCGTCTCCGCACTTTTGCTGCTTCATTGGGGTCTTCGGGGAGCGTATTGGTTTCGAGATATGTTCTTATTGGGTCTTTCCAGCTTCTTCCCGAAGTCATTATGCTCAGCACTGTAATGCTCGGCTGGCTTAGCACCTCAGTATATGCTTTTGATTTTGCCAATTCATCTGCCTCAGCGTTATGTCTGTGAGGCACGCTCTCGATTCGCACGGTGTCGAATTCTCGAATAAGCTTCGTTACTAATTCATGGTATTTTGCCAGTGTTGGATCCTTCGCCCCGTAGTCCCCTGCTGTTTGCCGAACTACTAGCTGGGAATCGCTATGGGCTTTCAAGTTTCTGACACCAATTTTTCTGGCCAGGCGCAAGCCCGCTATGAGAGCTTCATATTCAGCCACATTGTTGGTGACATTGAAGCTGAACTTAATGGCCTTCATTACTTCCAGGCCTTCGGGGCCTCTGATGATCACCCCTGCTCCTTGGTGCTCGGCGCCCGAGGCACCATCAACGTACAAGGCCCATCCTGGCTCATTTTTGTCGGGACTTGGGTGGCTGTCCTCAGTAATGGGGACCTCGGCAATGAAATCTGCCAAGGCTTGAGCTTTTATGGCTTTCCGAGGTTCATAAGTGATGTCATGTTCGCCAAGCTCTACACACCATTTGGAGAGCCTTCCCGAATGGTCAACCTTCTTCATGACGTCCTGCAGGGGTAAACTACTCCGAGGTTCATAAGTGATGTCGTGTTCGCCAAGCTCTATACACCATTTGGAGAGCCTTCCCGAATGATCAACCTTCTTCATGACGTCCCGCAGGGGTAAACTACTTCGGACGATGATGGGGTGAGCCTGAAAATATGGTCGTAGCCTTCTTCCTGCCAGGACCAAGGCATATATAGCTTTCTGTAACAAAGGATATCTGATTTCGGCGCCATGCAGGGACTTGCTCACATAGTAGACTGGCCACTGCTTCGCCCCTTCCTCTTTCACAAGGACTGAGCTTACTGCTTTTTCTGTGACGGCGAGGTACAACACAAGAGGTTCTCTTTCGCGGGGCTGTCGCAAAGTGGGCAGGCGAGCCAAGTAGATTTTGAGTTCTTCCCAAGCTTTTTGGCAGTCCTCATTCCAAGGACGATCATTACTCTCGAGGTCGTCCTCCCTTTTTGCTGCCTTAGTGAGGACTTTGAAGAATGCTCGACACCGGTCTCCATATCTGGAAATAAATCTGCTAAGGGAGGTTATTCTTCCAGCAAGTCTCTGCACATCTTTTATTGTGGCAGGAGTTCGGAATTCCAACAGAGCCTTAATTTTTTCTGGGTTAGCATCAATGCCTCTTTCTGATACCATGTACCCAAGGAACTTTCCCGAAGTTACCCCGAAGGTGCACTTCTCAGGGTTAAGGCGAATTCCGAAGGTCCTGAGCTGGTGAAAAGTTTCCCTTAGGTCTGTGACATGGTCTACAGGCAGCTTGCTTTTAACTATCATGTCATCTACGTACACTTCCATGTTCCTCCCTATTTGGTCATTAAAGACCTTGCTCATCAACCTCTGGTAGGTGGCTCCTGCGTTTTTGAGCCCGAAAGGCATCCTGGTGTAACAGTATGTCCCCCCCTCGGTGATGAAGGCTGTTTTTTCTTCGTCTTAGGGGTCCATCTTTATTTGATGATAACCGCTGAAGGCGTCTAGGAAACTTCGGAGCCCGTATTCGGCAGTTGAATCTACCAGTTGATCTATTGGCGGGAGAGGATATGAATCTTTTGGGCAAGCATCGTTCAGGTTTCTGAAGTCGATGCACATCCGAAGTTTGCTGCTTCCTTCTTTTGTGGCGATCACCACATTGCTTAGCCATTCGGGGTACTTGACCTCCCTGATTACATCTGCCTCCAATAAACGTTGGACTTCGGATTTGACGAAGTCATTTTTATGGGCTGAGATGCCCCGTTTCTTTTGCCGAACAGGCTTTGCTTCCGGACTTACTTTGAGGCTATGTTGTATTATGCGTGGATTTACCCCCAGCATATCTTTCGGCGAGTAGGCGAACAGTTCTTTATTCATTACCAGAAAGGATACAAGTTTTTTCTTGTCTCCTTCGAACAAGTTTTTTCCTATTCGGGTACTTCGTCCTGGGATAAGTTCGACTTCTTCCATTTCTACCTTGCCAGAGACTTCTTTCTCGCCATTTTTTGACTTTGAAGCCCCTGCTTCTACAGCTTGTGTGGAATTGTTTGCTGGGGCTTTTCGGGCTTTGACGAACACCTTTCTTACTTCGCCCTGATCTATGAAGATTTCTGCGTCTCCTTCCTTGGTGGCGAAAGTGACAGTCAAATATCTCACGTCAGGGCGAATGTGCAGATTTCCCTGCGTCTGCCTTCCAAGGATGGCGTTGTATGATGAGGGGACATCCATGACGATGAACCTCGCCATTGTCGAGGCAAACAACTCAGCTGGTCCTTTGACCGAAGTCCCTCTCATCATTAATGGAAGGTCGATCCACCCGAGGACGGGTAACTCGGAAGGTCCTACCCCGAAGGTCGGTGAAGTGACAGGCCTGAGATCACTGATGGATATGCCCAAGCTCGGCAGCAGTTGTGAAAATAGGACGTCAGCGTTTGATCCGTCATCAAGCAATACCCTTTTGACATCCCAGTTTCCAATTCTTGCCATGATCAGCATCCCAGTTTCCAATTCTTGCCATGATCAGGAGTGGGTCGTCGTGAGGGAAGACGACTGTGGAACCATCTTTTCGGGATAGCTTCTTCGCCGGACTTTGATAGTCCATGACAGCTATTTCCCTGGCCTTCCTTTTTCTTTCCGAGGATGGGAGCCCCGTCGTGATTGTTTGTATGACTCCCGCAGGGGGTGGAGGGCGCCTCTTCGGACTTCGGTTTCTCCGCCTGTCGGAGTCGTAGTCCTCATCTTCTACCTTTCCTTCCTCCTCTTTCCTCCCATTCGGGGAAGGCAACCGTAGGTACCGCCGAAGTTGGCCTTGTTTTATCAGCGATTCAATATACTTCTTCAGCTGGAAGCAATCCTCAGTGTCGTGGCCATGATCGCGATGAAATTGGCAGAACTTCTTCATGTTTTTTCTATTTTCAGCGGTCATGGCCCTTGGCCTCTGAACTTGTGTTCCCTGCCTCTCCAGAGTCATGAGGATGTTGGTCCTCGTGGTGTTCAGCGCTGTGAAGTTCGGGGGTTTCCTTCCTCGCATTCTCCGGGGTCGGGGTGGCTGGTCGGTCGGATAGCGTGCCTGCTGGCTGGACCCCTCGCCACGGGTGTGCTCGGGCCTGGGTCCGCCCATTCTTAGTTCTTCGGCCGTCATGTGCTGTTCGGCCCGTCGGTAGAATTCGCCCAGTGTGTCTGGAGGGTCCTTGGAGAATTCGTAGAAGAGTTGGGAATCCCTCCGAAGGCCCCTTGTCATGGCGAGGATGCGTATTTCGGGCCGAAAGTCTGGAACACTTAAAGCCTCTCTGTTGAACCTCTCGACATAGTCGCGTATAGTTTCTCCGCTTCTTTGCGCTATGTCGAACATTTGAACGGGCATCTTCGCCGTCGGGCGACTCCCGATGAACTGTTGGGTGAAGGCTGTTGATAACTCCTGGAATTTTCCGATGATTCCTGGAGCCAAGGAGTTGTACCACGCGGTTGCTGGCCCAGAGAGGGTGACCTCGAAGCACTTGCACAAGGTGGCGTCGTCCGCACCGTGCATCATCATGCTGCATCTGTACTTCGTCAGGTGGGCCTGTGGGTCGGTCCGACCATCGTACGTCTCTAGCCGAGGTACCCTGAAGTCACCTGGCATAGCTGCCTCGACCACAGCTCGGGTGAAAGGAGACTGATCCCCACAAAAAGACTCAGACAGTCTGGCCCAAACTGGCTTGCGAGCCACCTGCCTCTCGACTCGGTCCAGCCTTGCCAATATTTTCTCCATGAGGGCGGCGGTGCTAGGTTCTTCCTCAGGTGGAGGAGATTGACGGCGCCTCTTCGGAGAATGGCTTCGTCGTCGGGGAGAGGGTGACCTCGTCTCGGGCAAAGGGCTCCTTCGGCGTCAAATTTTGGGTTGGCTGGGCCCCGTTTGCCCTGGAAGGCGTGCCCCGAGGGGCATATTTTCTGTTGAAGACTCCTCACGTGGGTCTTCACTCCCCGAACTGCGGCGGACTGCTTTGGGGCTCTTTTCCCGAGGGCGTATCGGTGAAGGAGACCTTTGGGTTTGAGCTTGTTGTGGCCATCTTCTGTCTATCTGTTGTGTCATCTCAGCCACAGCAGAGCGTTGGAAGTCACGGAGGAAGCTCATGGTTATGACCAGAGGACGTTCTTCCTCGGGCGTGGAAGTCCCTGGAAGAGTTTGCTCAGCAACCGGTTGGACTTCAAGCGCGGACGGGGACTTCGGGAGTCCTTTGTCCTTAGAACGCCGAGTCTCAACGACGGCAACCTGAGGGTGGGTTCCCACAGACGGTGCCAAATGATGTCCGGAGACATCTTCGCTGGGGGACATGGTGGTTTTTCGAGGGACTTCCTTAGGAGGAAAACGCCCGGAGTGGAGGTTTCCCAGGGAGTGGTACCTGAAGAGCCCAAAAGGAAAGGTTAGGAGGTCCCCAGGATGTTTTTCCGGGCAGGAGCCTCCGACGCCCAAGTTAGTTTTCTGAGAGGTGAAGGAAAGAGAGCACTCAAGGGTTTAATGGCCTTGCCTGTTCGTATCCTCTCAACTGACTGACCAACCGTTTGCAAGGGGCTGCTCTTTGGTATTTATAGAAGTGTCTGGCCCGTTCAGATCATGACACGTGTTCGGTCAGATCTGCTGTGTACCTTTAGACACAGGGGACAAGTAGCTGTTTGTAGGCTCCCTCGAGCCTTGGTCCGAGACAGGTTGTGACAAGGCCTGGGCGGCGTCGGCGTGTCAGAGCGTCGTTTGAGGTGACATGGTGCGTCTGTGGGCGATGTGTCAGAGGCTCCTTAAATGCTCCTGCCGTACTCCCGATGTCCTTTGGGCGAGGTCGCTCTCTGGGGCGAACACCCTTCTTCGGGAGTTATGTTCGCAGTTCGGGGCGCTGCCTAGCTCGCAGGTTCCGCCTTCGGGAAATCCTCTCTTGCTTGCGGTAGCTGGTCCTTTTATTCCGAAGGCGATCCGTTCAATCCCCCGAGGGGGCTGTCTGCACCTTTGGAGCTCTCTGGGGTACTAGGCTAAATCCCGAGTTCGAGGCACTGGAATTCACCTAGTCCGAGGTCAGTACTAGTGCCTCCCTCGGATGGTGCCAAGCTTCCCGAGCATGCTTTTGATAGGAGGTACGTTCTAGGAGAGGCGATAGTCCTTCGGCTATCACAACTGTTCACAAAAGAGATCACTAACTCCCCCACTCATAATGGCTCTGGGATGCGTAAAATTAACCTCTTTAACAGCTTTATAGACCCCGTTAATTGCCTATAATGATATATTACCTCTATGAGTCTTGAAAAAGTGTTAGATGGTATCATGTGTCAAGCATTTATTTTAACCATGATAGGAGCCATTGCTTATTATTCCAGCATAACCAATGTAGAACATCACTTCCAATCTTTCAAGTACCTTTCCTAGGCATTTGTTTGCCATTTTCTAGGAAGTCGACCGACCCCTAAGATGGTGGCTTATTTGCTGAAGTTACGAGAAGGTAGGGATGCGTCTTTAAAAGATTTCATATAAAGGTTCAATGTTGAAGCATTGTAGGTATAGGAGTTATCCCCTGAGTTGCACTTGGTCACCATAACCTAGGGACAATTGAAAGATTCTAAACTAGTATGGGACATTCACAAAAACATAGTAAGAAATATAAAAGAGTTCTTTAATCAAGCCACTTGGCATATGCATGCAGAGGAAATCAATTGACATAGGATGTAAAAGGAAGATCCAGAAGAAGATATGAAGAGGATGATCAATATATTGGACAATGGCAAGAGAAGGGTCTTTTGCAGCAGATCAGCAAAAAGGATTAACAACTTTAATGTGGAAAGGGTTTATTTGGACCCTAGGGCAACCTCTAATGTCCTTTTTGCTAATCTGCTAGAAAAGATAAAAGTAAGGATATCTTCATTAACATCAGTCTTAGGGCCCATAGTTGGATTCAGAATGAGGTACCAATACTCGGAATGGTTTGATTGCCTCTCATGTTGATGGGCTTTAGAGAAGATGAAAGGACTATGTACGACTCACATATGATAGTCGCAGGGCTATCATCCACATGACCTTCAGGTTGGTGAACCCAACACCACCCTCGGAAGGCCCTATGACCAACCTCGCTAGAATGATCAGCACCACCCTCGGAAGAAAGCACAACTAACCTTGGGAAAGGGCTCGACACCATCTTCGAAAGTAAACATAGGCAACCTCAGGAAAGGTGAACTACCACCTTCAGATAATAGCCTTACCAACCTTGGAAAACTAAGTATATAAGGATCTCCCGAACATGTTTATGCCTTCAATAAACTCCCCAAAACACCTTTGGGTATAAACATAACTCCCAAAGGGGTTCATAAACACCAGATGGATCTTAAGGGAAGACAACAAACACACAGTTTTGAGAGACTACTGATAGGAACCTTCCACATGACCCTACCCTTTGAGCATAAAAGCCTATAGAAAGTTGGACACACCTTTCCATGAAGTGCAGACTAAATGTCCAACAAATCTAGCTGACTACATGTCCTAATATGCTCAACTTGGAAATAATAGCCTTATCCTCTAAACCTCCTATAAATACTTAGGAGGCTCCCAGGAAATACACAAGAGACACTATTTCTATACTCTCTACTCTTGGCAACCTCTCCCTCACGTACTAACTTGAGCGTCGGAGGTCCCTCTTCCTGAAAACACTATGAGGAGCTTCTAACCCATGTTTTTCAAGTGTTGCAGATATCATTTAGGCAAAGTTCTATCAGAGGTCCAATATGTCTTACATCAAAGATGTCCTCGACCGTCAACATACATTTGAGTTTCTGGTCTTAGATGTTCCATCATCATAAAACATTATTATTAGAAGGCCTGCACAGGTACAAATGCCATATTCAATTTGATATTAAATGCCTAATAATGAGCTTTGTAACTCCTATAAAAGATGTAGCTATATTTGTAGACTAGGCCTCAGTACAACAGAGTTATGTGGCGAGTCAGCAAGGTCTGAAGAATGCTTAGTAGGGTGAATAGAGTCAAAGAAGAGGAAGGGGGATTCTTATGATAATGAGCCTGGCATGTCCTTGTCTAAGGACTTGGAAGAAGTGGAGCTGGTCCTTGGCAAAAATGTGAAAATCGAAAAGACCTTCCTCCTAAGGTAAATAGATCATTTATTGAGTTCTTCTAAGCTAGTTTGGACTTTTTTGCATGATCCCCTGGTGATATGACAAGCATAGATCCAGAGATTATCACTCATAAGTTGCAAGTTAACCCCTCAACTTGACCAATTTAACAAAAGAAGTCAAATATGGCATTGGAAAATAGAAACTTTTTTAGAAAGGAAGTTGAAAAATTCTTGAAAGCTAGAATTATCTATAAGGTACAATACCCCAAAATACTAGTGAATGCAGTCCTTGTGAGGAAAAGAAAAAGGGAATGGCATATGTGTGCCAATTACATGAACCTGAATGATGCCTATCTCAAAGACCCATACCCATTGCCTACCATCGACTAGCTAGTCAATGCCACTATGGAATCTGAAATCCTATCCTTTATGGACACTTTTAGTGGCTACTACTAGATTCGGATAGACCTTAAAGACAAAGAAATGACATCTTCACCATAGGAGAAGCTGTATATTGCTACCAAAGAATGCCTTTGGACTTGAAGAATGTTGGAGTTACTTACCAGTGGCTTATGAACAAGATCTTTGCTGACCAATTAGTGTGGAACATGGAAGTTTACATAGAGGATATGATCGTCAAGAGCTGGATGATAGAACATCTTTTTTATGACATATGTGAAACATTTTTTAAAGGATGAGACAATTTAATATGAGGTTGAATCCCCAAAAATGCATTTATGGGGTGAGACTATGGAAGATTTTAGAATATATGGTCTCAAGGAAAAGAATTAATGCTAACCATAAAAAATCAATGCAATACTAGCAATCCTCAACGTGCAGAATAAGAAGGATGTTCAAAAGTTAGGTAGAAGACTAACTGCCTTGGGATGTTTCATGTCCCGTTTCATGGATCATTGCAGACTCCTCTTCTGCATACGTAAGAAGGAGGCGGTGTTTGAATGAAGAGAGGAGTGCCAAGAAGCCTTTAGGCAAATCAAAGAGTACTTATGATGGTTGCCTACATTAAATAGCCTAGGCCTAACAAGCCACTAATCTTGTACACAGTCATAGAAGGCTCGATCAAAGTTGTTCTTATGATAAAATAGGGACTCGAGCCATGGCGTATATGCTACATCAACTGGTTTTTCCAAGGGGTAGGGTCACAACACCTCAACGTCTAGAAGGGGTCACAACACCTCAACGTCTAGAAGGCTATCTTTGCCCTTGTAGTGCTATCCAAGAGGCTGAAGCTGTAATTTTAGATGCTCAAAATCATCGTTCAGATAGAGCTGCCCTTAGTGATGTCCTCCAAAAATCAAACCAATCCAGAAGGTTAGCCAAATAATGTATGGAGCAGGGTGAATTTTGTAGGCTTTCGGCAGCTAAAACAATCATAGTGGAAATTCATCAAAACTTTCTAGGATCCAAGTGAAACAAAATAAATCTGGTGTTCAAAAATTTTATACCTACTAGTTTGAGATCTTTCACCCAACTGTTGAGCCGAATCACTAAAGCTTGAACAATTGATTTGTTCAAGCTCTTTATGGTATCCACACAAACCATTGGAATCACCATGCCTCCACTACATTCCAGCAAATACATTCTTCTTGTGACCACAGTGCTAGCTTGCGTCTTCCAATAAATGACAAGAGGAAAGTGCGGTTGGAACTTTCAAAATTTTTTTTATTTTGTCCAAGGAAGGCATCAACTATGAAATTTCTCACTATATAATGTATATATAGGAGGCTTAATTCCCTAGCCTAATAGGATTCTAAACTCTAATATGATAAGGCCTAATTTTGGGATTAATAATGGCTCAACTATTAGACAATAATTAATCCAAAATTATTATGAAACTAAAACCAAATAATTTGGCCCAAGCACCCATATGATCCAATTGGCTCTAAGTGTAAGACCCAACAGGCTCCTATGACATCGACAATGATCATGAATCACATTTATGATCATAAATAATGAGTGGTGTTTAGCATCATATCATTGCCACCCAAGTGACAAGATAGTTGGTGAGTCAACTAATCCTCAATGATCATTATTCGTATATGTCATTATCCCTTTGTCCAAAATTTCAAGATTGAACATGAGACATTGAATGTGTCACTTTCGTATAACCCAATCTTTGGTTTTTTCATTCTTGAGTAGTGTCACAAAGCGGGGTCCCAGTGCCCCAGATTACTTAAACTATAGGCCCTTTGAGATTGTGATTGAACTTAGTTACTATTGGCCAACCATTACTTGTAGGTAAATTTAAAACAATTTGTGTGCAATTAATTTCTTAGCCTACCCTGCAAGAAGATATGCATGCGATTGTCCTGGCGATGCAAACAAATAAGTAAACCATTTAGGAAAACATCACTCGAGCGTTCATTTAAAACATACTTAAAACATGCCAAGCAACAAAATACTAGTTACTTTAACTTTAAGTAATAATTTGTGTGTACTGAATAACACTAGCATGCACCCAAAAGTAACTCAATGGTTTAAAACCACAATGTATTCCTAATAAAGGCAACATCTTAGTACACAAGGTACTATATACATATAAGACTAAATCCTTAACTAAGATCCATTACTTGAGCTTCACCTTTAAGCTATCAAGCTCCAAGTGCAAGCCCTTTTCTTATCCTTGTGCACCACTTAGCCTTTAAATTGTAAAGGCATAATACTTAGTACAAAGTTTAACTTACAAGTAAACTTAGAATTTCAAGGATTCTGAAGAAGCAATACCTGCAAAAAGAGGAAACTTAGCCCACAACTATCCACTAGTTGTTGGGCCTGGTGTTAAAACCTATGCAACAAACTTAAGGGAATGAGTATATGAATGTACTCAGTAAAGGTCCCTTGGGGTACCTGCAAGGAAGATAGCAAGTAGGCATGCAATATGGCATACAAACAAACAACAACGAACCAACAACCAACATAAGGCCAACATAAAAGATGTGAATGCATGAATGTATAATATGCTGTTGGGTTTCAGGAGTGAAACAAGCGCAGCGAAATTTAACCAAAACCCTCTAGGATCTAAGTGAAATAGGGTAAACCGGGTGTTCGAAAATTTTCATACCTAATTTTTAGTTGAGATCTCTCACCCAACTGTAGAGTCGAATCACAAAACCTGAACAGTTGACGTGTTCAAGTTCTCTATGGTATCTACACGAGCCTCTCAGGATCACCACACTTCCACCACGTCCCGGCAGATGTGTTTCTCTTGCGCTCGTAGTGCTAGCTTATGTCCTTCAAAGAATTGCAATAGAAGACCATGGCTGTTCTTTTGGGAGGCTAGGGCAAGAAAACTGCAAATTTCTCACTAAAAGTTGTATTTTATAGTGAGACTCAACTTTCAGGCCTAATGGGTTTCAAAGCCCTAATCCAATTAGGTTTTAATTTCAGGCTTAATAATGGCTTAACTCTTGGGCCCATTATTAATACGAAATTACTATAAAACCATAACCCAAATAACTAGCCCATGCACTCTAATGATCCAAATAGCTCTATGTGTGTGACCCAATAGGCTCTTAACACGTTGGCAATGATCATAAATCACATTTATGATCATAAGCAATGAGTGGTGTCTACCCAAGTGACAAGATTGTCGGTGATTCGACTAAACCTTTATAATCATCACCGATATATGCCATTGTCCTTTTGTCCAAGATATCAAGAGTAAGCACGAGACATGAAATGTGTCACTCTCGTATAGCCCAATCTTTGGTTTCTTGATTATCGAGTAGACCAACTTAAACTGATGACATTGATATCATATATCAACTCATCCGAGCATGGTGATGCATTTTTTTAAGTCTTCCTCTATCAAAGGGCCCGAAGATATCATTCCCATTACATAGGAAGGACAAATCCCATCTTGATCATACAAATCCCTCCGCATGATATGTGACATACCCAATGACCTCCTTCAAGTTCACTTAGTTACAAGCAATAAAGAAAAGTATCAAAGTATGTGACTCACATGTAGAGAACCTTGATGATTTTAGGTCGAAGGGCTACATATACCATGACACTATGAGAACCACTTATGACACTCATATAACGATCCATGTAGTGTTCTCATGGTGGGTCGGTCCAGTACACAAGTTCTCCAACTTGTACCCATATGTAGACTACATATCTCATATTAGTCTCCACATATGCTAGTCATTATGTATTATTGCAACCCGCTCCACCACAATACTAAACCAGGGACATTTAAGAATATCATTATTCTAAGGTTACAATTATGTTTATTAGGTTACACAGAAACAAAACAACAAACATAATTGCTGGATTAATGCCTTCATAAAATATCATGACTCAATGTGCAAAAAATACAATCATCTCATGATTGGCTTTAGGCACAACACTAACATATGCAACATACACAATCCATGGGACTTCTTACACCTAAGGTCTCTTATTCTTGCCATGAGCTCAAACGGTGGAGGTACCTAAGACACTGGCCCTCATATCCCAAATCCTTTACCTTCCTTAAGTCCCACTTTCGGGTTCTGGAGTAGGTCATCACCTCCTCTCAAAACTTACCCATCTTACCCATAAATTATTATGGAAGGTAGCCAAAACCATCCCTCATTGGTCCTAAAGAAAATTCAAAAGCCTTTTACACTTAGCTCTTGGACACTTAAGCCACTTAAGACATAAATGGCTCATTTGAGCTCTTACTGCAAATTTTTGCACTTTTCTTTCAACTGATGGTTCTAATAGCTAGGATAACTTATGGTCTTGCCTTAATTAGTCAAAATTCCATACATGACCCAAATTTCATCAAAATTATAGTCATGCCATCTACTTTGGTCAAAATTAACATTTTTCCTTTTGACTCTTAGGTGCTAAATCACACTTAGGAACTCACCTTTACTTAAAAGCTTGTCTTTCTTACTTAATAGAATGCTAACTTGAGGTGCTTAAGTGAAAACACTTAAATCAAATACACTTATCGTGTCAAAGCCAGTCATTTACTAGGAAAGTTGTCACATCCTCCCCTCCTTCAAAAATTTGGTACTCTAAATTCTAACTCAAATGTGCAAACTCACTTAGATATTGCCTTTGCATATCTCGCTCAGTCTCCTAAGTGGCCTCTTCCTCCCTATGGTTAAGACTATAGTACCTTGACCATTGGGATCCACTTTGTTCTTAGTTTTTGGAGTTGGCTGTCAAGAAACTTAATGGGGTGTTCTTCATTACTTAGTCCTTTCTTTTTGGAATAATAAACGGGGCTAATACTTACCTGGGATTCATAATGCATTTCCTTAAGGATTGCACATGAAAGACGTTGTGAACATGGACTAAACGTGGTGGCAAAGCCAACTGATAAGCTCATTTTCCCACCATTTCAAGGACTTCAAAAGGACCAACATATCTTGGAGCCAACTTACCCATTTGGCCAAACCGAGCCACACTCTTCATCAGGGAGACCTTAAAGAGTATCTTGTCCCCTACATCAAACTCCAAATCTTTCCTTCGCACATAGGTGTACTTGGCTTGCCAGTCTAAGGTAACCTTGATCCTTGCTTGGATCAACTTAATCTTTGTCATGGTCTTAGCAATAATTTTAGGGCCAACAACCACTTCATCTCCAAATTCTGACTTAAACGTGCAAACTTACTTGGATATTGCCTTTGCATATCTTGCTCGGTCTCCCAAATAGCCTTTTCCTTCCTATGGTTAGAACATAGTACCTTGACCATTAGGATTCACTTTGTTCTTAGTTTTTGGACTTGGATGTCAAGAAACTTAATGGGGTGTTCTTCATTACTTAGGTCCTCTTTTTTTGGAATAATAAATGGGGCAAACACTTTCCTGGGATTCACAATGCATTTCCTTAAAGAACTCACATGAAAGACATTGTGAACATGGATCAAACTTGGTGTCAAAGCTAACCGATAAGCTAGTTTTTCCACCACTTCAAGGACTTCAAAAGGACCAATATATCTTGGATCTAACTTACCCATTTGGCCAAACCTAGCAATACCCTTCATCGGGGAGACCTTAAGGAATATCTTGTCCTCTACATCAAACTCCAATTCTTTCCTTCACACATAGGTGTACTAGGATTGCCAGTTTGAGGCAGCCTTGATCCTTGCTTGGATCAACTTAATCTTTTCCATGGTCTCATCAATGATTTTCGGGCCAACAACCACTTTGTCTACTTTATCCGCCCAACAATGAGGTGTCACACACTTACGCCTATACAAATCTTCATAAGGTGCCATCTTAATAGCTTTTTTATGCCTATTGTTATAAGCAAACTCAATCAAAGGTAGGTGTTGGTCCCAATCCCCTCTAAAATCCATCATACAACTTTGTAACATGTCTTCCAATGTTTGGATCACCCGCTCAATTTGCCCGTTAGTCTGAGGGTGATAAGCAGCACTCAGGTTCACAGTGGAACCCATATCCTTCAGGAAGGCATTCTAGAACTTTAAGACAAAACGGGGATCTCTATCAGATACAATCTGATCAGGGCTTCCATGGAGTCCCACCACTTCTCAAATATACAACTGGGCTAACTCCTCTCTGGTATAAGTAATCTTAATGGGGATAAAAGATATAAACATTGTTAACCTATCCACCACCACCCAAATTGAGTCATGCTAACTTCTTGTGTTGGGCAACTCAACACAAAAGTCCATGGTGATGGATCCCCACTTCCTTTCTAGGAGGGGTAAACTTTGCAACATTCCTAATGGATTTTGGTGCTCTACCTTCACCATTTGAGAACTGAGGCACTTAGACAAATATTTATATTTGTCCCTCTTAAATTTGGCCACCAAAAATGAGTCTTAAGGTCATGGTACATCTTATTCACACCAAGGTAAACATTAAGCTTACTAGTATATGCCTTTTGTAACACTTGTTGCTTTAAGTCACTAAGCTCATAAAGCCGTTTATCATAGGAGAGCAACCCATCCATATACTGAAATTCCTTTAGTATGGTACCATGCCTTTGCTCCCCAAAAACTTTCTTCAAGTTTGGGTCCCTATCCTAAGCTTCCTTAACCTAGTTAGCCACACTGACTGAATCTCAAGGACTGCAACTTGAGCCATTTTCCAGTCTCACCATGTTTTAAATAAGATCAAGAACTATCCCACAATGGAATTTTCTGAGGTAGTAGCTACTTGATCCTTGGAAAGAATCACCCAAAAATACTTATGGCTCAAGGCATTGGCTACCACATTGCCTTTACTAGAACAATAGTCTATCGAGTAATTGTAATCCTTGATATACTTGATCCACCTTCTCTGCCTCATGTTTAGGTCATTTTGGGTAAACAAATACTTCATACTTTTATGGTTCGTAAAGATCTTAAAGGACTTTCCCATAAGGTAGTGTCTCTAGAGCTTTAAGGCAAATAAAACAGTCTCCAACTTAAGATCATGCACCAAGTAGTTCAACTAGTTTGGCCTTAACTGCCTTGACCCATATATAATCACATGGTTATCCTGCATCAACACATATCCTAATCTTGTCCCAGATGCATCAGTATACACCACAAAAGTCTTATGCAAATATGGTAGGATAAAGATGGAAGCAAAAATTAACCTCTTCTTAAGCTCCTGGAAACTTTCCTCACACTTAGAAGTCCAGATGAACTTCTATGTTTTCTTTGTCAAGGTAGTCAATGATGAAGTTATCATAGAAAATTTCTCAATAAACCTTCAGTAATAGCCCACCAAAACCCAAGAAACTTTGAATTTCAGTTATAGCTATTGGGCGTTTTCATTTCACCACCATGTTTATCTTTTCTGGGTCAACATTTAGTCTTTGAACATTTATGATATGCCTAAGGAAAGGAATTTCACTTGCCTAGGATTGGCACTTAGATTTTACATAATATTGGTTATCCTTAAGTACTTGCCAAGCTATCTTTAAATGTTCTTCATGTTTGTGGGGAGTCTTAGAGTACCCGAATATGTCATCAATGAAGACCTCAATAAACTGATCTAGATAGGGCCTAAAAATCTGATCATGGCATCCATGAAAACTATCGGGGCATTAGTCACCCCAAAAGGCATAATCGTGCACTCATAACACTCATACCTAGTCTTGAATGCAGTCTTGGAGATATCTTCATCCCTTACTCTTATTTGGAAATATCCAGACCTTAGGCCTTTTTTGGAAAAGGCCTTTGCCCTTATTAACCTATCAAATAAGTCATCGATCCTGGTCAATGGGTATTTGTTCTTTATAGTCATTGAATTCAGTTTCCTGTAATCTATACACAACCATAAGGTTCCATCCTTTTACTTCACAAAGAACATTGGAGCATCCCACGGGGAAACACTTGGCCTAATAAAACCCTTATCAAGCAGCTATTCTAACTGCTTTTTCAGGCCATCCATTTTAGGTGTTGATATCCGATATGGGGGAATGGAAATTGGCTCTACCCTCGGCTCTAAGTGTATGGAGATATGGGATCGAAGTCAAAACCTAAAGGTCACACAAAACCTATGACCTCCTAACTCCAAAGGATACCCTTTAACCATTTTATTGGTGAAAATGATATTTCTCCCAACAGTTTTAAAAAGCCGCATCTCATTGATCAAAGTTCTTTGCAATTCCAACATGACAACCACGCTCAAAGAGATGACAGAAATAGTAGCACCAGTATCAAATAGAATGCTAATACTCCTATCCTGAACATTAAAGTTAACTTGCACACCTGTCAGCTCTTTATGTGTTTGGTCCATCAAAGTAAAAGGGCTCCAGCAGATGCATTCCTAGCTCCTAAGGCTATTGGTCTTCCTTGGCCTTGTTATTGCCTAAGCTTTAGGTACTCCCTAGCCTAATGTCTAGGCTGGCGGCAGTAATTGCAAAGATCAGTACCGAAGATGCATGGTTTGTTACCATGAAACATTTGACACTTAGGGAAATAGCTCTTCCTAAACTTCTTGCCTTTCTTGAAGGGACCTTGGTCTCCTCCCAGGTTAGGCCCTTTGCTCGAAAACCTTGAACGCACCAAGACCCTTGGCTCAATGGCCTTATCCTTGGGCTTCACCTCCCTCAATACCCTTTCCAATGTTAAAGCCTTTTGAATAGCCTCATGATAGGTCCAAACTCCAATAACAATCAAGAAACTCCTCAACTCCACTTTAAGTCCACAAAAGAACTTCTTTTCCTTAGGTTCATCTTTTCCAGCCAAGTGAAGAGCATACCATAAAAGAGAACTAAATTTCCTTTTATACTCATGGACTGTCAAGCTTCCTTGAACCAACTCATTATACTCTATCCACTTTTGATGTTGGGGCCACCTCACCATTGAACTCATTCTGGAATTCCTTCTCAAATTCGGTCCAATCAATTTCTTTGGACCTTTGCCTAGGTCTACCTTCATTGTAAGACCTAAATCTCTCCATGACATGTTTCCACCATGAAGAAGCTATGCCTTCCAAGAAGAAAGGCACTAAATCCATCTTGGCCTTGTCATCCAACTTCATGTTCTAAAAAATTTTATTGGTTTGGTACAACCATCCTTCGGCAGCATTGGGATCACCTACACCATTGAACTATAGAGTGTTGATATCACAGGATATCAAAACAAGTACCATATGGTCCAGAATAATGGGTCTTCTTCATTTTTTATACGCATGGATATCCTCCTTATCCTCTTGCTCACTGTTCTCTTCGATGTTCACTGAACCATGTTCATGCACTTGCTCTTGACCATGTACTTGCCCTTAGGGTGAGAGATTTCTCCCTTGACCTTGGTGCACCGTTGGGCCTTGGTGCACGTCAAACCTTACCCCATTAGGATCCTCCAAGTTCTCCCCTCCGTTTGGAGGTTGAGCATGCTCCTTAAGTAGGATAGCCATGCCATGTAGCATCCGGTCCATAGATTCATTGAGCCTCCGTAACAAAAAAACCACTTTTCTCATGTCTGCCCAAATGGGATCACTAGTTCCCATACCAAGAGCTTGAGCCTCAGTAGCAAATACCTGAATGAGTATTAACTATGAAACCTATAGCCAAAGCCAAAAGACCACACCTAGAGCAACTTATAAGCAGTACTAACTACATTTAGCATAAGGAACACTTAGATCTTAGTTCACTTATTGCCTCTACTAGGACCATTGACCTACTCTGATAACAAACTCGTCACGGAGTAGGGTCCTAGTGGCCCAGATTACTTAAATTGTATGCCTTTTAGAACTATGATACCAGTTAGTTACTATTGGCTAACCAATACTTGCAGGTAAACTTAAAACAATTTAAATGCAACTAGTTTCTTAGCTGACCCTACAAGAAGATATGCATGTGTTTGTCTAGGCACTGTAAACAAATAAGTAAACCATTTATGAAAACATCGCTCGAGTGTTCATTTAAAATATACTTAAAATGTGCCAAGAAAACAAAATACTAGTTACTTCAACTTCAAGTGATAGTTTGTGCACACTCAAAACATTGGCATGCACCCAAAAGTACCTTAATGGTTTAACACCACAATGTATTCCTATTAGAAGCAACATCTTAGTACTCAAGGTACTGTATACATACAAGACTAAATCCTTAACTAAGATCCATTACTTGAGCCCCACCTTTAAGCTATCAAGCTCCAAGTGCAAGCCCATTCCTTATCCTTTTGCTCCATTTAGCCTTTAAACTGTAAAGGCATAACACTTAGTTAGTACAAAGCTTAACTTACAAGTAAACTTATAATCCCAAGGATTCTAAAGAATGAGTACCTGCAAAAAAAGGATACTTAGCCCACAACTATCCACTAGTTGTTAGGCCCAGTGTTAGAACCTGCACAACAAACTTAAGGGAGTGAGTACATGAATGTACTCAATAAGAGTCCCTTGGGGTACTTGTAAGGAAGATAGCAAGCAAGCATGCAATATGGCATACAAAAAAATAGGCAGCCAACCAACATCAAACACAAGGCCAACATAAAAGATATGCAATTCATGAATGTATAATATGCAACGTACACAATCATTGGGACTTTTTACACCTTAAGTGTCTTATTTTTTCTGTGAGCTCAAACGATGGAGGTACTTGACACAATGGCATTCATATTTGAAATCCTTTACGTCTGTTAAGTCCCACTTACGGGTCCCAGAATAGGTCATCACCTTCTCTAAAAACTTACCCATCTTACCCTTAACTTATTGTGCGAGGTAGCCATCTTATGTTGTCTGACTTACCAAGCTCTTAGAGTTTAGCTTAGACCTCCTTAGTGGCTCACTTATAAACCCACATGGTTTGGTTGTTTCTCTTAGGTTTCTCCCTCACCTGCCCAAAAGTCTAAGACTTAACTCTTGGGCCAATGAAGACTTCAAAACCTAACTTAACCCCTCTAGTGTCCTTTGATAACTTGAGCACTTATACCCTCTTGCCATTCTACTTAGCTATATCTTAACCACACCATTTTGCTACCCCTTGAATAATGCATAATTCAAAACTTAGAAATGAGTTTTAGACCAACCAAGGCTGCAGAACATCTTAGAATAGCCAAGGATCATACCCGAGAGATTAAGACACTTTTAGGATGCCCCAAGCTTAAGGGATTTATGCCTTGGTGATGCCATCGGCAATACATCGCCGCCATAAGTTCTCAGATTTCTTAGAAAATCACCAATGACGCATCACCAAATTGCATTGCCACTGGCAATGGGTCGCTAAATGGCTTCATCAACAGCGACATGTCACCAATGCTCTGTAGCATTGCGCAACTGTGTGCGAACTTGCACAAAACTTGCTCAATCCTTCAATAGTCAAAGCCAATTCATATGGGTCTTGTTTTTACTTCATTCCTACATGTAATACTATGTTTATATGTATTATTTAAACTAAATTAACTTGAACCCTTACCTCAAAGTCAGCTACAAAGCAAGAACAAAGCAAAAGCACACTTGAGATTAACTTAGCTCTTTTGAGTTCCAGACCAAGAACCAATATGATATGGCACCAAAAACCTCAAATCAAGACCATCTCTAGCTACTCAAACAATTTAGGACCAGCTCAAACAAAACCAAGAAGCTTACCTTGGTTTCCAAGCCCAAAACAAGCATTAAAAAGCCAAATTGGAGCAAAAACACCAAGAACAAGTTGTAGGCTTTTGGGATTCACCTTGGGACCTTCAAATTTGATGGAAATTTGAGGAATTAGGGAGGTTTAGAGAAAAAATTCTAGTGGGGAAAGGGAGCCACGAAATTGGGAAAGGAACAAATGGGTAATGGAAGTCAAACTTGCCCAAAAGTATCCTAACCACCCCACTGATGCATATTTATCGATTTCTTATTTCTTGGACCTCAAGTTCTCTTTTGTTTCACTTTGACTGCTAAACACTCAACCAAAACCATCCCTCCTTGGTCCTAAAGAAAGCTTAAAAGCCTCTTACTCTTAACCTCTTGGACACTTAGGCCACTTAAGATATAAATGGCTCATTTGAGCTCTTTGTGCAAATTTTTGCACTTTTCTTTCAAATGATCCTTTTAATAGCTAGGATAACTTATGGTCTTGACTTAATTAGTCAAAATTCCTTACATGACTCTAATTTTATCAAAATTATAGTCATGCCATCTACTTGGGTTAAAATTAACATTTTGCCCTTTTGAATTTTTGGTGCCAAATCACCTCACCCTTACTTAAACTTAGCTTGTCATTCTTGCTTAATAGGATGCTAACTTGAGGTGCTTAAGTGAAAACATTTAAATAAAATACACTTACTGAGCCAAAGCCAGTCATTGACTAAGAGAATTGTCACAAGTAGACTGACTAAAACTAATGACATTGATATTCCATATCAATTCATCTGAGTATGGCCATGCATTTCCTCGGTCTCACTCAATTAAAGGGTCCGAAGATATCACTCCCATTACATAGGAAGGACAAATCCCATCTTGATCATAAAAAACTTTCTACCTGATATACATATCCAATGACTACCTTCATGTTCATTTAGTTATGAGCAATAAAGGGAAGAATCAAAGTATGTGACTCACATGTAGGAAACCTTGATGGCTTTAGGTCAAAGGATTACATATACCATGATCACTATGAGAATCACTTGTGACACTCATTAACGATGCATGTAGCATTCTCATGGCAGGTCAGTCTAGTTCACAAGTTCTCCAACTTATACCCATATGTAGGCTACATATCTCATATTAATCGCCACATATGCTAGTCTTAATGTATTATTGCAACCCACTCTACAATAATACTAGACCAGGGATATATAAGAATACTATTATTTTAGGGTTATAATTCAAACACAATTATTGGAATAATACCTCAATAAAATATCATGACTTAATGTGCAAAATACAATCATCTCATGATTGGCTTTTGGGCACAACACTAACATATTTGACATCTAGTATGAACCTCGGAGTGCCATAAAAGCTCAAATGTTGGCTGATTTTGTCATAGTTGATGCTAATAGAAACTACAGGAGAAAAGGCTAGCCCTGATATCCTACCTTGGGAGATGTACGTTGATGGTGCATCAGGTCTAGAATACCAAGTTGTTTGGGGTTGCATTGAAAGGGCACTTGATGTAGAAGTCATGCTTAGAATAAAGTTTTAGTTCCCTATTACAAGTAACATAGCATAATATAATGCCATCCTAGCAGGACTACAAATGGCTGGTCGATTAGTATGACACCTATAAATATACATTGACTCATAGTTGATTCTCAACCAAGCCACTAGAGTAGCAGTAGCCAGAGACCCAATTTTTTATAAGTACTTGAGTTTGGTTAAGAATTTAATGTAGATATTAAACCTGATGCGCATCCAAAAAATTCAGAAGGCAAAAAATGCTAAGGTAGATGCCTTATCGAAAGGCCAAAAAAAGGTCTTGACAGAGGAGTTAGTAGAACCATCAATTTATTTCTTGCACACCATACCCTCATGGATGATTGGAGAGAGCTGATACGGCTCTATCATGATACTAGGCCTCTTGACAGGATGCTTAAAAAGTGAAGGAAGATAAGGATGTAAGTACAAAGGTTCATAATTGACGGAGGCAAGTTATATTGCATAGGTTTCACTTTGCCCCAAAAAAGTTGTTTGACTCCCCAAGAAGGGCATGGCATCCTCAAAGAAACCCACCAAGGGCATTGTGCGGTGCATATTGGCACAAATTTCCTGGCCCCTAAGATACTACTAATAGTCACATGAAGTTGCTATATATTTTACCGACTTTGTGCTAAATTGTTGATGGATTTGCTAAATATTAGTTGAACATTATATTTTATAGGTTGCATTGTGTGTCTGGAGACTTTAAGTGGTCATATCCATAGATTTGAGGAACATTTGGATGAAGAAATAAAGAAGAAGGATAAGAGAAATACAGGCAAACAAAGCTTAGAAGATGGGTATCTTACAAGTCAATTTCAGACTTTTAATGACAGATTCAAACTTTGGTCAAAAGAATAAAATTTGTAGCCCTTATTCTTTATGTGGGTTTTAAATCACCTCAATTGGACACACATAGAAAAAATCATGCTCAAAATACTTAAGGGTGCTTGATCATGATTTGTAGCTGACACAAATGTTTTTCCCACAACACTAATGAATAATGTGGATGTGTTAAATCTTTCTATACTTATAAATATGTAAACTCAGAGGCAAATGCACCTATCATTAAAGTATAACAATGGTAAGTATCAAGATCATTTTTCCCAAAGAATATAGTCATCTACCATACTCAAACTTTCTTTATTATGTACCTGATAATTAAAAGAATTTGGTTACCTAATTAACTACAAATTAACTAAACTAACAAATTCAGTGAAATAACTATCAACTAACTACTAGCAATGAAAAATAATCTGATAACCAACAATAAGAAATCTTATACTTAGATACTAATCCTCCTAGAAATTCCTTGTGTTGCTTTTACTTCAGTTTAATGAGATTGTGATTAACTTGGACCATGGAGTATTACCTAATGTAGATTAGCTCCCAATTATTCATATTCACTAACCTTTATTCTTAAGTCACCAATGGGGTGTCTAGAGCTACGATACTTCCTAAGAAATCATTAATAATCGTATGACCCAACTACTAAGTTTCACCCAGTCTAGAGGTATTGTATTGCACTTATTACTCCCGGTTATGATAATATCCCTTCCATCTAATGGTGATCCATAACTAACACACCAGATACTACATTCGTATATTTATTATCCCATATTGATTTAATAGGGTAGCTACTATTAATCAACATATCAAAGAACATTGGATAGATTGCAAGAAAAGCATAATCATATTAAACCAAAAGTAATCAAAATCACAAAATCATCCTAGGGTTCATCTACTCTAAATATGAGCAGGAAAATTTAGTTCATAGTGTTGTAAAATAAACACAACAAGAACAAAGAAAAGCTAAGAAAAGAAGTCTCCATATCTAAATTGATTTTTATCCAAGAAATCTTTGATCTGATGTGCATTAAACTATTTTGATCATCGAAATGGCTTCTTATAGCCTTCTTCTATCATAATCTTTCTTTGTTTCTGTCTAGGCCTCCCCTTGCTTGTTCTCCTTGAAAACCTTAAAAATAACTCAAAAAACCCTAATTGCATGTGAATAGGGTTTGTGACATTGGCATGTGTTTGGGTGAACATGGGCATGTTCAAGACCGTGTTTGACCCTTGGAACATAAAATCATTAACTCTAATGACATAGTTGGGAACATGGAAGTGACAACGAATACGGGCATGTCTAGTATAAACACGAGCATGTTTAGGGCTAACATGGGCATGTCGAAAGTCGTGTTTGATCCAATTTTTCACAAAACTTGCAATTCAACTACAAAACTTGACAAAAGTCCTTTTTATCCCAATTAAAGCTGAAATATGACCTAAAAATAAAATTTGAACCAATTAAGCATCAAATTCTATCATAGATTGTCATGCCCCACACTGACCCTAGCCCTTATGTGCCTATTACAACACTCTAGAGTAGCACTGGGGCTACTCAAGACATTGGAGTTGCTGGTGTCGAAGTTGCACTCCACAAGTGCACTTCTGGTCTTTATTGCTAGCACAAGGTGCCCACACATATGCCTACCAGGCGCGATAACAAGCCTGCTTACCAGGTGCACCAGAAGGCCTACCCCTGTAGTGCCTAGTGCAGCACAGGTCACAGTCAAGACACTGGGGAGCCCGCCCCTAGATGCCTACCTGCCCTAGCCCTCTCTACAAACTTGCAAGCTATGGCAAGGTTTTCAAATGCAAGATTCATGTGTTTGTGCTCATGCGCGATTAAGTATGCATTCATTCATGCATGTCAACCAAGATACCCAGTCATGGTTTTGAAAACACATACATATACATGCAAAGGAGGTTCATACATATGTCCCTGTAAGCCTACCCAAGGCCACTCTAAACATGGGCTCATTCCGGAAACATACATACATTACGCATGGCATACATAGTCTAACATATGTAGCACAAGCACTCCACCTAGGCTTGTTCCCACACTCTTAGCCACTTAAGTGCCTACAAGTAACACTTTAACATATAAGCTTGCTATCCAAAGACTTGTAGTTAAGATTATTGAGCATTATTGTTGATGGCGAATGATGCCCAGCGGCTTCATTGTTGAGGGTCATGTTGACCGGTGGAGAGACTTCTGGTGAGGGAGAACGCCTGGAGGTCAGATCGCCCAAGGGATGTGCCTGAAATGCTGAGAAAAAGTAGGTTAGGAGGTCCCCAGGGTGTTGTTCCGGGGAGGAGCCTCCGACGCCCAAGTCAGTGATGCTGAGAAAAGGCAAAGGGAATAGCACTAAGAGGCTCAGTAAACTCGCTTGGTAGTGTTTTCTCAGAGAGGGGGAGTCAGATTATTTTTGCCAGCCATTTGCCAGGGCTTGTTTCCTGGTATTTATAGAAATGTCCAGCCCGTTCAGATCGTGACACGTGTTCGGTCAGATGTTCTCTAAATTTCTGGGCGTAGGGGACAAGTAGCCGGTGGCAGGCTCCTTGAGCCTTGAGCCGAGACAGGCCGTGACGTGACCTGGATGGCGTCAGCGTGTCAGACTGCCGTTTGAGGCGATCTGTAGCATCTGTGGGTGACACGTCAGAGGCTCCTTAAATGCTCCTGTCGTACTCCCGAGGTCCCTGGGCGAGGTCGTCCTCTGGTACGGACGATACCTCTTCGGGAAACATGCCCGCAGTTTGGGGGTTCCCAGACTCAGGGAGTTCCGCCTTCGGGGAGATCATGTTCGGCCCGCCATAGCTGGTGCCTCTTTCCCGAAGGTGATCTGTTTACTACCTCGGGGGGGCTAGTAGTATGCTCAAGTTTCCTGGCATGCCGAGCTAGAGCTTTTCGGCTTTGCTCCCGACGTGTGTAATCCCACCTTTTCCCGGGTAGCGTCAGGTTTCCTGGCCTTTCTTTTCGACAGGGAGTTCGGCCAGATAGAGGCGATAGCCCTTTGGCTATCACATGCCCCCCTTTGGAAAGCCGAAGTGACGACTTCGGCTTTGCATTCTTTCCGAGGACGTTTTTTGGGAGTCTATAGAGAGTAACACCTGTGTCGAAGATACACCTCTTGGCCGAAGGTATGGGTTGCTCGGCCTTGGCCTGTTTCTTGGTGTCCTCGAGGCAACCTGCTTCTTTCCTTTTGCCGGTTTAAGCAGCGTCGCGTCTCATGACCAGGCGTGTCAGCCTAAGCGGCGCGTCCCAGCTTTTTAGGGATGTCAGGCGACGTGTCCCCTATTTTGGCGCGGCGGCTGACATGTGGCACGCTGTCATTGGAGGAGAGTCGCGTCGGTTACAGAGAGCGCATCTTTTCGAGCACAGAGAGCAGTTATGGGGATGGTTCGCCTTTAAAGGGTACTTGCCGTTTCGGTTACCCACCTTTGTCCTATAAATAGTTGATTCCATCATAAGCCCCTTTTGCTTTTGCTTCTGCTCTTTTCCCTGCTTTGCCACTGTTTTTGCGCTTTCTCTTGCTTTTTGCAGCGGAGCTGTTTTAACAGAGCTTTTTCCCGCAACCTTTTACGACGGCGACCTCCGATTTTGGCAAGTCATTTGGTGGGTTTTTTGTTTTCTAGAGTCTTTTGATTCCTCTGTTTTTTTGAGTTTTTTCCGGAAGTTGTTTTCTTGCCTTTTTCCGAACTCGTTTTTCTGCCCAAAATGCCTATCCCCGAGAGGTGTCAGCCTCTTTTATCTCATCCTTGTTGCACCACCCCCAAAAAACTAGAGAAGTGGAAGAAAAAATTCTTTCTTCCCTCCTATGCTGTTACCAGGCTGCCACGAGCTGACCACTATGCTTTTTCAAACCATAGTAATAAGGTTACCGTTTTCCGAGCGCAGCTGAAGGCCGAACTTCGGTACCCTCCTCCGAAGATGGTTTGCGACTTTTGCCAATTTCATGGCATTGGCGTGAACCAGCTTCCACCGAACTCGTACTGCTATTTTAACGCCTTTCTCTGTATGTGTGGCGTGTTCGGGATAAAACCCCATTTTGTGATTTTTATGCAGTACTATAAGCTCTTTGTGGTCCCGAAGGGTGGCTTCTATTTCATGCTACCTCGGGGATCCGGGAGCAAAAAATATATGTTCACCTTTGCCACAAAGGACAGTTGGCGAGGGTGGCAACAGAAATTTTTCTTCCTGAAGATGGATGAGGCCTGGTCGCATGTTCCGACCAAGTGGGCTCGGGGGAGGCTGGATGTGGACGTCGTTGATCCGAGGATACTGCTGACTCCAGAGTTGGCTCCCGTATTCACGGACTTCGACGGGCGTATTCGCGCCGTCTCCGACTGGGGTCCTGAGGTCTCCTCGCGTTCTCTCTATCCCTTCCCCATTAACTGGAGGTTGATGACCGAAGAGGTCCTTCGGGAGTTAGGGGTGGTGAAGGAGCACGAGACAGACCTCGAGATGCCGGCTCCTGCCATCGCCGGGGAGGATTCCTGGTTGGTGCAGCTCCTTGGGGAGGAAATCTCTTTTGAAACGTTTTTCGAAAGTAAGTTATCTTCTACTCCCTTGTAGTTTTTCCTCGGACTTATGCTGATGTTTTTTTTGTTTTTCAGAGATGGGCGACGGGACTGCTGCGTTCTACAAGTCCCTTTTCTCCGGCCAGGTAGAGAAGGGCGAACAGACAAAGAAAGCGGTTTCCCGAAGACAAAAGTCCACTGGTGCTGGGCCTTCGGCTAAAAGGGCGAATAAGACCAATCTTCCTCCTCAATTGGAAACTCTTGAGGAGGTAAGTGAGGAGCCCGAGGTTGCCGAAATTCCGGCGCCCGAAGTCCCTCAGCCGACGTCCCTCCTCAAAGCCCTACCGCCGAGGTGAAAAGGGCGAAGAAGGCCGCTCTTCCTCCCTGGAAACTCTTGAGGAGGAAGTGCCTCCTCCGGCGCCCGAGAGCCCTACCGCCTCGCAGGCCCCTCCTGATGCCGCGGTAGAGGTTCCTTCTGCCGAGGAGCGGCGTAAAAGGAAAGGCAAGGATATTTCCACCGAGGAGCCCCAGGACTCCGAGGACACAGTTGCCGAGGTACCGCCAGGTTCGTTTCTTTCAGACGAAGCGTAATAATGCTTTTTACTTTGCCAAAATTTTCTTTGTTTTGACCAGCTTCTCGTTTTTCGTGCAAGGGAGTTACTTACCCCCTCCTTGGGCGGCCGAACACGCCCGGAAGCGATCCCTCCGCGATGCCAAAGTCCCGCAAGGGAAGATCCCCAAAGAGCCTTTCTGGACGTTCACGGAGGACATGAACTTGTACTCCGAGGACTGTCCTCAAATGGCGAAGGAGATCTCGAAGGGGGTGCTTACTGATGCCTCCTTCAAGGCTATTGCGGCAGCCCATCCGGGTGATGACACCCTTGCTGCGAAAGTTACCGAGCATGCTGCTCAGGTATGCTTAACACCTTTTTCCCTTCAATTTTTCCTAAGTGTTTGGCTCTTACTGATCTTACGCTCATCTTTTCTGCAGCTGCTGGGGTATGCCGGCTTACCTCCGAGTTCGGGTGGCCAGGCAGTCATCTTTCCGAGCTTCGGCCTTAGAGGCCTTAGAAAAAACAAAGGCCATGTGCTCGGAGTTGGCCATCAAGAACCAGCAGCTGGCAGATGCTGCAGAGAGAGAAGTTGCTGCCCTTCGGGAGGAGTTCCGAAAGGAAAAGGAAGATCTTTTAAGGGACTCCTCCCAGAAGATTTCTGAGCTCGGCGAGCAGGTGGCGGGAATGCTTGCTGCCAATGAAGCGCTTCTAAAAGATAAGTCAGAATCTGACAGTCTTATTCTGTCGTTGGTGGCTGAGAAAAACGCGCTGCTAGCCGAGATAGAGTCTTTGAAGAAGGAGCCTGAGAAGAAGAAAAAGCTGAAGGCGCTGAAGAAGGAGGTTGCGGATCTGAGGGATGAGCTCGAGGACCTTGAGATCAAGAAAAATGAATCTGATCAAATGTCGAAGGTCGCCTTCCAGGACGGCTTTTGCCTTGCTCGGCATCAAGTCCTTCAGAGGTTCCCAGATCTGGACCTCTCTTTTTTGGAAGCTTTGAACATTCCCGAGGGTCCTCGGTGGTCCTGGTCGAAGATCGAGCACCTGAAGCTGCCTTCCTCAATCACGGCGCCAAAGGTGGTGGAAAAGGGCAGAAGCAGAGGCTGGTGGCTCTCGGCTTTGAACATTGCCGAGGCCTCGGTGGTCCTGGTTTTAGATCGGCACCTGAACCTGCCTTCCTCAATCACGGCACCAAAGGTGGTGGAGAAGGGCGCAGAAGTTGGTGGCTTTCGGGACCCTGAGAACTCTTAGGCTGTTCTAGGGGCCTTTTCCTTTTTTCTTCTTCATTTCTTTTTTGTACTTCTTCTTCAGTCACTTCATCTTTGTAAGCCAGTTTATTTTTAATGAAGATTTTTTTTGGCTAAGTCTTTTTGCAAGATTCTGCATTTCCATCGTCCCGAGCACGTTCGCTCCAAGAGACTTTTTTTTGGAAAGCCAGAAAAATTTGACTAAGTCTTTTTGCAGGTCCTTTTATTTCCTTTTATCCCGAACACGTTAGCTCAAGGGACTTTGGAAATCCTTCAGTCAAATTTTTTCATTTCCCCTTGTCCCGAGTACGTTCGTTCAAGAGACTTAGGAGACATTTTGCGACATTTTTCATTTCCCCTTGTCCCGAACATGTTTGCTCAAGAGACTTAGGAAAACTATCTCTGCGCTTTTTGTGGCGGGCACCTTTGCGGAATTCTGAATTGTACAATTTTGTACACTTGAGAATCTTTCTGTACTTAGAATATATTTTTTTGTACAACACAATTCTTCCGCGTGGCCTTAAGCATAGAATTTTTTCAAGGCGTCTGAGTGCCAAGTATTTTTCAATTCTACGCCTTCGGCGTTGCCAAGTCTGTACACGCCCTTTCGTACTTCAGCAAGAACCAGATAAGGTCCTTCCCAGTTCGCGCGAAGTACTCCGTGGGATGGCCTTCGAGGTGCAAAGTGAGCCTTTCGGAGAATGAGGTCTCCTTTCTTGATTTCTTTTGGCCTGGCCCGTAAGTTTATAGCCAGGGCCACTCTTTGCTGAAAAGCTTTTCTTCTTAGCTCGGCTATTTCTCTATGTTCGCCGACGAGGTCAAGCTTGGTTCTTAGGCCGAGGTTGTTTCCACCTTCATCAAATACTTGCACCCGTACTGATGGTCGAACTATCTCGATTGGGATGATGGCCTTTGTACCGAAGACGAGCGAGAAGGGAGTCTCATCTGTGGCTCTTCGGGCCGTCGTTCGGTAGCTCCATAATATGCTTTGGAGTTCTCCCGGCCATTTCCCTTTTGCTTCTCCTAGTTTCTTTTTCAGGCCATCTTTTATGGTCCTGTTAGATACTTCTACCTGCCTGTTGCTTTGGGGGTGAGCTACTGGGGCAAAATGCATCTTTATTCCGAGGTCGCTGATAAATTCTTGGAATCCTTTGTCTGTGAACTGGGATCCATTATCAGCTACTAGTATCCTCGGTATGCCAAATTTGCATACAATGTTCTTCCATACGAACTTCTGCGCTTCTTTTGCGGAGATAGTCGCCAAAGGTTCTGCCTCGACCCATTTGGAGAAATAGTTTGCTGCTACCATGCAGAATTTCATGCCTCCGGGCGCTGTGGGGAGTAGCCCAATAAGGTCTATACTCCAGACCGCGAAGGACCAGGGATAGTTAGCCGAAGTTACCATTTCCGAGGGTGCCCTCTGGATGTTCGCATGTTTCTGGCAACTACCGCATTTTCAGATGAACTGCTTTGCGTCCTTTCTCAGGGTAGGCCAGAAGTATCGTTGGCGAAGTATTACTGCTGCAAGTGCGTCGGTTCCAATGTGTGAACCACACACGCCTTCGTGAACTTCTTCAAGGATCGTTTCAGTATCCTTTTCGTCCACACATCTTTGCAGCGGATTTGCGTATCCCTGCCGGTATAACTCTTCGCCGATTAGGAAGAATCGACCGGAGCGCCTTCGTAGTTTTGCAGCGTCGCCGGGGTCTTCGCTTCGTAGTTTTGCAGCGTCGCCGGGGTCTTCGGGTAGCATGTTTTCTGCGAGGTATCTTTTTATTGGATCCTTTCATCCTTTTCCCGAGGTTGCTATGCTTAGCACTGAGATGCACGGATGGTCTAGCACCTCGGTGTACGTCTTTGACTTCGCCGAGCAATCTGCCTTGGTGTTATTCCGCCGAGGTACGTTTTCGATCCGCACGGCGTAAAACTCTTGAATGAGTTTTGCTACCAGCTCGTGGTACTTTGCCAAAGTTGGGTCCTTCGCCCCGTAGTCTTCTGCCGTCTGCCGAACTACTAGCTGGGAATCGCTGTGAGCCTTTAAGTTTCTCACGCCGATTTTTCTGGCCAAGCGTAATCCGCTATGAGGGCTTCATACTCAGCCACATTGTTAGTGATGCTGAAGCTGAACTTGATAGCCTTCTTTTCCTCTGGGACCTCTGATACTTACCCCAGCTCCCTGGTGTTCGGACCCCGTGGCTTTGTCAACATGCAAGGTTGACTTCGGCTAACCTCCATTCGGGTCTTGATGGATTTCCTCAGTGGTGGGTATTTCGGCAATAAAATCCTGAGCTTTTATGGCCTTCCGAGGTTTATAGGTGATATCGTGTTCGCCAAGCTCTATACACCACTTGGAGAGCCTCCCCGAATGGTCAACTTTCCTCCTGACATCCCGTAGTGGTAAACTACTTCGGACGATGATGGAGTGAGCCTAAAAGTATGGTCGTAACCTTCTCCCTGCAAGCACCAAGGCGTATATAGCTTTTTGCAGCAGAGGGTACCTAACTTTGGCAACATGCAGGGATTTGCTTACATAGTAGACTGGCCATTGTTTTGGGCCTTCTTCTCGAGGACCGAGCTCACTGCTTTTTCCATGACGGCGAGGTATAATACGAGGGGCTCTCCTTCGCGAGGTTGTCGTAGAGTCGGCATGCTGGCAAGGTAGATTTTGAGTTCTACCCAGGCCTTTTGGCAGTTTTATCTCAAGGATGATCATCCCTTCCAAGGTTGCCATCCTTTTTTGCTGCCTTAGTAAGGACTTTGAAGAAAAGTCGACACCGATCTCTGTACCTGGAAATAAACCTACAAAGAGAGGTTATTCTTCCGGTGAGTCTCTGCACATCTTTTCCCACAGACGGCGCCAAATGATGGCGAATGATGCCCAGCGGCTTCATTGTTGAGGGTCATGTTGACCGGTGGAGAGACTTCCGGTGAGGGAGAACGCCTGGAGGTCAGATCGCCCAAGGGAGTGTGCCTGAAATGCTGAGAAAAAGTGGGTTAGGAGGTCCCCGGGGTGTTGTTCCGGGGAGGAGCCTCCGACGCCCAAGTCAGTGATGCTGAGAGAAGGCAGAGGGAATAGCACTAAGAGGCTCAGTAGACTCGCCTGGTAGTGTTTTCTCAGAGAGGGGGAGTCAGATTATTTTTGCCAGTCGTTTGCCAGGGCTTGTTTCCTGGTATTTATAGAAATGTCCAGCCCGTTCAGATAGTGGCACGTGTTCGGTCAGATGTTCTCTGAATTTCTGGGCGTAGGGGAAAAGTAGCCGGTGGCAGGCTCCTTGAGCCTTGAGCCGAGACAGGCCATGACGTGACCTGGATGGCGTCAGCGTGTCAGACTGCCATTTGAGGTGATCTGTAGCGTCTGTGGGCGACACGTCAGAGGCTCCTT
>SMDT01001691.1:0-74339 GCA_005392925.1 Aquilaria sinensis
TTGAGCCCTCTTCTCCATAGGTCATCTCATGCCCATTTTCCTTACTAGTTTGGCCATAGGTTTTACAAATCTAAAAAATTGATAGATCTTTTCAAAAGGAGAATGGATAAAAGCACCATACGCCAAAAACATTTTCCCCCTCACAAGCAGTAGATCCGCCACACACAAGCTTGGCTTAAGGCTTTTCCTTTAGAGTTCCTTGTATCAAAATAAATTGGCCTTATTAACATATATTTCTATAGCCTAGGGATAGATTAACCAAGTTTTAAATAGTCTCAAAACTCATTTTTACCTTGACAAAGAAAAACCAACCAAAAATCCCTTTCTTGAAAGCTTCATGGTCTCATTCCTCTTTCACTCTTTACCCTCTCATGAAAATGAGACCACAATAACTCAAAGAGCTGGAAATCTATAAGGAATGCTCAAACCAAAGAACATAAGTTCTTTATCTCCAAAACAACACCCAAAACTGAGCTCACTCCATGGTGAAACTTGTCCTTCCTTTGCTTCTTAAGCTACCAAAAACACTCATTCACTTAAAAGTTATTATCTCTAATTTTTATTGGAATTTTTTGGTAATTTTTTTTAGGGTTCAAGGTTAGGATGAAATGGAGAGAGGAATGAGAAATAAGAGAGTTTTTGTTGGTGAAAGGTTTTATGGCTCTACCTTTGGGAGACCCTAATTACTAAGGTAATGACATTATTTCAGTAATTAAATACCTTTAGAATATTCTTATAAGCTAAATCTTGGTTTTTAAGGCTTGTAGTAGCTTATACTGGGTAAAAATTGGTCATTTAGGCAAAATAGACCAACAAGGGCATTTTGGTCATTCCATAAAAAGACCTTTTTTTTTTGCATGGGTGGATGGAAGATGGAAGAATATTGCATTTGAGGTACCACAATTTTTTATGATTCCTACTCTATCCTAGAGAAATTGTGACTTGATTATGTTGCCCTTACTTGGTTTAAAATGGAACCTAGAAAATTGTTATTCCTTTGTTGCACGTAACTGACTTAGAAAACTTGAAGGTCAAGGTCATTGGCTATGTCACATATCATGCAGAGGGACTCTTGTATGATCAAGATGGGATTTGTCCCTCCTAGGATAACGGGAGTGATATCTTCGGGGCCCTTAGACCATGAGTGAGACTTTGAAAATGCATGGTCTTGCTCGAATGAGTTGAAATTAGCCATAAATGTCTCATTCTTCTAAGTTCTACAGTACTACGGTAATTAAGAAACCAAAAATTGGGCTATACGAGAGTGACACCATAGCCATGAACCATGCTTAGTCTCAATCCACCCTTGGACAAAGGGACAAACAAACATATATCGGTGAAGGATCATAAAGATTTAGTGCTATCCTAATCGACAATCTTGTCACTTGGGTAGCAATGATGTGTTGCTAGACACCGCTCATTTCTTATTTTCATAAGCTGTGATTTATGATCATTGCCAATTCATGGAAAGAGCCTATTGGGTCACACACATAGAGCTATTTGGATTGTTTGAGTGCATGGGCTAATTAAGTGCGTTATGCTTGGACAATAATTTCGTATTAATCAATGGGCCAAAAAGTTGAGCCATTATTAAGCCCGAAATTAAAGCCTAATTGGATTAGGGCTTTGAAACCCATTTGGTTCTGGAAGTCCAAGTCTCACTATAAATACAAGTTTTAGTATTCAAATTCGTAGGTCTTCTTGTCCTAGCCTCCCAAAAGGACAGCTGCACTCTTCTCTTGCAATTCCTTTTTTGAGACAAGTGTATGAAAATGCGAAGCGCATTACGAAACGCATCCGTGACGTGGTGGAAGCATGGTGAGTGTCAAGAGGCTCGTGGTCCAATATGTATAGAGAACTTGAACACGTCAACTGAACAGGTTTTGTGATTCACCTCTACAGTTGACTGAGAGATCTCAACTGAGGGTTAGGTATGAAAATTTCCGCTGCGCTCGGTTTACCCCGTTTCACTTGGAAACCCAGAGGGTTTCGGTATAAATTCTGCTGCACTATTTGGCTCCCAAAACCCAATAGTGGTATTAGAGCTACTGCTGAAACCCTAAATCAGGATTGATGTTGAATCGCTTGATGTTATGTCTTCGGTTACTTTTCGGCCATGATTAATTAGATTGATTCATGATGCATGAAACCGGAACTCGTAATGAACATATGACATATATGAAGAAATGAAACTAATTGGTTAATGAGATTAACCTAAAATTGATAGGTATGAGATACCTATATGGATTAGGATTCTTGCAATAGTTGCAAAAACACTAGCTTGGTTTAGATTTAGCCTGTTCGGGCACCAAAAGTAAGGTATTTTTTGTGGCTCGAGTGGAACCACCGCCCGCTGACCGGCCAGCGGGACCGCCGTATGCAAAGCGCCACATAAATAAAAATTGGTTAATCAACACGCGAAAATTGGCATGCATCTTTGTTGAATGAGATTCCACATAAATTGGTTAATCAACACGCGAAAATTGGCATGCATCTTTGTTGAATGAGATTTGACATGATATGCTGATTGGTGTTTGAAGCATGGTGCATGGTTATAGCCCTTGATTGGTTGTACTTGTAAATATGGTCTACGAGTCGTGCCTTTTCTTATCACTCTCATTGTACATTCTCTTCTCACCTTACTCCCCTCGAATGTAACTCGAGGTTTCTATTATTGATTTAATGCTGCATTATAGGATCATCCAAGTTGGTATGTCCAAGGATCATCCAAGGTGGTATGTCCAAGGAGGTGACAACAAAAGGGCAACCAAGAAAGAAAGAGAATGAGCTTGTGAAGACTCTTTTCTTTTCTTAGGCTTTTATGATATTCTCGTTGGCTTGAGAATATCGCATAGTTTTGGCTATAACCATGTCACGTTTACTTTCTTGTACACATGAGATGCATGTTTTATATTTGTATGTGATGCATGTATAAGACAACTGGAGATAACAAATTGGTGAGATCAAAAGAAAAAAATCCCTCAAACAAATATTAAGTCATTAAATGTGATGCCTTCCAAATGTTGGCACTCGTCAAGACTTTGATCAACATTAGGTGGGTTTGCCAAAGCAAAGCACCTATGTTCATCTTGGTAAGGCGCGATGGGATAATAGTGATATCCAAACTGCTAACTTTGGGTTCGACTTAACTAAGTCATCCTAATAGGATTAGGGACTTAGAGGCATAAAGTTGGGCTTAAGTTCATGAGATGAGCTTGGACAAGTGTTGTTCACCCAACTATCCAAGAGTTGCATAAGATGCAATTGGCAAGGAGTTGCCTACCTAAATAGCTGTAACTTGAGAGAAAAGCCAAAGCTGACTCAGGTTGTGGTCAAATATGGATCTTGGCCCACTAGAATACCTTAGCGCCGAGGTGTTCCAAAATAATATCGAGGGTTATTATTTTGAGGAAAATAGTGGGAGTATCGTTTAATAAAAGTCCTTATTAAATGAATTAAAATACATGACTCTTACACTGCATATTTACCGTTGTAGAAAACCATGGCACAAAACACATCGACACTTTCGTTGCGATCGATCCTTGAGAAGGAAAAACTGAATAGGACCAACTTTCTCAAATGGTACCGAAACTTGAAGATAGTCCTTAAGCAAGAGAGAAAGGCATATGTCCTAGAGCAGCCCATTCCGAATGAGCCTGCTTCCACTGCTCCAAGAGCTGAAAGGGATGCTCACAAGAGGCATTCTGATGATGCTTTGGATGTTGCATGCCACATGCTTATTACCATCGAATCTGAGCTTCAGAAGCAACATGAGAACATGGGGGCATTTGATATGATCGAACATCTCAAAATGCTTTTCCAAAAGAAAGCTAGGCATGAGAGGTTTGAGACCTCTAAGGCATTGTTTTAGTGCAAGATGTCTGAAGGAAGTCCCGTGGGTACTCATGTGCTCAAGATGATTGGGTACATTGAGAATCTTGAGAATTTGGGATTTGCTCTTCAGAAAGAGTTGGCTATTGATGTGGTCTTGCAATCGTTGCCTGAAAGCTACAGTCAGTTTGTCATGAACTATAACATGAACGACCTTCACAAGTCCCTCCCTGAATTGCTCAACATGTTAAGAACTGCTAAGCAAAATCTTAAGAAGGCTAAGCCCATTTTGATGGTTCAAAAGGGCAAGGGAAAAGGAAAAGCCAACAAGAAGAAGGATAAAGCTAATGGAAAGTCCAATCCTAATTCTTCTTCAGTTGCATTGAAACCAAAGGGTGGTGTGGCAAAGGAAGAGAAGTGCTTCCATTGTAAGCAACCTGGACACTGGAAGTGCAACGACAAGCTCTATCTTGAAGAACTTACTAAGGAAAAGGGAAGTAAGACTTCCACTTTAGTTATTTTTGTTATAGAGGCTAACTTTTCTACTTCCTGATCTTCGGTATTGGATACTGGATGTGGATCTCACATTTGTGCAAATGTGCAGGATCTAAGTAGAAGTAGAAGATTGGCCTGAGGTGAAGTGGATGTATGTGTTTGAAATGGAGCAAGGGTTGCTGCCTTAGCCGTAGGGACTTATGTTCTCAGTTTACCTAGTGGATTAGTTTTAGAATTAGACAACTACTACTTTGTGCCTACTATTAGTAGAAATTTGATTTCTGTTTCTTGTTTGGACAAGAAAGGTTTTTCATTTATAATAAAGGACAAATGTTGTTCTATTTATTTGAATGAAATCTTTTATGGTAGTGCTCAACTAGGCAATGGGTTGTATGTTCTAGACCTCAAAGATCCAATCTATAATGTGAATACCAAGAAGGTCAGATTAAATGATTGGAACCCGACCTATCTCTGGCACTGTCGCTTGGGCCATATAAATGAGACCCGCATATCCAAGCTCCATAAGGATGGACTCTTGGACTCATTTGATTTTGAATCATATGAGACATGTGAGTCATGTTTGTTGGGCAAGATGACCAAAGCCCCATTCACAGGGCAAAGTGAAAGGGCTAATGACTTACTAGGACTCATACATAGTGATGTATGTGGCCCTACGTCTACACAAGCTAGAGGAGGTTTCCAATACTTCATTACTTTCACTGATGACTCTAGCAGATATGGCTATGTGTATCTCATGAGACACAAGTCAGAATCCTTTGAAAAGTTCAAAGAATTCAAGAATGAAGTAGAGAATCAACTCGGGAAGAGTATCAAAGTGCTTCGATCAGATCGAGGTGGAGAGTACTTGGATCGAGAATTCCTTGACTATCTGAAGGAGTGTGGTATAGTATCACAACTCACTCCACCAGGTACACCTCAATGGAATGGTGTATCTGAAAGGAGAAATCGAACTCTGTTAGACATGGTTCGCTCTATGATGAGTCAAGCTGACCTTCCAAACTCCTTTTGGGGACATGCTCTAGAGACAGCCGCTTTTACACTAAACCGAGTTCCATCTAAATCGGTTCAAAAGACACCATATGAGATATGGAGTGGGAGGCGTCCCAATTTGTCTTTTATGAAGATTTGGGGCTGTGACGCTTATGTGAAACGTCAATCCTCTGACAAACTAGGGCCCAAATCTCAAAAATGCCTTTTTGTTGGGTATCCCAAAGAAACAAAGGGTTACTATTTCTACAATCCTTCTGAGCAAAAAGTGTTTGTTGCTCGAACTGGTGTCTTTTTGGAGAAAGAGTTTATCTCTAAAGGAACTAGTGGGAGGAAAGTAGAACTTGAAGAAATTCAAGAACAACAAGGAGACATCGAACCTGAAATGGAACCTGAACAGACACCACAAGATGTTGTGGTTCAAGAGTCTGTTCCTGTAGCACAGAGCCCACGTAGGTCTGGTAGGATTCGGCGTGAGCCCGAGAGATATGGATTTCTTGTGACTCACACTGGTGATGTGATGCTCATGGATCAGGATGAGCCCACAACCTACCAACAAGCTATGTCGGGGCCTGACTCTGAGAAGTGGCTAGTGGCCATGAAATCCGAGATGGAATCCATGTATGAAAACCAAGTATGGACTTTGGTTGACCCACCTGAAGGGGTAAAACCCATAGGGTGCAAATGGGTTTTCAAGAAGAAAACTGACATGGATGGTAATGTGATTACCTTTAAGGGACGATTGGTTGCAAAAGGTTTCAAGCAAATTCATGGTATTGACTATGATGAAACTTTTTCACCAGTTGCTATGCTTAAATCCATCCGAATTTTGTTTGCTATTGCTGCACACTATGATTATGAGATATGGCAAATGGATGTCAAAACTGCATTCCTAAATGGAAAGCTACTTGAGGATGTGTACATGACACAACCTGAGGGTTTTGTCACTCCTGAGAATGCCAATAAAGTGTGCAAATTGCAAAGGTCCATTTATGGACTGAAGCAAGCTTCTCGAAGTTGGAATCTTCGTTTTGATGATGCAATCAAAGAGTTTGGTTTTATCAAAAATGAAGATGAACCTTGTGTCTACAAGAAGGTTAGTGGGAGCGCTATTGTCTTCTTGGTGTTGTATGTAGATGACATACTACTCATCGGGAATGACATTCCTGAGCTACAGTCTGTGAAGACTTGGCTAGGGAAATGTTTCTCTATGAAGGACTTGGGTGAAGCAGCCTATGTGTTAGGCATCAGGATCTATAGAGATAGATCTAGAAAGCTTCTTGGCCTAAGTCAAAGTACATATATTGACAAGGTGCTAAAGAGGTTTAGCATGCAAGATTCCAAGAAAGGATTCTTGCCCATGTCACATGGTATCACTCTTTCTAGATCTCAGTGTCCGAGTACACCCGAGGAGAGAGAGCGCATGAGTAAGATTCCATATGCCTCAGCAATTGGATCTATCATGTATGCCATGATATGTACTCGTCCCGATGTCTCATATGCTTTGAGCATGACGAGTAGGTACCAATCGAACCCCGGTGAGAGTCACTGGACAGCTGTTAAGAACATCCTTAAGTACTTACGAAGGACTAAGGATGCATTCTTGGTCTTTGGAGGTGAAGATGAGCTCGTTGTAAGGGGTTACACCGATGCAAGCTTCCAATCCGATAAGGATGATTTTAGATCGCAATCTGGTTATGTGTTTTGTATTGGTGGTGGTGCTGTGAGCTGGAAGAGTTCAAAGCAAGAGACAGTAGCTGACTCTACAACAGAATCTGAGTACATTGCCGCCTCTGATGCTGCGAAGGAGGCAGTTTGGATCAAGAAGTTCATCACTGAACTTGGAGTGGTTCCAAGCATTGCCGACCCGATAGAGCTCTATTGTGACAACAATGGAGCAATCGCACAGGCTAAGGAACCTCGATCTCACCAGCGATCCAAACACATACTCCGACGCTATCATCTCATCAGGGAGATCATCGAGAGGGGTGATGTAAGGATATGCAGGACTTCGACAGACAGCAACATTGCTGATCCACTGACAAAGCCCCTTACGCAGCAGAAGCATGATAGCCATTCTAGGTCCATCGGTATTAGATACATGGATGATTGGCTTTTAGTGCAAGTGGGAGATTGTTAGTGTTGTGCCCAAAAAGCCAATCATGAGATGATTGTATTTTTGCACATTGAGTCATGATATTTTATTGAGGCATTAATCCAGCAATTATGTTTGTTGTTTTGTTTCTGCGTAACGTAATAAACATAATTGTAACCCTAGAATAATGATATTCTTAAACGTCCCTGGTCTAGTATTATTGTGGAGTGAGTTGCAATAATACATAATGACTAGCATATGTGGAGACTAATATGAGATATGTAGTCTACATATGGGTACAAGTTGGAGAACTTGTGTACTAGACCGACCCACCATGAGAACACTACATGGATCGTTATATGAGTGTCATAAGTGATTCTCATAGTGATCATGGTATATGTAGTCCTTCGACCTAAGATCATCAAGGTTCCCTACATGTGAGTCACATACTTTGATACTTTCCTTTGTTGCTCGTAACTGAGTGAACTTGAAGGAGGTCATTGGGTATGTCACATATCATGCGGAGGGATTTGTATGATCAAGATGGGATTTGTCCCTCCTATGTAACGGGAGTGATATCTTCGGGCCCCTTGATAGAGTGAGACTTAGAAAATGCATGGCCATGCTCGGATGAGTTGATATACGATATCAATGTCATCAGTTTAAGTTGGTCTACTTGCCAAACCTTGAAGGTTCAGCCAGACACATCTACCAAGCTTCCAAGGCTTGTTCCATACACCATAGTACAACCCATGCACCAAGGACATCACTTATTGCCCAAACTAGGAGCTAGCTCCAACCTTAGTGCCTCTTGAGCCCTCTTCTCCATAGGTCATCTCATGCCCATTTTCCTTACTAGTTGCCATAGGTTTTACAAATCTAAAAAATTGATAGATCTTTTCAAAAGGAGAATGGATAAAGCACCATACCCAAAAACATTTTCCCCCTCACAAGCAGTAGATCCGCCACACACAAGCTTGGCTTAAGGCTTTTCCTTTAGAGTTCCTTGTATCAAAATAAATTGGCCTTATTAACATATATTTCTATAGCCTAGGGATAGATTAACCAAGTTTTAAATAGTCTCAAAACTCATTTTTACCTTGACAAAGAAAAACCAACCAAAAATCCCTTTCTTGAAAGCTTCATGGTCTCATTCCTCTTTCACTCTTTACCCTCTCATGAAAATGAGACCACAATAACTCAAAGAGCTGGAAATCTATAAGGAATGCTCAAACCAAAGAACATAAGTTCTTTATCTCCAAAACAACACCCAAAACTGAGCTCACTCCATGGTGAAACTTGTCCTTCCTTTGCTTCTTAAGCTACCAAAAACACTCATTCACTTAAAAGTTATTATCTCTAATTTTTATTGGAATTTTTTGGTAATTTTTTTTAGGGTTCAAGGTTAGGATGAAATGGAGAGAGGAATGAGAAATAAGAGAGTTTTTGTTGGTGAAAGGTTTTATGGCTCTACCTTTGGGAGACCCTAATTACTAAGGTAATGACATTATTTCAGTAATTAAATACCTTTAGAATATTCTTATAAGCTAAATCTTGGTTTTTAAGGCTTGTAGTAGCTTATACTGGGTAAAAATTGGTCATTTAGGCAAAATAGACCAACAAGGGCATTTTGGTCATTCCATAAAAAGACCTTTTTTTTTTGCATGGGTGGATGGAAGATGGAAGAATATTGCATTTGAGGTACCACAATTTTTTATGATTCCTACTCTATCCTAGAGAAATTGTGACTTGATTATGTTGCCCTTACTTGGTTTAAAATGGAACCTAGAAATTGTTATGCCTTTGTTGCACAATTTAGAAATTTTGATGGTCAAGGAAATTAGCTTTGGAAAACCTAAATTTACTCTTGAATTTTCAGCATTTTGTCACTTAGGATAAAGAGTTAAAACGCATGCACTTAGACCATGCATGTGCCTTGCACATGCTAGCTTACTTGCTAAGCCAAACTAGCTGACCCAACTTATTCTTCCATCTTCTACAGCCTTCACCCAACCAAAACCTCTCTTACCTTCAAACCACCATAGCCAAGGACTTCTCAAGTTGAATGCACCCAAATTCAAACGTAAATAAGCAAGATTTTGAAGAAAATCATGTGTGGAACAATCCTAAGCTAGGATTTCTTACTTATTGTCCATGTAAGTTTAGTTCTATTCTTTCCCCTTTTCTTAAGCTTTTGTTTAATTTTGTAAATTCTAGAAAGTGATGTTTAAATCTAGTTCTTGGATGTTTGATAAGAGAAAAGAAGTAAAACAAGCTTGGAAATCAAGCTTGGATCAAAGGCACCTAAGCTACGGTTTTGTTTTGGGTGGAAGAAGTGTTCAGTTCCTTCTTGCTCCCTTTTGGTTCTAGTTTTCCAAGGTTTAATTGAACTAGTTTTTTTTTATTCAAATCAGTTCTTTATTGGTTATAAGGAGAAAAGAAGGTTAAGACCGAGTTGAACTTTGTTTTTTGAGAAAGTGTTAGAAAACCATAAGTTGTGTATGTGTGTTGTTGTGATAGTTATGTCCAGATTTTTCTTGGTCAATATGTATGAAAAATGGCTGGGTTTGCTGTAAATATGTTGGTTCTTAATTGCTTATAAGAGAGGCAATTAATAAGTATCAAGGTGGTACGGTTTTAGAGCCAAAATGGTATAACAAAAAAGGTGTTGTTGTGAACATGTGTGTGTGTGTTCCGATATTCCAGTTTTTCTGGAATTAATAGTGTTGGAAAAAATAAATATTTTGTTGGTTATTGCTTGGTTGAAGAAGGAACAAGGGGTGCAAATGAGGTCTAGTTGGGTAGCTTATTAATAAGCTTGGAACTGAAGCAACCTAAGGCTTAGGTTTCATGTGCATATGTGAGTGTAATGCACAAAATAAATTATTGTTTTCCAACAAGCATAAGGTTCCTATTTAAACTAGTTTAAGGTATGAAAGTATGCATTTTTAACTCATGAATGATCCATTAAGGTTTGATAAATAAGCTACTATAAAGAGCACAAAGTGGAGTACAAAATCGAGACACATTCTAGGAATTGTGCGTGTATGACATGCTTACTTGGAATAGTTCTATGGTAAGGGATAAATTAAGTTATCTCATGCTTATTTTGTTTAATATTAGCTATAAAAATTTGTATATGGGTACAAAGAGTTGCGTTGTTTAAGAAATGAGCATGAGAAGAGTAAGTATAGGTTAGGTAGCTCAAAATTAGAGATTGGTGTGGAATACGCCTACACCGTGGAGCAATTGTGCAGATATAGGAGTGTTAAATAGCTTAAATCCTTTGGGAGGCTGAAGGAATCCTAAACAAGAATCAAGGAGCTAAGGATTCCCTAAATGGATTAAAAGGTCCTCAGTGGGCATTGCACATTATCTGACACAAATTGGCAAATGGGCCAATATACTTACTCCTACACAAGAAAAGGAAAAACTAAATTGCTTGTTAATGGAATACTAGCAAACCTAGTAATATACTAGCTATAGGCTATTAATGCTAAGGAGAATAAAGACTAGGTACTCTCAATAAGGATAGAGACCTTGGATTCTCCTATAAATAGGACTAAGGGGGAAAATTAGAGGCAAGGTGTTCCAATGTGACCCATGAATGTCGTGATCATACATTTGAGGCGTAGGGGTTGGGAACTCACCATCTAGGGGAAAGGTAGCCTGTAGGGACTTCTAACATTGGATGATCATTACTGGAATACTCTAATAGTGAATGGATCTAATGTCATAGTAATGTATATAAATTATACATATAGTCCTATGGTGTTTCTTTACAAGCGCACATACCTTTTTGGGTAATCTACTGAATGCTCACCCTTATTATTTATGTGTAGGTACTACACTAACCGAGGGGCCCAACAATTAGTAAATGGTTGCTTGCCTAGTTTGACTGTAGGTATAAGTTGTGAACTTACTTATCGTTTGAGTAAGCTTATATGTTATGGTTAGTAATGAATCTAACTAAAATGTTTCTGTCCTTCAGTAGTCTCAGACTAGGGAGCACGAGGGGAGCAACTAGACGGGTTCAAAAAATCCTCATATAGGAGGTACTTAGGATGAACCCTTGTATAGGATCTTGTACTAATGTGTAGCTCATGTGTGTGTGTGTGTGTGTATTAGTGTAGGTGTGCCTTTAGTAAAACTAAAGTTGTGTGAAATAAAAAAATTGGCTGATTGATGTTGAGTGGCTTGTATGTGTATGAATGTATAATGCACTTTGGTCCTAGTTTTGGTTTCAATGAAGTGCAATGCTACCATGTTTATAAATATTGTTAAAAATTTAAATATGGGATCAAAGTGACTCAAGAAAACTATTTCAGCTAGTGTTAAGGTAGAAAGCTAGGCATATGCATGATTTCTAGCACTACATGTAACCTTATAAAGAAGTTCAAGTTTAGGGGAATGACCTCCTAAGTGACTGGGAATGGCCATTAATCTTGGGAAATTACTCTTCATTGAGCAATAGAGTTCTATGGGAATGAGGGATCCCACAAAAGATGTGGAGTGTGGTTGGAAAATGAAAGAAAATGGAGAGGAGAGTTAAAGTTACAAATATTAGGGCTTTTGCATAGTTAGTAAATGTTTAGGTTAATTAACCAAGGGAAATGGGCACCCTTTTCACGTTTCTTAAACTAATTTTTTGCCTCATTAGCAAATTGTCTCCCTCCCACAAGTGCACAAGGGTTGGATGGGTGAAAAGGTGCTTGATCCCTTAGATAAAATGATGTCACCTCCATAAAATTCTCAAACATGTTCCCATTCAAAACAAATGATAGATTTCCCTTCCCTCCAAAACCAGCAACGTGAAAATATTTCATTAATCAAGGTTAACCAATTTTTGACCAATTTGACTCAGGTTTGGCCACATAAATAACTAAAATGCCCTTCATAGCTTCTTTTGCAAGAAAATTCTCAAACTTTGTCAATTTAATGCCAAACTTCACCAAATTTTGCTAAATGACTTTAAACACCATTTTTCACCTTAGCAAACACATTTTGACATGTTTGGCTTGGAACTTACTATTTTGCCCTTCCTTGCTTCCTTAGCAAGAAAAGCCAATTTTTAGTGAAATTGAGTTAAAATTTCATTAAGATGCTCATTTCACCTATAAAAACTCAATTCTATTTTTCTTCATCACATTTTGACCTTTGGATTTCAAAATTACCATTTTACCCTTAGTTGCTCTCATGGCTAACCATCTTAGGATTTTTATTCTTATTGACACCTAGGACTACCAAGACTTATGCGTTAACCTAATCCAACTTGCAAGTGAACATAAGTAAATAGGAACGTAACTGTTTAAATTAATCACCTGATAAATGGATTGTTCTCACATCCTCCCTGCCTTCAAAAAGTTGGTCCACCATTTCTCACTTTAACTCTAGGAACAACATGGAATATTGACCTCCATATCTTGCTCTACTTCCCATGTGGCCTTGTCTTCGAAATAATTGGACCATTGGACCTCGAAAATGGGTATCAAATTTTTCCTTAGCTTCTTGGCTTATGGGTTAAGGAATCTAATTGGATATTTCGTATAGGTCAAGCCCTTACTCACTAGCTCAATAGAAAGGGGTATAACCAACTGCTCATCAAGTGCATTGCATTTCTTCAATATACTAACATACAACACATTATGTATATGAGCCAAGCTCAATGGCAGCACCAATCAATAAACAACTTTTCCAATCCACTCCAGAATCTCATTGAGTTCGATGTACCTAAGAGCCAACTTGACTCTTTGGCCAAATTGTGCCATTCCTTTCACTGGTGAGATCTTGAAGAACACCTTGTCCTTTACTTTAATGTTCACTACAGGGCCCTTGACATTGGCATGTGCATGCCACTTGTCAATAACTGCCTTAGTCAAGCTTAAATCTACCTAATTTTCACTATGGTTTCCTCCACAACCTATGGTCACACTTGGTACACAGTGATCTAAATGATCTTGACTCCTTAAGTTTTCAAGAAACCCTCAAGAGTTCCATGCCTCCTACAAGCAACTCTCCACATATGCCCTGACATGATGATGAAGAAAACTTAGCTCTCACTTAGAATGTGTAGAAGAAGCTTGGGATCTAGATACTTCTAAGTCTCTTTAACCATTTTCTTTCACCTACTAAGATTTGGATAGAATCCTCCATCCAATAGCATGCTTCAATTCAAGTTGGGGTATGGACCACTTTTCTTCGAGTGTAGGGGCGCCTAGGCACTAGAAGGGGCCAGAGTTGGCAAACTAGCAGCCAAGCTTGAGGCAACTAGAACCTAGGCCTCCTGGTGCCTATGCGCCAGAGGGTTCACTTTTAGGCAAAATGAAATTAACTATGGTACCTCAATGCCCCTCTTGGTGACTAGGCGCCAATACTTTGACAACTTTGATGCATTTCAATATTTTGCCATAATTTTGTGCGCAAATATTTGATTAAGGTGTTTCAAAATCCTACATGAAGATAAGAGGAATGACTACAACTTTTATGCTTTCATCAATGCCTAAATATTCAAGGATGTTAAAAAAATCATTTCAAGTTACTCCACTTCTTGTATTATTTGTCGTCAAGTTTTCTTGCTTTTGCTCCAATTACTTTCATTCTTTTTCCATTCCTTTGGTAACTCCTAACACCCACAAAATGAATAATAGAAGTAAGAAAATTGCAAAATAATGATGAATTAAGTCCAAAGTTTAAGGTCAAAGTTTACAAAAAAAGTCAACACATCACACCCCCAAACTTAAATATTTTCTAGTCTTTAGAAAATGTAAACTAGAAAAATAAAAACAAGAAAAGAAATAAAGAAACTAACAATGTATGCTTTGTACCACATTGTGAAATTATCCAATTCACAAATTCAACTCAAGAGAAGTTAAGGTAACTTAGGGAAAAAAAACTTTGTTACTAATCGTAAAGGGATACTTCCTTTATGTTTCACTCCCTAATCTAAGTTGGCCAAGTGTAGCTAAAGGCTCACAACTTTGTTTCACCCATAAATTTGCAAGTGGACCCAAACTACAAACTAATTGTCTTTAAAGTAATATGCATGCCTAGTACAATTCTGATGACAAACATCCAAGGTTGTATTGGTGTCAAGCTTAGTAAAGACGGTAGTCAATATGAGGAACTTTATGGTGGGGCTAATGAAATAAGTTAAGCATTTTACATGATGATCATATGGCACTTTTGGCTCTCAAGGGCCACCTAAGGCATTAAACGCCTAGAACATGAAATTGCTAAGCTTCCAAATGACTTTCTAACAACTCTACAAGCATGATTTTAACAAAATATTTAAGTGAACTTTAAGCAATACAATGAAGAATTTTCACCTTCGCTCTTTATTCAATAACCTTTCAAGCTTAAACAATCATGTTAGTGTTGTGCCCAAAAGCCAATCATGAGATGATTGTATTTTTGCACATTGAGTCATGATATTTTATTAAGGCATTAATCCAGCAATTATGTTTGTTGTTTTGTTTCTGCGTAACTTAACAAACATAATTGGAACCCTAGAATAATGATATTCTTAAACATCCCTGGTCTAGTATTATTGTGGAGCGGGTTGCAATAATACATAACGACTAGCATATGTGGAGACTAATATGAGATATGTAGTCTACATATGGGTACAAGTTGGAGAACTTGTGTACTGGACCGACCCACCATGAGAACACTACATGGATCATTATATCAGTGTCATAAGTGATTCTCATAGTGATTATGGTATATGTAGTCCTTTGACCTAAGATCATCAAGGTTCCCTACATGTGAGTCACATACTTTGATACTTTCCTTTGTTTCTCGTAACTGAGTGAACTTGAATGAGGTCATTGGGTATGTCACATATCATGCGGAGGGATTTGTATGATCAAGATGGGATTTGTCCCTCCTATGTAACGGGAGTGATATCTTCGGGCCCCTTGATAGAGTGAGACTTAGAAAATGCATGGCCATGCTCGGATGAGTTGATATATGATATCAATGTCATCAGTTTAAGTTGGTCTACTCGGTAATCAAGAAACCAAAGATTGGGCTATACGAGAGTGACACATTCCATGTCTCGTGCTTAGTCTTGATATCTTGGACAAAGGGACAATGGCATATATCGGTGATGATCATAAAGGTTTAGTCGATTCACCGACAATCTTGTCACTTGGGTAGCAATGATGTGTTGTTAGACACCGCTCATTGCTTATGATCATAAATGTGATTTATGATCATTGCCAACATGGCAAGAGCCTATTGGGTCGCACACATAGAGCTATTTGGATCATTAGAGTGCATGGGCTAATTATTTGGGTTATGGTTTCACTTTAATTTAGTATTAATAATGGGCCCAAGAGTTGAGCCATTATTAAGCCCGAAATTAAATCTTAATTGGATTAGGGCTTTGAAACCCATTAGGCCTGGAAGTTGAGTCTCACTATAAATACAACTTTTAAGTGAGAAATTCGTAGGTCTCCTTGCCCTAGCCTCCCAAAAGGACAGCCGCACTCTTCTCTTGCAATTCCTTGGAGGACGCAAGCTAGCACTGTGAGCGCAAGAGAAACGCATCTGCCGGGACGTGGTGGAAGCGTGGTAATCCCGAGAGGCTCGTGTGGATACCATAGAGAGCCTGAACACATCAACTGTTCAGGTTTTGTGATTCGACTCTACAGTTGAGTGAGAGATCTCAACCGAAAATTAGGTATGAAATTTTTGAACACCCGGTTTACCCCGTTTCACTTGGATCCTGGAGGGTTTCGGTTAAATTCTGCTGCGTTGTTTGGCTCCTGAAACCCAACAAATCATGCATGATATATCCACAAAACACCCAAATCTGAACTACATAATTTCATCAATAACCACTCAACCCAACCTCTCTCCCATACTTATTAATTGTTCACTCACATAATACAACATGTCTTTACACTCACTTCACCCATACATGAAATGCTGAACTTGCTTCAAGGACCAAAAGAAGGTAAATGAAAATAGGTGTGGTTCATTGTGTGGGTTCAAATAATGACTATGGCATTAAGGCTGAAAGGGTTAACTAAGGATTTTGATGAAGGGTTAACCATTTAGATATGTAGTTAGCCCTAAATCATCATTTTCATCCTTAATTTGCAAGCTTCAATTCAGATATATGGGGTCCACAAGCAAATTAAGGATTCCACACACAAAGCAACCGCCACTCAAAAGAAAGAAGGTATCCATAATGGAAGTATCACACAAGGTACAAATTTAGATATCTAGCCAACCTTAAATCATCAATTTCATCTTTAATTTGCAAGCTTCAATTCAAATATAAGGGGCTCCACAAGCAAATTAAAGATTCCAACACAAAGCAACCACCACTCAAAAGAAAGAAGGTATTCACCATGCAAGTATCACACAAGGTACAAATTTCTCACTGGGTATTGTTTCCACCATTAATGATAAATGAGAATCTTTGCTTACTTAACAAAACTGACAATTGATTTGTACTTGCAAATGAACTCATCCAAACGTAATAAATAGCATGCATTGGTTCCCTAAATGTACACAACTTAAATACAGACTATATGCTCCTACATTTATCCACTATATGCAAAAAATGGTAAGGAAAATAAATATGATATGCATGTAATGTCATGAGAAAAAAGAAATCATCAAAAAAACTAGTCTAAAATAAAGAACATACAACTAAGTGTTAAGTCCTATGGAAACACTCAAACAAGTATCATCCAAAAACACAACCCCCAAACTTAAAACCAACATTGTCCACAATGTTGATAGAAAAAGTAAAAAATGAGATTATATTCCCAGAATCATAACTAGGGAGCAGATGTTCCTACCTTCAGTTACTCCTACTCAACTCTTACTGATATTGGCATTTCATCTTTTTATGTTTGTTCTTGATCTTTCAAACATGCACCTACAATAACCACAATGAGCAATTAAAAGACATTTTTCCCAAAACACAACTTATTGGAAAGATAATTAAAAGCACAATGGAAGGAATAGATGTTAGTGTGCCTCCCCACAAGAGCTTGATTTGTTGTCTCTGGCTAGACACCTACTCCTTTGTTGTTAGGCACTAGTGTGGGTGATGTGGGTCCACACCATCTCCAGTGCAAGAATTCTTCAAATTCTTAGAAAGTCTTAGATGCATGCAACAAGATGTGCTCCTCTACATGCTTGAGCTCCCGTCTTTTTCCTCCTTAAGCACTTTGGACTTCTATACATTTTCATCTCTTGTAGCTACCCATTTCTTCTTCATTGTTTCTCTCTTCTTCTTTTCTTTCAAAGAGTGTCTTGCCTCATTTTTTTCTTTCTCTTTAATATTGTGAGGCTCTAATTCAGTGATTTCTCTTTGGCTTCAACCCATAACAAAAGTAGGGGGATTTTCTTGGTTGGATTCTATGATGACATCAACCAATTAAACGTCCATTTTAGGAGGACATGTGGAAGAAGCAAGCATGTTGAACTCTCCTTTTTCATCTTTAACATTAAATATGAGCTTCCCTCGATTCACATCAACAATTACTTCAGTAATGGCCAAGAATGGTCTTTCAAAGATGAAGGGAACTTGGTTGTTTTCTTCCATGTCGAGAATCGCAAAATCCATCAAAAGAAAAATTTCACAACTTTTACCAAAATATCATTGATTACACCCGATGGATACTTGATAGACCTATCCACCATTTGTTGTTGTATTGTGGAGGGCTTTAGCTTTAACCCCAACTTGTTAGCAATAGACAAAAGCATCAAGTTTACACTTGCACCAGGGTCACATAATACCTTCTCAAACTTAACCTGCCCAATTATCCATGAAATAGTGAAGCTCCTATAGTCCTTTAATTTAGTTTGGGTGGAATTTTTTGTTGAACAATTGCACTTATTCTTTCTAAGGTATATCTATTATATTCTTCAAATTTCCTTTTCTACGCAATTACTTCTTTCAAGAATTTTTCCCAATTTGGCATTTGAGTTAAAGTGTCTAAGAATGAGATGTTGATGTGAAGCTTCTAAAAAATATCCAAGAGCTTGCCATATTGTTCATTAATATTCTTCTTGTGGAACCTTTGCAGGAAAGGTAAGAATGGGTTGGGTAGGAGGTTTGGCATTCTTTGGGGTTGCTCTTTTGGTAACTCTACCACTTCCACTTCTTCTTGAACTTGCACTTTATTTTCTAGGTTTAGTTTTTCTTGAGTAGGTGTCCTCATGTAGGGATCTTCAAGCTTCTTTCATCCTCTAATTATGATTACATGACATTGCTCCATTGGGTTCAACTCAATGTCACTAGGGAATTTTCCTTGTTGAAGAGTCTTCTTGGAGTTTGGCAATTGCAACACTTGGTGCTCATGGTTCTTAATGCTTGCACTCATGTTGGCCTCCATATTTTCCAATTTGGCACCTAAGCTTCCTATCTTTGCCTTATTCTTCTCTAGTCTATCACTTGTTTCTTTCATGAAAGACATTATTAACTATTTTATTGTTATAGCCCTCCTAAAGGAATGCTTGGTGACCAAGGTAAGTTCATAAATCCCTAGCCTAAATACCTTAGTTAGAGGTGAATTAGCAAAATCAGGTAAGTTATTCAAGGGTTAGTTGGTTCCAAGAGGTTTATGGCACTAGGTTCTCCTGGGGGCAAAATGGTAATTTTATACCACAAAGGGTCAAGTCAAGTCCTGGGAGAAAAAAAATGATGTTTTTAAAAAACCAAAACCCAAGTTAGTTAAGCTTTTTCTTAAGGTTTAATACCCTAGTTACTATTTGGGGAAAGGGTATTTTTGAGAAAACATAAAAATTTTGGGGGGTGGCTTTATGCATAAAACACGTTTAGGAGGGAATTTCCTGCCACTATTCCTTCATCCTTCCAACCATTTTTGCAGCCTTCTCTTCCCCTCCTCATCTTTTGCTCAAATCTTCAAAAATTCTTTGCTTTTCGGAAAAATTGGAAGGCTTCCATGGAGCCTAAGCAAGAGGTAGCTTGTTTGGTTTTGCACCATCGGAGTTCTTGGTAGTGTTTTCCTAACTTGGGCAAGGGAAGTGTGAGTGGTAAGCTTTGGTTCATGGATTTTCTCTTATTTCTTAAGCTAATTAAGATTAGGTTTTATTGGGTTAGTGTTAATTGGCTACCATACGCCTTGTACTTTTTTTGGAACCTAGTGAAACCCTTTTGGAGGTCAGTTTATATGGCTTGTGGTGCTTTATTTTTGCTAGTTCATGGCTAATTAAGGTAAGGGAATTATGATTGATGAATATTTGGTTCCTTTCATAGCTTGTTTGCTTGTTAAATTCAAGTGGTTTGATGAATGGAATTAATTGGTTGGTTGTGTTGATCAAGGTAGACTAATGTGTTTGCCTTGCTTGGATTTATGTTTATAGGCATTACAAGCTTGGTATGAATGGTGCATTATGGCCTAGTGTATTTGAAAATCCAAGTTTGAGGCACTTGTAGGTGTCCCTAGGGCCATTGGAAGGCCTTGGATGTTACCCACTCCGAGGTAGTCTTGTTATGGTGCCAAAATTGTGCATTTAAACTCTCAGGATTGGTGTGTCCTGCAGGTCATCAGAACAACACCCCTAGCGTACATACTCAAGTGACCCTCTTGAGCACTATGTAAATACATGCATATTGGTCTAATCATAACACATAGTTACATTTATGCACACTATGGCAGCTAAGAAGGAAAACACTAGCACAAGTCTTAGTTTTGGCTTCTGCACATTAGGCAATCTTGTTATGTTCTAGTGACCAGCTACTGCACCTATAATTTTCACTAATAAACTCTATCATTGTAGCCATGTACTACCCTATTTTATTTGATCCATTATTAAGTAGAGACTTAGAGCAAACCAAGGAATTTTTTTTACATCAATAGCCCACCTATGGACCAACTTATGGACTTTTGAAGTTGGTTACAAAATTTTGACCAAATAAACAGTAAATTAGCCAATTTTGCAACATCATGTCTTTAGCTACAGCGGTCCAAATTCAGAAATTCCAAATCCATTTCAACCTCTAGATGTTGTCTAGCTATGGTCAAAATTTCATACCAAGATTCCTTATACATAGGGAGATATAGAACTTTAAGTGCAGAGTCAAAATTTTGGTCACTTTATGACCATTTTGCCCATACAAAATTTCATAAGTACGCAAACACTTCATTCACAGGGGAAAGCCCTCCAAAGCTACCCCATATATGTTCATTACACATAGGAATTACATTCTTTTGCATCTAGCAACTTTATGTGGCCAAAACAGAATTTGCAAGTAAGCAGCCTATCATTCACAGTTAGGCAGCTTTGCACCACATCACATACATAGCCTAAACATTGCTCAAATGTTCACATACTTGTCTCATTTTACAAACACTACATGTACATGCATACATGAACTATAATATGGTCTTAACTCAGCTGAATGCACACCCTAGGTTACAGGAGTGCCTGAGACACAATGGACTCCAGAAACAAGATGCTAGACAGCTGCTACACAACACAATAAGTACCACCATTAAAAATACCAAATGTGCTCCTAAAGTCCCTAAACTTTCCAGATCCCAACCAGACATATGGAAGTTTAAGTACCTGAAAATTCAGGGTAAGAATCAAACCCCAAAGGTTAGTTTGAATATGATCTTTCTACTGAACCTGAAATGACTGAACTAAGGGGAGTAAGGGTAGCACTTGGATTCAATAGGAAATGTAACCATAATTAAAATCTACATCCAAAGGCACTAAAACACAAAAACTACAATGCATATATACAAGATATAGCAACCAAATGCGACAGCCATTCACAACCAATAAACACATGAAATGTGGCAGCAACATATACCATAGGTTAGTCCATAAAACACATAATAAATATAACGAAATCACTATGGCAGCCCTCCTCAAGCTAGTGCTTGGTCTTAGGAGGATTTTAAAACTAGTTAGTACTAACTTTGGGCTCTAGAAACCCTCATTTCACTGCCATCTTTGTGCACTTGACAATAGGTCACAAAACCTTCAATAAGTGCACTCTCTTCACTAAGCTTGATTCATCAAGCTCATGGCTCTCTTCCAAGCTTAGCCCTAGCTCCATGGTTACTTGAAAAATACAGAAAACAACCCATGCAAGTAAGAGAACCATTACCAAAGTGGGTAGGCTGAAAATCAAGGTTGATCCTTGAAGTATCTAAGCAATAGCTTTAGTTTGCTTTCCAATTTCTTCCTTTTGCCTTCAATTTCAATCAATTGCAAGTTTGAAGGTGTGGTGGCTATGAAGGAAGTGTGGCTGTGTTCTTGGGCTGGAGAAGGCCAAAAATGGAAGAGAGATAAGTGATTTGGCCACTTAAATGGGCTTAATTGAGCTTAAGGGCACAAAACACACTTAAAAAGCTTCACCTTGCTTTATGTCATTTTCCTTCTCACTAATTATGGTTTCTTTGTCTTAAAATTTTTGGTACACATGTGCGCAACATTGTTGACCCATTTATCAAGCCTTGGCTGCCTCCCCCATGGTGGTAAAACTTCAAATTGCTCCATTTGACTTAAGTCAAAGACATACACATCCCAAGGCCTAGATTAGAACGCTTAGGTCCTTTATGCCTTTTTGTGTTTTCTTTGTCCTTAGTTGTCTTCCATAAGCAATTTGGTCCTCCAATATCGCTTTTATATAATTCATATCCTTCTCATAACTTTCCAAATCTCTTTGTTGAGAGTTTTGCAAGTGAGTACCCAAATTTCCAAAACCTTACAAAAAAGTCCATAGGTTGCTTGACAAACAAGCAATCCTTAAGGCTTTTCTTGGGGGCTAAATTACCAACTTGGAACACTTTTAAGGAGGTGTTCATAATACCGTTTACCCCTCACACTTCAATAACTGTGAAGAGAATTACACAATATAATGGCTTTTTGAACATTATGCCATGCTTGTAATTCTCTCATTTTTGTATGGTGGTAACATTGGAAGGCCTGAAAGAGGCTATGGTAAAAACATTAAATTTTTTGGCATGAAGGGGTTAGGGACGTGTCGTCAAGGGCTGGTAACATGTCACCAAGGGTTTGTGATGCATTGCCAAGCCTTTCATGGTAAACCTAAAGTGCTCTATATTGTGTCGATCTGTCCCTACCAGCTTTGACAATCGGTAGTATTTTCTATTAGTGTTGTGCCCAAAAGCTAATCATGAGATAATTGTATTTCGCACATTAAGTCATGATATTTTATTAAGGCACTAATCGAGTAACAGTGTTTATTATATGTTTTCTGTGTGACATAATCAAACATAATTATAACCCTAGAATAAAATATTCTTAAATATTCCTGGTCTAGTATTATGGTGGAGTGGGTTATAATAATACATAACGACTAGCATTTATAGAGACTAATATTAGATATGTAGTCCACATATGGGTACAAGTTGGAGAACTTATGTACTGGTCCGAGCCACCATGAGAACGCTATATGGATCATTATATGAGTGTCATAAGTGATTCTCATAGTGATCATGGTATATGTAGTCCTTTGACCTAAGGTCATCAAGGTTCCCTACATATGATCCACATACTTTGATACTTCCTTTTGATTGCTCATAACTGAGTGAACATGAAGGTGGTCATTGGGTATGTCACATATCATGTAGAGGGTTTTGTATGATCAATATGGGATTTATCCATCCTATGTAACAGGAGTGAAATCTTCGAGTCCTTTAATAGAGTGAGACTAAGAAAATGCATGGCCATGCTTGGATGACTTGATATATGATATCAATGTCATCAATTTAATTTCATCTACTCGAGAATCAAGAAACCAAAGATTAGGCTATACAAGAGTGACACATTCCATGTCTCATGCTTAGTCTTGATATCTTGGACAAAGGGACAATGGCATATATGGATAATGATCATAGAGGTTTAGTTGATCACCGACTATCTTGCCACTTAGGTAGCAATGTTGTGTTGCTAGACACCGCTCATTACTTATGATCATAAATGTGATTTACGATCATTACGTACATGGTAAGAGCCTATTGGGTCACACACATAAAGCCAATTTCGATTATTTGAGTGCATGGGATAATTTATTTGGGTTACGGTTTCAGGATAATTTTGTATTAATAATTGGCCCAAAAGTTGAGCCATTATTAAGCCCAAAATTAAACCTAATTGGATTAAGGCTTTGAAATCCACTAGGCTTAGGAGTTGAGTCTCACTATAAATACATCATATAGTGAGAATTTCACTATTCTTGCCCTAGCCTCCCTAAAAGGATGAATTTAGAAGAGTTCTGAAAACTAGTTGCACTCTTCTCTTGCCATTCATTGGAGCATGCAAGCTCACACTATGGGCACAAGTGAAACGCATCTACCAGGACATAGTGGAGGCATGGTGATCCTGGGAGGCTCGTGTGGATACTGTAGAGAGCTTGAACACGTCAACTATTCAGGTTTTTTGATTCTACTCAACAATTGGGTGAAAGATCTCAAGCGAATTAGGTATGAAAAATTTTGAACGCCCAGTTTACCCCATTTTGCTTGGATCCTGGAGGTTTTGGTTATATTCCGCTGGAATTGTTTGGTTCCCAAAAACTTACATTTTCATCATAACTTTTCACTTGGGTGTCTGATTAAGGAAATTCAAGATTCCACACAAAACTATGATGGAGTAATACTATTTCCATGCCTTCACCAAGCTTAGATTTTCCTAGGTTTAGATGTATTTTAATTTAAATTGAATGCATGTTTGGCCACAGTAGAGCACCATTAGTCGAGTACAAGGTTTGGTACCATCGGAGGCCTAGTTAGGCCTTCAAATTTGATGCTTTGACATGGGATAATTAGTGCACCTAGGTGGGTTCCAAAGAACCTAGTAAATGAGTCCAACCATGGTCATTGCTACTCCACTAGTGTGAACCAAGTAATGGTGGAAAAGTATGTGCCTTGAGTGAAGGTTTAGTGCACTTGTAGCCTAGACAATACTACTTGAGGAACCAGTGAGAACCTAGTGCACTCTTAGTATAGGTTTAAGGTGGAAGCTTAGTACATAAGTGACCTACACAAGTCTAAGGAATAAAGGTACTATGAGGAGACTTAGTACACCTAGTTGTTGGGTTTCGGGTGCCAAACAAACACAGCGGAATTTAACCGAAACCCTCCAGGATCCAAGTGAAACGAGGTAAACCGGGTGTTCAAAAATTTTTATACCTAATTTTCGGTTGAGATTTCTCACCGAACTGTAGAGTCGAAACACAAAACCTAAACAGTTGACATGTTCAAGCTCTCTATGGTACCCACACGAGCCTCTCGGGATCACCATGCTTCCACCACATCCCGGCAAATGCGTTTCTCTTGCGCTCGCAGTGCTAGCTTGCGTCCTCCAAGGAATTGCAAGAGAAGAGTGCAGTTGTCATTTTGGGAGGCTAGGGCAAGAAGCTCAAACTTCTTAATAAAATTTGTATTCATAGTGAGACTCAAATTCTAGGCCTAATGGGTTTCAAAGCCCTAATCCAATTAGCCTTTAATATCGGGCTTTAGTAATGGCCCAACTCTTGGCCCCATTATTAATACGAAATTATTGTGAAACCATAACCCAAATAATTAGCCCATGCACTCTAATGATCCAAATAGCTCTATGCGTGTGACCTAATAGGCTCTTACCACATTGGCAATGATCATAAATCACATTTATGATCATAAGGAGCGGTATCTAGCAACACATCATTGCTACCCAAGTGACAAGATTGTCGGTGATTCGACTAAACCTTTATGATCATTACCGATATATGCCATTGTCCCTTTGTCCAAGATATCAAGACTAAGCACGAGACATGGAATGTGTCACTCTCGTATAGCCCAATCTTTGGTTTCTTGAATACCAAGTAGACCAACTTAAACTGATGACATTGATATCGTATATCAACTCATCCGAGCATGGCCATGCATTTTCTAAGTCTCACTTTATCAAGGGGCCTGAAGATATCACTCCCGTTACATAGGAGGGACAAATTCCATCTTGATCATACAAATCCCTCCACATGATATGTGACATACCCAATGACCTCTTTCAAGTTCACTCAGTTATGAGCAAAAAAGGAAAGTATCAAAGTATGTGACTCACATGTAGGGAACCTTGATGACCTTAGGTCAAAGGACTACATATACCATGATCACTATGAGAATCATTTATGACACTCATATAATGATCCATGTAGTGTTCTCATGGTGGGTCGATCCAGTACAGAAGTTCTCCAACTTGTACCCATATGTAGACTACATATCTTATATTAGTCTCCACATATGCTAGTCGTTATGTGTTATTGGAACCCACTCCACAATAATACTAGACTAGGGACGTTTGAGAATATCATTATTCTAGGTTTCAATTATGTTTATTACGTTACACAGAAACAAAACAACAAACATAATTGCTGGACTAATGCCTTAATAAAATATCATGACTCAATGTGAAAAAATACAATCATCTCATGATTGGCTTTTGGGCATAACACTAACACTAGTGAGTTCCTCAGAACTCATGGCATCCACCATGTTCACCTGTACAACATAAGGGAGGTCAAAACTAACATGAATTTCACTAGTTAGGTTAGTGAGCAAGACTAGCTAGTAGATAAGGCTTCACCTTGTAGGTTAAAGACTAGGTGGAAGAGAAGTCCCAAGGGCCTAAAACATGTGCACAATGGTTTAACCTCACACTGTATGAGCTCACAGTAGATTACAAATACATATATATGTGTTGCCCTTAGTGTTTTCCTTACAAGTTGAAGATCCCTTACTAAGAATCATAAGATTCTCACTCCCTTAGTTTTACATTCTATAGATAATGAGGTTGATGGAATCGACACTCATTAAGGATTGTCACAATAGTTTTTATTCAGGTTCATTAATTTGATAGTCCTTGAAGTTCTGGTTATTAGACTACTTGGTAGTTAAGTTGTTATTGTACTTACTATGGTTTTCTTGGCCACAGGGGCTAGTGAGCACGTGGAGGATTATTAAGGCTTGCCACTAGGATTTCTCATCTAATGTGGAAGCTAGTTGATTAGATCTCAGTAGTAATAGTCGTGTATATGCTCAATGTATGGTGCTGGCCTCTAATGTGTATGAATTGTGTTACAGACTCTAGGGTTACTATCAAGCCTGTGACTTGTATAGGCCATGGCTATGATAAAATGTACATGAAATGTACATAATATGTGTATATAAGTGATACAAGTCATAGATGTGAAGATGAGAGCTATGAAAGAGCAAGTACCCCATGGGGTGCCCTAAGGGTGCCTTAATTGTCTATAAGTGGAATGTGAAGGAAAGTGCCATATTTGTGAGCCAAACATATCTACAACTAAGTGCCGAGAAAGGCTCTAGGATGGGAATTCAAAAATTGAAGAAGAATTGGCAAAGAAGCCAACAAAGCTAAAGTGCTAGAACAAAGGGCACAAGGTAGCTCTCAAGCCCACCCTTGTGTACTTCCAAGAAATTTTGAATGCTTTAAAGCCAAGTGCCTTAAGAAGGATTGCATGTGCTTGATGCCTAAGGTTGAGATAAAGTTTATGGCTATAATGTAGGCCAAGGAAAGTTAAAAAGAATATGGAAAATGTGAGGAACACCTTAGGGTGCACTAGGGGGGCTTTTGGTGCACTTAAAGTGTACCTAAGTTCAAGTGAAAGTTTGGTGACTTGAATGAATGAATATAAGGGAAAAATGGATGCTTAAAACATAGCAAAAAAAAAAGTTAAACAGGTTAATAAAGTGTCCTAAATTACATGAAGGCTTGGTGGAAGGTTAGACTAAAGAATGGTCAAATGTCTTAGCCGCCAAGCCTATTTGGCCATAACTCCATAGCTTGGACTCTTGGATGACTAAAGGTAGCTTCCTACTCATTGAATGGAGCTTCCAACCGTAGAAAATTTGTGCAAAATTTCTAACAAAACAAAGAAACAAGTTAGAAAATCAAAGAGAAGCAAGAACACCAAAATTGAACATGGTGGCTTACGGGTAGGCTCACAGAGGCACATATGATTGTTAGTGTGTTCATGCTTCTTTGCTACCAAAATAATAGCTATGTAAGGGTTCATATGAAGCTTTTTTTCCTAGATTTTGAAGGGAGGAATGCTGTGCTAAAGAATGGGCATGGCTGAATGAACCTAGAGGCTATGTTAATGGGCTATGTGTGCATTAAGCACTCTAGTGAGCTAGCTAGTTTACTTTTGGAAAGCATTAGGGTTTTGATCAAGCATGGCTGAACTTGGTCAATTACCTAGAGCTCTATGTGAAATTAATTCTAATCAAAGTGATCACTTGGTAAGTTGCATGAAAGAAATGCTTTCTAAGTTTAATTGAAACCATGTATGTTGTGTGTGTGTTTGCATGCTTCTTTGATTGCTTGAATGTGCTAACCTCTAGATTGTATATATATATATGTATCTTGTATTTTGTTATGAATTGCCCCTTTTGTGTCTTCTTCATCTTTGATTGCAGGTTAAAAGGAGAAATTGGAGGTATATATATATAACCATGTTTTGAATATTGTGTAGGCACTAGGTGCAGAATTGAATCCTCACTGAGTTCTTGGGTACCCAAGCCCTTTCTACCCATTTCAAATAATGAAGTGGAAGATTAGGTGCTAAGGAACTTCTTAGAGAGGTTTATGTTTAAGGAGGTATGGCTTAGGTTTGTTGACTTATGATGAAGGGAATAAAAAGTTTATGATTTTGGACTAATGGTTGTATTCTGAATTGTAGGCTCTAATGGCTAGGGTTGGTCTAGCTACTTTCATGTCCATTCTAGCTCAAGAAAGACTAGATGGATAATAAGACAAATTTGGCCTAAGTATCAAGTGAAAGTGGAGGGTAAAGTAACTATGGGCATTGAAATAGTTTGAGCGCATGTTTTGTAGCATGCTTGGTGTTTAAGTAGTCCAACTTTTGGAGCATTTAAATTTTGGCCATAAAAGTCCTAGGATGCCAAATTTTGAAACTATACATGGATGTATATAAGCTAATGGCATCAAAACTTAGAATAGGGCATGGTTGGTTCGTTGCTTACATAGAATGGACTTGGGGAAGCCCTTAAGGCACTAAATGTAGTGGACTAGAAAATGCATGCAAGGTTTGTAACTAACCAACTTAGGATGTATGTGTGTATGTATGCATGAATGTGTGTATGCGTGATGAAGTGGTGAGCACGCTAGGTAGGCTACAGGTAAGCCTCCTAAGTACGTTGAAACACACATCTTCAAACACACACACACACACAGAGGCCCCCTCGGCACCCTACTAGGCCTCCTAGGCACCCAGTGCATATGGCACTCTTGTGTACCTTCCATACATGCTTAACCTACCAGGGTAAGCCTACTAGGCACGCACCTACAAGGACACCTACTCCTACTCATATGCACCCTATATGCATTAGATAGGTATGAAGGTAAGTTTAATTAGGTGCACTCATTAAAGTAACAAATTAAAGTTGTAACTTAACGTGTTAATCTTGCAACTTAACTTGTTAAACTAGAAATCTAATAAGATTTCATATGATAGGTTAATTAGTAACCTCCAACAAATCCCACCTAAGAACTAAAAGTAAGGGTTAAGTTTCCTGGATTGTCATATCTTAATTAACCTTATAAAAGTGATTGGTTAGTTAAACCTCCTAAGGGGTTTAGGATTGGGGTGAATTGGGCCCTAATAGAGTTGGTTTTAGAGCTTATGGTTGTATATGACCTTAATGGTCCGTTAGGCTAATTCCTATTGTGATAAAGTGTCAACCATTTTTTTGTTTTGCAGGAATAATGGCCAGTGTTAAAGAAAGGGAAAGGGAGGATCAGTTAACCTATAGGGCTAATCAGTTACGTGATCAGTAGCCTGAAAATAAAGAGGTGGCTGAAAGTAGAAGAGGACCACCTAATAAGGTCACAGTGCCTAGATCCAGTATACTTGGGCAGCAAAGAATGGAACATATGATGGGCATGATGCAAACTACCATTGCTCAGCCTGTAGTAAGTTTGCGAGCTCTTACTAAGGGATAGATAGGCCTTGGAACCTAGAGGCACTACTATTGAAAAAGGAACAAGAAGAAGAAGAAAGGGTATGAAGGAGACCAGGAATAAGAACCAATAAGAAAAAAGCAAGCTAGTAGGTATGAAGATAAAGAACAAGAATAAAATGAAGAAAAAGGATTCCAAGAAGTAGGAAGCTGAGGTAAGAAATCAGGAGAAGTAATGAGAACAGAGATAGGGAGCAAACAAGCATTGATGCTGGAAGAATGGAGCCAGCCCCTGAAACCTCTAAGGAGTTGGCTTCTAAAAGAAAACCAAGACCCCTAAAAAAAAAAAGAAAGGTCAAGAAGGGAAGGTTTAAGGAAAGGCCAATTAGAAGGCTTTCTGGCACTTAAACCCCTAGTGTTTGAAGGTGGTAATGACCCAGAAGAAGCTGAATTCTAGATTTACCAGATAAAGAAGGTGTTTTAGAGAATGGAGATTGCATCCACCTAGGAGGTGCTACTAGCTACTTTCAACCTAGAAGGCAATGCAGAACTTTGGTGGAAAATAGTACAAAGGGCATATATGAGCAAGAATGAGATGAAGCCCACAAGGAAGAAGGAATTGATGAGGTGGGCTGAGTTTTCTCCAAGTGTTCCAACAACAATATGTTAGTGAAGCTGTCAAGGATCAAAAGTGAGTGGAGTTTGATTTGTTGGAATAGGAGAACATATCTGTTAGAGAATATGAGCACAAGTTTAGCAGTCTTCTTAGGTATGCCCCTCAATATGATGGACAAGAAGAGTGAAGCACTAAGAGGTTCATAAGAAGGTTGAGGCCTAAGTTGAGGCAGATACTCAATGCTATTAGTATGAAGAACTACTATGAAGTTGTCAAAAGGGCTTTAACACTAGAGCAAGAATTTCATCACCCTACACTAGGAAACATCAAAGGAGCTCCTATGGGACATCAAAGTGGCAAAACGAGAGCCAAAAATAGGCTAGGGAAAGTTAAGACTAGAAGGGAACATAGCAGACTTAAAGAACCTTAAAGGTTTGTACCTCAATGGCAAAGTTGTGGAAAGTACTGATAGCCGAAGGGCTATCCCCTCTCTCAGTACATACTTCCTACCAAAAGTATCATCGGGAAGCCTGATGTCATCCGAGAGAGGCGCTATCACTAACCTCAGAAGGAGCAAAGTCAAACACCTCAAACTCGGGACTTTGGCTAGTACGTCAGGAATTTCAAGGATGTTATCGGCTCCCTCGGGGGACCAAACAGATCACCTTTGGGGATGAAGAACCAGCTATTTCAAGCAGGAGAGAATCTCCTAGAAGGCGGAACCCACGAACCAGGGAACTCCCCAAACTACAGGCATAATTCCCGAGGAGGGGCGTCCGTACCAAAGGATGGCCTCGCCCAGAGGACCTCGGGAGTACGGCATGAGCATTTAAGGAGTCTCTAACATGTCGCCCACATGCACTACACGCTGCCTCGAAGGGCTGTCTGACGCTCCGACGCCGTCCAAGTCTTGTCACAACCTGTCTCGGTCCTAGACCCGAGGAGCCTACAAACGACTACCTGTCCCCTACGCCCGGAAGTACAGATCGCATCCGACCGAACATGTGTCGTGATCTGAACGGGCTGGGCACCCCTATAAATACCAGGAAACAGGGCCTTGCAAGGGATCCGACCCCCTCTCCCCGAGAAAACACGAACAGGCAAGGCCACCTAGCCTCTTAGTGCTCTTCCTTTATCTCCCCTCAGAACACTGACTTGGGCGTCGGAGGCTCCTCCCCGGAAAAATACTCCGGGGACCTCCTAAACTTTTCTTTTTTGAGCATTTCAGGCACACTCCTCTGGGAAATCTTTGCTCCAGACGTCCTCCCTCTCAGGAAGTCCCTCCCGAAGTCATAATGTCACTCGACGAAGATGCTACTAGGCATCAAGTACCATGGTTTTAAGCCATGCTACAAGCTTACAGAAGGATGTTTGAAATATGGTTTCTAAGAACACTAGTATAGAGATTTCTTAGTCAAGAAGGAAGAAAGGAAAGTATTGGGAAAATTTGGGGCACCATGGCCAAGAGAATAATATGGCAAGGAAAGAGGGGTGGCAACACCTCAGCAACCCAAGTTAGTGTATAAAGGACCAAGTCAGCCCATACCAGCTCGAGTCCAACAACTAGTTGGGAGAGTGTAATAGATTGAAGGATCAAAGAAGAAAAAGGATTCCAGCATTGGAGAAGAGGACATAAGCCACAGTAAACCGAATAAGGAAACATTGAAAGGTAACCTTTACCTTCATGATAAGTTTATTTCTATGCTTTATGGTACTAGTGCATCCATATCCATTATTTTAGCTAACCTAGTAAGAGAATTAAACTTGGACATAACAACATTGCCTCAAATTTATATGATCAGAATAGCTGGAAATGAAATGATGGTTTTACATCATGGTCAAAGACTGTGCGATTAGGCTAGATAAGCTAGAATTAAAGCCTAATATGATCATTCTAGATACTATGGATACGATATAATATTGGTCACAAATTGGTTACCTAAAAAACATGTTATATAGACTGCCAAGGTAGAAAGTTGATACTCCTAGGATCAATAAAACATTTTTTAAAACTTTCAATAAAGTGTGATGTTGGGCAAGTAAAGGTAGTTGATTGCATGCCTATAATTTCTGAAGAAGAATACATGGGCTTAACTGATAGAAAGACTAAAACTAAATTTGACAAGATTTCTGTTATGAGAGAATTTTCAGAGGTATTTCCTTCTGATTTGCCAAGTTTACCTCTCCTAAGGGAGACAAAATTTGAGAGTAAGTTAACTCCAGGTGCAACTCCTATATCTACAACACCTCACAGGATGGCAATTCTTGAAATGAATGAGTTAAAAAAGCAGCTGGATGAACTCCTTGAAAAAGGATTCATTAGGCCAAATATGTCTTCTTGGTGAGCACTAGTACTGTTTATGAAAAAGAAAGATGGGACACTTAGGTTATGTATTGACTACAAAAAGCTCAATCCCATGACTATAAAGAATAAGTATCCTTTCCCTAGAAGTGAGAAATTATTTGATCAACTTAAGGGAGCTACAATTTTCTAAATGATTGATCTCAGATCAAGATACTTTCAACTAAGAGTCAAGGAAGCAGATATTCACAATACTGTTTTTAGGACAAGGTGTGGTCACTTTGAATGTACAATAATGCCTTTTGGGCTTACTAATGCCCAGCATTCTTCATGGGTTTAATGTGAAGGATATTTAGACCATATCTAGACCACTTTGTGGTGATTTTCATACATGATATCCTAGTATACTCAAAGAATAAGGAAGAACATGAGACACACTTACGAGTAGTGTTAGATGTGTTGAGGAAACACCAATTATTTGGAAAACTAAACAAGTGCCATTTCTGGGCAAACCAGATTAAGTTTCTAGGCCAAGTGATAAATGGTCAAGGAATGGTTTTGGATACAACAAAGATGAAAGCTATCTTACCGTGGAACCAACCTCAAAATGGCAAAAACATAAGAAGCTTCTTGGGTTAGCAGACCATTACAAAAGATTTGTACCTAAATTTTCTATAACGGTAGCCCCTTTAACTAAGCTGACAACAAAAGGGCAAAAATTTGAGTGGTCAAAGGAATGTGAGAGAAGCTTCGAAGAGCTTAAAGATAAACTCACCTCAACTCTTGTATTGATATTGGCTAATCCTAATAAATGTTTTGAGGTTTATACAGATGCATCTATTGTGGGATTATGATGTGTTCTAAAGCAAGAAAACAGGCCATAGCCTATGGTCTAAGGCAATTGAGACCACATCAAAAGAACTATCTAGTGCATGAATTAGAACTTGCAGCTATGATTTTTGCCTTGAAATAGTGGACACAATACCTATTTGGTAATAACTTTCAAATCTTCACTCATCATAAGAGCCTCAAGTACCTCTTCACTCAAAAGGAGTTGAATATAAGGAAAAAAGAAATGGCTTGAATACCTTAAGGATTTTGACTGTACTATTCAATACATAAAGGGAAAAGCTAATAAAGTAGCTAATGCCCTGAGCAGAAAATATACAAGTATCTTAAAGCATGGGGAAGAAAAGGAACAGAATGAGCTTAATGGCCTAACTTGTGTGGCTAACAAATGGCTAGAATGGGAGAAAGATCAACTGAAATTGGTAATCATTCAATCAACCTGGAAAGAAGAAATATTAAGTGCTCGACAACAAGACATAAATCTTGCTAGGATATTTGGCTAAATGTATGGAAAACTATTTCGAGGATTCTCTTAGAAGCACGAATTACTGTATTTTTAACACATGATGTATGTACCGACAAGGTATAACTGATAGCCAAAGGCTATCGCCTCTATCCAGCCGAACTCCCTGCCACAAGAATGGCCACATGAAACTGGCGCTACCCGAGAAAAGGTGGGATCATACACCTCGGGAGATAGCCGAAGAGCTCCGAGCCCGGCACGCCAGGAAACTTGAGGATACTACTTACCCCCCCGAGGTTGTAACAGATCACCTTCGGAAAAGAGGCACCAGCTATCGCGGGCCGAACATGATCTCCCCGAAGGCGGAACTCCCTGAAGCTGGGAACCCCCGAACTGAGTGCGTGTTTTCCGAAGAGGCACCGTCCGTACCAAAGGACGACCTCGCCCAGGGACCTCGGGAGTACGGCAGGAGCATTTAAGGAAGCATTTAAGGAAGCCTCTGACACGTCCTTTCACAGACGTCATAAGCCGCCTCAAAAGGCGCTCTGACACGCTGACGCTGTCAAAATCACAACATGGCCCATCTCAGCACAAGGCTCAAGGCAACCTACTACCAGCTATCTGTCCCCTACGCCCAGAAACTCAGAGAACATCTGACCGAACACGTGTCGCGATCTGAACGGGCTAGGCACTCCTATAAGTACCAGGAAGTAAATACTTGGCAGGGGGCTGGTGGGCAAAAAAGGTCTGACTCCCAGACTCTGAGAAAACCACCAGGCGAGACTCTTCAGCCCCTTTGTGCTATTTCCTCTGCCTTTTCTCAGCCACCACTGACTTGGGCGTCGGAGGCTCCCCCCCGGAAACACATTCCGGGGGCCTCCTAACCCTTTGTTTCTGGACTTTCAGGCACACTCCCTTGGGCGAACCATCCTCCAGGCGTTCTTCCTCCTAGAAGTCTCTCCACCAGTCATCATGACTCTAAACGATGAGGCCCCCGGCCATCATTTGGCGCCGTCTGTGGGAACCCGCTCTGAGATCGCCGTCGTTGAAACTCGGCGTTCTAAGGACAAGGGGCTCCCAAAGTCCCCGTCCGCGCCTGAGACACAACCGGCTGCTGAGCAAACACTCCCAGAGACTTCTGTGCCCGAGGAAGACCGCCCTCTAGTAATCACTATGAGCTTCCTGAAAGACTTTCAGCGTTCGGTCGTGTCTGAAATGACACAGCAGATCGACCGAAGGTGGCCACAGCAAGCACAGGCCCAGAGACCTCCCTCACCAGCACGCCCTCGGGAGAAAAGCCCAAAGTCTACTCATTGCAGTTTGGGAAGCGGAGATCCGCGCGAAGAATCGTCCACAGAAAATACTCCCCTCGGGAAACAGCCTGTGGGGCAGAAGAGGTCTGAGCGACCGAGGGTCTTGCAGCAAAGAAGTTCGCTGCCTGAGGCGAGGTCCCTGTCCCCTCAGTGCCGAACTCGCTCCCCGAAGAGGCGCCGGCAATCTCCCTTCCCTGAAGAAGGGCCTAGTGCCACAGTGCTTATGGAGAGGATATTAGCACGGCTAGATAGGGTGGAGAAACAAGTGGCCAGAAAACCCGTTTGGGCCAGACTCTCGGGAACATTCTGCGAAGATGACTCCCCATTCATTCAGGCCGTTGTTGAGGCAGCCATGCCAGGTGACTTCAGAGTACCTCGGTTGGAGATTTATGATGGCCGTACTGATCCACAGGCCCATCTGACGAAGTACAGACGCAGCATGATAATGCACGGTGCTGACGACGCTACCATGTGCAAGTGCTTCGAAGTCACCCTCACAGGGCCAGCAACTGCATGGTACAATTCATTGCCTTCAGGGACCATTACTGAGTTCCAGGAGTTGTCCACGGCCTTCACGCAGCAATTCATTGGGAGTCGACCTACTGCGAAGATGCCTGTCCAGATGTTCGACATAGAGCAGAGGAACGGAGAAACCATCCGAGACTATGTCGAAAGATTCAATAGGGAAGCTCTGAGCGTCCCAGACTTCCGGCCCGAAATCCGCATTCTTGCCATGACACGGGGCCTTCGGCGAGACTCACAGCTATTCTACGAGTTCTCAAAGGACCCCCCGGAGACCCTCGGAGAATTTTACCGAAGGGCAGAACAGCACATGACCGCCGAGGAACTAAGAATGGCAGGGCATGTATGGTTTATTATGGCCGCTGATCACCACCGCGCCGAAGGGTCCAATCAACAAGCTCGGCATCCGACCGAACAAGCAGGACGACCTCGGAGGATGCGGGGAAGGAAACCCCAAAGTTTCACACCATTGAGCACTACACGGACCAACATTCTCATGGCGCTGGAAAGGCAAGGGACGCAGATTCGGCGACCAAGGGCCATGACCGCCGATAATAAGAAGAATGCAAAAAAGTTCTGCCAGTTTCATCGCGACCACGGTCATGAGACCGAAGATTGCTTCCAGCTGAAGAAGTACATAGAGTCGCTGATAAAGCAGGGCCAACTTCGGAAATACCTGCGGATGCCATCCCCGAAAGGCAGAAAAGTGGAGGAAGAAAGGGCCGAAGATGAGGACTATGACTCCGACAGGCGGAGAAACCGAAGTCCAAAAAGGCGCCCTCCACCTCCGGCAGGGGTTATCCAAACAATCACCACTGGGCTCCCATCCTCGGAAAGAAAGCGGAAGGCCAGAGAAATTGCAGTCATGGAATATCAAAATCCAGCAAAGAAGCTGGCCCGCAAAAATGGATCCACCATCGTCTTCCCCTACGACGATCCGCTGCTGATCATGGCGAGGATAGGGAACTGGGACGTCAAAAGGGTGCTACTTGATGACGGATCAAATGCGGACGTCCTATTCTCGCAATTACTGCTGAGCTTGGGCATCTCCAGCAGCGAGCGTAAGCTAGTCACCTCGCCCACCTTCGGGGTCGGACCATCCGAACTGCCCATTCTCGGATGGATCGACCTCCCACTGATGATGAGAGGGACTTCGGTAGACGGAGCAGCTGAGTTGTACGCCTCCACAATGGCGAGGTTCATCGTCATGGACGTCCCGTCCTCGTACAACGCCATCCTTGGAAGGCAGACACAGGGAAACCTGCACATTCGCCCTGATGTGAAGTACTTGACTGTCACATTCGCCACCAAGGATGGAGATGCAGAAATCTTCATAGAGCAGGCCGAGGTGAGAAAGGTGTTTGTGAAAGCACGAAAGGCCCCGGCGAGCAACTTCGCACAAACAATGGAGGCAAAGGCTCCAGAAAAAGGCAAAGAAGAAGATCTCGCAAAAGCGGAAATGGAAACAGTAGAACTTATCCCAGGACAATCTACCCGAATAGGGAAGAGCTTGGCCGAAGGTGAGAAGGAAAACCTTGTATCCTTTCTGCTGAAAAATAAAGATCTGTTTGCCTACTCGCCGAAAGATATGCCAGGGGTAAACCCTGGCATAATACAGCATAGCCTCAAAGTAAGCCTGAAAGCAAAACCTGTCCGGCAAAAGAAACGAAGCATCTCGGCCCACAAGAGCAACTTTGTCAAAACCGAGGTCCAGCGTCTGTTAGACGCCGAAGTCATCAGGGAGGTGAAGTACCCCGAATGGTTAAGCAACGTGGTCATTGCCACAAAAGAAGGTAGCAGCAAACTCCGGATGTGCATCGACTTCAGAAACTTGAACGATGCTTGCCCAAAAGACTCATACCCTCTGCCGCCAATAGATCAACTGGTAGATTCAACCGCCGAATATGGGCTCCTTAGTTTCCTAGACGCCTTCTGTGGCTACCATCAAATAAGGATGGACCCCGAAGATGAAGAAAAAACCGCCTTCATCACCGAGGGAGGAACATACTGCTATGTCAGAATGCCCTTCGGGCTAAAAAATGCAGGAGCCACCTACCAAAGGTTGATGAACAAGGTCTTTAAAGACCAAATGGGGAGAAACATGGAGGTGTATGTTGATGATATGATAGTCAAGAGCAAACTGCCTGGCTATCATGTTGCAAACCTAGAGGAAACTTTCCAAAAGCTCAGAGCCTTCGGGATTCGGCTCAATCCTGAAAAGTGCATCTTCGGGGTAACCTCGGGAAAATTCCTTGGGTACATGGTATCCGAAAGAGGCATTGACGCTAATCCCAAGAAGATTAAGGCGCTGCTTGAGTTTCAAACTCCTGCCACAGTCAAAGACGTGCAGAGGCTCACCGGAAGAATAACCTCTCTGAGCAGGTTTATTTCCAGGTACGGAGATAGGTGTCGACCCTTCTTCAAAGTCCTCACAAAGGCAGCAAAAATGGAAGGCGACCTCGGAAGGAATGATCATCCTTGGGACGAAGATTGCCAAAAGGCCTGGGAAGAACTCAAAGTCTACTTGGCTAGCCTGCCGACTCTGCGACAACCTCGGGAGGGAGAGCCCCTCGTTTTGTACCTCGCCGTCACGGAGAAAGCTGTAAGCTCGGTCCTCGTGAAAGAAGAAGGGCCAAAGCAATGGCCAGTCTATTACGTCAGCAAATCCCTGCATGGCGCCGAAGTCAGGTACCCTCTGCTTCAAAAAGCTATATACGCCTTGGTGCTTGCAGGGAGAAGGCTGCGACCATACTTTCAGGCTCACCCCATCATCGTTCGAAGTAGTCTACCACTACGGGATGTTATGAAAAAAGTTGATCATTCGGGAAGGCTCTCTAAGTGGTGCATAGAGCTTGGCGAACACGAAATCATATATGAACCTCAGAAGGCCATAAAAGCTCAAGCACTAGCAGATTTTATCGCCGAAATACCCACCACTAAGGAAAGCCATTTGGATCCAAACGGAGGTAAGCTGGAGTGGACCTTGCATGTTGACGGAGCCTCGGGATCCGAACACCAGGGAGCTGGAGTAATTATCAGAGGACCCATCGCCGAAATACCCACCACTAAGGAAAGCCATTTGGATCCAAATGGAGGTGAGCCAGAGTGGACCTTGCATGTAGACGGAGCCTCAGGATCCGAACACCAGGGAGCTGGAGTAATTATCAGAGGACCCGAAGGCCTAGCGGTAAAGAAGGCTATCAAGTTCAGCTTCAGCGTCACTAACAATGTGGCTGAGTATGAAGCCCTCATAGCGGGATTACGCTTGGCCAGAAGGATTGGCGTGAGAAACTTAAAGGCTCACAGCGATTCCCAGCTGGTAGTTCGGCAGACGGCAGGAGATTATGGGGCGAAGGACCCAACCTTGGCAAAATACCACGAGCTGGTAGCAAAGCTCATCCAAGAGTTTGACGCCGTACGGATCGAAAATGTACCTCGGCGGAATAACACTGAGGCAGATTGCTTGGCGAAGTCAAAAACATACACCGAGGTGCTAGATCACCCGAGCATCTCAGTGCTGAGCATAGTGACCTCGGGAAAAGGATGGAAAGATCCCATAAAGAGATACCTCGCAGAAAATGTGCTACCCGAAGACCTCGGCGACGCTGCAAGATTGTGAAGACGCTCTGGCCGATTCTTCCTGATTGGCGAAGAGTTATACCGACAGGGATATGCAAACCCGCTGCAAAGATGCGTGGATGAAGAGGATACTGAAATGGTCCTTGAAGAGGTCCACGAAGGCATGTGTGGTTCACATATTGGAACTGATGCCCTTGCGGCGGTGATACTTCGCCAAGGATACTTCTGGCCTACCCTGAGAAAGGATGCAAGGCAGTTCGTCCGAAAATGCGGAAGTTGCCAGAGACATGCGAACATCCAGAGGGCACCCTCGGAAATGGTAACCTCGGCAGACTATCCTTGGCCCTTCGCTGTCTGGGGTATAGACCTTATTGGGCCACTCCCCTCAGCCCCCGGAGGCGTGAAATTCTGCGTGGTAGCAGTAGACTATTTCTCCAAATGGGTCGAGGCAGAACCCCTAGCAACTATCTCGGCAAAAGAAGTGCAAACGTTTGTGTGGAAGAACATAGTATGCAGATTCGGCATACCGAGGGTACTAGTGGCTGATAATGGATCCCAATTCATAGACAAAGGATTCCAGGAATTTATCAGCGACCTCGGAATAAAGATGCACTTCGCCCCAGTAGCTCACCCCCAAAGCAACGGGCAGGTGGAAGTATCTAATAGGACCATAAAAGATGGCCTGAAAAAGAGACTGGGGGAAGCAAAAGGGAAATGGCCAGGAGAACTCCAAAGCGTATTATGGAGTTACCGAACGACGCCCCGAAAAGCCACAGGGGAGACTCCCTTCTCACTCGTCTTCGGTACAGAGGCTATTATCCCAATAGAGATAGTTCAACCTTCAGTACGGGTGTAAGTATTTGATGAAGGTGGAAAGGACCTCGGCCTCAGAACCAAGCTCGACCTCGTCGGCGAACACAGAGAAATAGCCGAGTTGAGAAGAAAAGCTTTTCAGCAAAGAGTGGCCGCGGGTATAAACTTACGGGCCAGGCCAAAAGAAATCAAGAAAGGAGACCTCGTTCTCCGAAAGGCTGACTTTGCGCCTCGAAGGCCATCCCACGGAGTACTTCGCGCAAACTGGGAAGGACCTTATCTGGTCCTCGCCGAAGTACGAAAAGGCGTGTACAAACTTGGCGATGCCGAAGGCGTAGAATTGAAAAACACTTGGCATTCAGACGCCTTGAAAAAATTCTACGCCTAAGCTTGAGCAAAGGAATCATACTGTACGAAAAATATTCTAAGTACAGAAGTGTCTTGAGAAAATTTCTTAAGTGCAGAATTGTACAGAATTCCGTGAAGATGCTCGCCACAAGCGCAGATATGACTTTCCGAAGTCCCTTGAGCCATAACGCTCGGGAAAGATGGGAAAATCTTCCAGCGGTACTCGCCATAATAAGCACAAATATGACTTTCCGAAGTCCCTTGAGCCATCACGCTCGGGAAAAATGGAAAACAAAAATTCTCGCAAAAGGTTTCTTAAGTCTCTTGAGCGAACATGCTTGGGACAAGGGGAAATGAAAAATTTTTTGACTAAGGGGTTTCCGAAGTCCTTCGAGCGAATGTGTTCGGGACAAAATGGAAATGCAAAAACCTGCAAAAAGACTTAGTCAAATTTTTCAGACTTTCCAAAAAGCCTCTTGAGCAAACAGGCTCGGCCAAGGGAAAGATCTTTCACAGTTAGTCAAGTTTCTTTGATCGCAGGTTTTTCGAAGTCTCTTGAGCAAATGTGTTCGGGGCAATGGAAATAAAGAAACTTGCAAAAACACTTGGCCAAAAAAGATCTTCATTTACAAGAAAGCTAGCTTACAAAGAAGAAGTGCCCGAAGAAGGAGTACAAAAATAAAGAAGAAAAGGGAAAAGGAGCCCTAAAACAGCCTAAGGGTTCTCGGCGTCCCGAGAGCCACCCGCTTCCCCATCCTTTCCCACCACCTTCGGCGCCGGAAGTGAGGGAGGAAGATTCAGGTGCTCGATTTTTGACCAGGACCACCGAGGCCCCTCGGGAATGTTCAGAGCCTCCAAAAAAGAGAGGTCCAGACCTGGGAACCTCTCAAGAACTTGATGCCGAGCAAGGCAGAATCGGTCCTGGAACGCGACCTTGTTCATTTGGTCAGACTTGTCCTTCTCAACCTCAAGGTCCTCGAGCTCGTCCTGCAGATCCGCAACCTCCTTCTTCAGAGCCTTTATCTTCTTCTTTTCAGACTCCTTCTTCAAAGACTTGACCTCGGCTTGAAGGGCGCTCTTCTCAGACAAGAGCGTGACTATGAGATTGTCACCAGCTGACTTATCTTTGAGAAGGTCTTGGTTTGCAGCAAGCATCCCCGCCACTTGATCGCGGAGGTCAGCTATCTTCAGGGAGGAGTCCTTCTCAAAGTCTTCCTTTTCCTTCCGGAACTCCTCCCGAAGGGCAGCAACTTCCTCCTTCGCAGCATCTGCCAGCTGCTGGTTCTTGGCGGTCAATTCCGAGCACGTGGCTTTCGCCTTTTCTAGGGCCTCTAAGGCCGAAGCTCGGAATGCCGTCTGCCTAGCCACCCGAACTCGGAGAAAGCCGGCGTACCCCAACAGCTGCGAAAAGATGAACGCAAGGTCAGAAAAGAGCCAAGCACTTAGGAAAAATTGAAGGGAAAAGGGTGTGGAGAGCATACCTGAGCAGCATGCTCGGTGACTTTCGCGGCGAGGGTGTCATCGCCCGGATGAGCCGCCGCAATAGCCTTGAAGGAGGCCTCTGTAAGCATCCCCTTCGAAATCTGCTTTGCCATTTCAGGACAGTCCTCGGAGTACAAGTTCATGTCCTCCGTGAATGTCCAGAAAGGCTCTTTGGGTATCTTCCCTTGCGGGACTTTGGCGTCGCGAAGGGCCCGCGCCTTCGCGTGTTCGGCCGCCCAGTTCGGGGTAAGCAACTCCCCTGCAGGGCGAAAAAGAGAAGCAGGTCAGAGACAAAGGAAATTTCAGAAAAACAAAAGAGCCATACTTGTTCTGAAAACAACAAACCTGGCGGCACTTCGACCACGACGTCCTCGGAGTCCTGAGACTCCTCGGTCGAAATCCCCTTGCCTTTCTTCCTGCGCCGCTCCTCGGCAGAAGGAGCCTCTACCACGGCCTCTAGAAGGGCCTGCGGCGCGGAAGGGCCCTGGGGAGGGACGTCGGCAGAAGGGACCTCGGTAGCGGCAGGGACTTCGGCAGCAGCCTCAGACGCCGGAATATCGGTTGTCCCAGGCACCTCGGCAGCCTCCTCGAAAATTTCTTCTAGAGGAACCTGGGCAGTTCTCTTTGCCCGTTTCCCCGAAGGCCCCGCACCAGTAGACTTCCGCCTTCGGGAAGCCGCCTTCTTCGTCTGATCGCCCTTCTCCACTTGGCCGGAGAAAAGGGACTTGTAATACGCGGCAGTCCCGTCGCCCATCTCTGAAAAAGAAGGAGAAATATCAGCGTAAGTCCGAGGAAAAAACAGCAAGGGAGTAGAAGACAACTCACTTTCGACAAGCGTTTCGAAAGAAATTTCCTCCTTAAGAAGCTTGACCAACCAGGAATCCTTCCCGGCGATGGCAGGAGCTGGCATCTCGAGGTCAGTCTCGTGCTCCTTCACCACCTTTAGCTCCCGAAGGACCTCTTTCGGTCATCAACTTCCAGTTGATGGGAAAAGGGTAAAGGGCGCGCGGAGCGACCTCGGGAGCCCAGTCAGAGACAGCCCGAATACGGCCGTCGAAGTCTGCGAAAGTGGAAGCCAACTCTGGAGTCAGCAACAACCTCGGATCAACGACGTCCACATCTAGCTTTCCCTGAGCCCACTTGGTCGGAACATACGACCAGGCCTCCTCCATCTTCAGGAAAAAGAATTTCTGTTGCCACCCCCGCCAGCTGTCCTTAGTGGCGAAGGTGAACATGAATTTTTTGCTCCCGGATCCCCGAGGTAGCAAGAAATAGAAGCCACCCTTCGGGACCACAAAGAGCTTGTAGTACTGCATGAAGATTATAAAATGGGGTTTTATCCCGAACACGCCACACATGCAGAGGTAGGCGTTAAAATAGCAGAACAAGTTCGGGGGAAGCTGGTTCACAGCAATGCCATGAAATTGGCAGAACTCGCAAACCATCTTCAGGGGAGGATACCGAAGTCCGGCCTTCAGCTGGGCTCGGAAAATGGTAACCTCGTTACTATGGTTTGAAAAAGCATAATGGCTAGAGCGAGGCAGCCTTGTAATGGCGTAAGAGGGAAGAAAGAACTTTTTCTTCCACCTCTCTAATTTTGCAGGGGTGGTGCAACAAGGATGGGCTAAAAGAGACTGCCAGCTCTGAGGGATAGGCATTTTCGACATGAAAACGAGTTCGGAAATGGGAAGAAAATAGTTTCCAGAAAAAACTCAAAAGAACAGAGGGATCAAAACACTCTGGAAAACAAAAACCCACCAAAAGATTTGCCAAAGTCTGAGGACGCCGTCGTGAAAGTTGGCTGAAAAAAGCTCTGATTAAGGCAGCTCCGCCACAGAAAGCAAGAAAGTACAAGAACAGGGGAAAAGCAGAGGAAAGAGCAGAAGTAAAAGCAAATGGGACTTATGATGGAATGGGCTATTTATAGGCCAAAGGTGGGTAACCGAAACATCGTCATAAGTACCCTTTGGAGGCGAACCGTCGCCGTAACTGCCCTCTGCACCTGAAAAGGCGCGCCCTCTGTAACCGACACGGCTCTCCTCAATGGCAAACCGCCACGTGTTAATCACCGCGCCAAAGCAGGGGACACGTCTTCTGACATCCCTAAAAAGCTGGGACGCATCGCTTAGACTGACATGCTTGGCCATCAGACGCGACGTTACACAGACCTGCAAGAAGAAAAAGCAGGTTACCTCGAGGACACCAAGAGACAGGCTACAGCCGAACAGCCCATGAGCTTCGGGCAGTTGGTGTATCTTCGGCACAGGCTCCGCCTCGAAGACACCAAAGAACAGGCCAAGGCCGAACAGCCCATACCTTCGGGCAAGAGGTGTATCCTCAGAACAGGTTGAGCTTCCTAAGAGACTCCCAAGAACAACCTCGGAAAGAGATGCAAACCCGAAGTCTTCACTTCGGCTTTCCAAAGGGGGGCATGTGATAGCCAAAGGCTATCGCCTCTATCTGGCCGAACTCCCTGCCACAAGAATGGCCAGAAGAAACTGGCGCTACCCGAGAAAAGGTGGGATCATACACCTCGGGAGATAGCCGAAGAGCTCCGAGCCCGGCACGCCAGGAAACTTGAGGATACTACTTACCCCCCGAGGTTGTAACAGATCGCCTTCGGAAAAGAGGCACCAGCTATCGCGGGCCGAACATGATCTCCCCGAAGGCGGAACTCCCTGAAGCTGGGAACCCCCGAACTGAGTGCGTGTTTTCCGAAGAGGCACCGTCCGTACCAAAGGACGACCTCGCCCAGGGACCTCGGGAGTACGGCAGGAGCATTTAAGGAAGCATTTAAGGAAGCCTCTGACACGTCCTTTCACAGACGTCATAAGCCGCCTCAAAAGGCGCTCTGACATGCTGACGCTGTCAAAATCACAACATGGCCCATCTCAGCACAAGGCTCAAGGCAACCTACTACCAGCTATCTGTCCCCTACGCCCAGAAACTCAGAGAACATCCGACCGAACACGTGTCGCGATCTGAACGGGCTAGGCACTCCTATAAATACCAGGAAATAAATACTTGGCAGGGGGCGGGTTGGTAAAAAAAAGGTCTGACTCCCAGACTCTGAGAAAACCACCAGGCGAGACTCTTCAGCCCCTTTGTGCTATTTCCTCTGCCTTTTCTCAGCCACCACTGACTTGGGCGTCGGAGGCTCCCCCCCCCCCCCCCCCCCCCCCTCCCCCCCCAGAAACACATTCCGGGGGCCTCCTAACCCTTTGTTTCTGGACTTTCAGGCACACTCCCTTGGGCGAACCATCCTCCAGGCGTTCTTCCTCCTAGAAGTCTCTCCACCAGCCATCATGACTCTAAACGATGAGGCCCCCGGCCATCAATAACTTAAGAGAGAAAATATTGAAAGAAGCTCATTGTAGTAAAATGAGCATACACCCTAGAACTAAGAAGATGTACCAAAATCTGAGAGGACATTTTTGGTGGATAAACATTAAACAGGAAATTGGCTCATTTGTGCCTAAGTGTGTTGTGCGCCAATAAGTGAAAGTGGAACAACAAAGACTAGCAGGCAAGGTACAAAGCTTGCCCATACCAGGAAGAGAATGGGGATGCATATCCATGCATATCCATGAAAAGAAGGAAACATTATACCATTTGGGTGATTGTGGACAGACTTACAAAGTCAGCCCACTTTTTACCATTAATCTCACTGATCCTTTGGATATGCTGGCACAACTATATGTTAGAGAAATAATGAGATTACATGGTATCACAGATGACATAGTTTCAAATAGAAACCTAGGTTTTATATCAAAGTTTTTGAGATCACTGCATCAGGCACTAGGTACTCAATTGAAACTAAGCTCAGCTTACCATCCTTTGACAGATGGGCAAATATAAAGGACTATACAAGTTCTTCAAGATATGCTAAGATGCTATGTATTAGATTTTAAAGAAGATTGGGATCAGCTTTTACCCTTGATAAATTCTCCTACAATAACAGCTATCACTCAATGATAAAGATGGCACCATATAAAGCATTGTATGGAAGAAGATACATTATTCCTCACTATTGGCAAGTCCCTAAAGACAAGGTTTCGATAAGGCCATAACTAGTCCATGAAACAACTAAAAGGATTAAGATGATCTAGGAAAGAATTAAAGTTTCCAACAACTGAGAAGAAGCCTATGCCAATCAAAAGAAAACAAGGGATCTGGAATTTGAAACAAGGGATTATGTATGGATTAAAGTATTCCCAATGAAGGGAGTTATGAGATTTGGTAGGAAAGGCAGGTTAGTGCCTAGATACATTAGGCCATTCCAAATATTGGCTAAGATTGGCAATGTGGCTTACATGCTAGACTTACCTTCAAAGTTAGGTGACAGCATGATACCTTCCATGTTAGTATGCTTTAGAAATATCTATCTGACCCACATCAAGCAATACCAACTTTTGACATTCTAGTGGCTTTTAGTTTTACTTATGACGAAGAACCTATAAAAGTTCTATCCAAGGATGTAAGGAAGTTGTGAAGCAAATGGATAAACATGGTGAACATCCTAGTGTCCTTGTCATTCTAAGCAAGAAGATACCTATAAAACTGAGGATGAAATGCTCAAAAGATACTTAGAGTTACTCCTGAGGTTATTTAAGAATTTGGAAGACCAAATTCTTTAAGGGGGAGAGAATGTCAGGCCTGTGATGTGTATAGGCCATTGTCTATGATAAAATGCACATATAATGTACATAATATGTGTACAAAAGTGATACATGTCACAGATGTGAAGATGAGAGATATGAAAGAGCAAGTGCCCCATGCGGTGCCCTAAGGGTTCCCTAAGTGTCTATAAGTGGAATGTTAAGGAAAGTGTCACATTTGTCAGCCAAACATGGCTAAAACTAAGTGCCAAGAGAGGCTTTAGGATGGGAGTTCAAAAATTGAAGAAGAATTGGCTAATAATCTAAGAGTGCTGAAGTGCTATGAAGAAAGGCACAAGGTGCCTCTCAAGGCACACCCTTGTGTGCACCCCCGAAATTGTGAAGGCTTTAAAGCCTAGTACCTTGAGAGGGATTGTGTGTACTTGATGCCTAAGGTTGAAATAAAGGTGAGGGCTACAAGGAATGTTAAAGAGCATATGGAAAATGTGGGGAGCACCCTAGAGTGCACGAAGGGGCTTTTAAGTGCACTTAAAGTGTACCTAAGTTCAAGTGAAAGTTTGGTGACTTAAGTAAACGAATTTAAGGGTAAAGTGGGTGCTCAAAACACACCACTAAAAGCATTGAATAGCACAATAGAGTGACCTAAATTGCATGAAGGCTTGGTGGAAGGTTAGACCAAAGAATGGTCAAATGTCATAGCAACCAAGCCTATTTGGCCATGACTCCACCATTTGGGCCCTTGGAACACTAAAGGCAATTTCTACTCATTGAATGTAGCTACCAACCTCAAAAAATTTGTTCAAAACATCCTACCGAACAAAGAAACAATTTAGAATCATAAAGAGAAGCAAAAACACAGAAACCGAACATGGTGGCTTACAGGTAGGCTCACGGAGGCATGTGTGATGTGTTGGTGTGTTCATGTTTCATTGCTTGCAAAATCTAAGCTAGGTAAGGGTTCATATGAAGCTTTTTCTCTCAGATTTTGAAGGGAAAAATGCTACCCTAGGGGATGGCCATGGCCAAATGAACCTATAGGCTATGTTAATGGGCTATGTCTGCATTAAGCACTTTGGTGAGCTAGCTAGTTTACTATTGGTAAGCATTAAGGTTTTTGATCAAGCATGGCCAAAATTGTTCAATTACCTAGGGCTCTTTGTTAAATTGATTCTAATCAAAGTGATCACATGCTAAATTGAATTAAAGAAATGCTTGCTAAGTTTGAGTGAAACCGTGTGTGTGATGTGTGTGTTTGCATGCTTCTTTGATTATTTGCATGTGTTAACCTATAGATTATATATATATATATCATATTATGTTATGCTTTGCCCCTTTTTTCTTCTTTGTCTTTGATTACAGGTTAAAGGGAGAAATTATAGGTTTATATGTATAACAATGTTTTGTACATTGTGTAGGCACTATGTACCAAATTGAATCCTTATTGAGTACTTGTGTACTTATGCTTTTTCTACCCATTTTAGGCAAAGATGTGGAAGATTAAGTTCTAAGGAACCTTTTGGAGAGGTTTATGTTTAAGGAGGTATGGCTCAGGTTTGTTGACTTATGAAGAAAGTATTAAAAAGTTCATGATTTTGGACTCATGGTTGTATACTGAATTGTAGGCTATGATGGTTGTAGTGGGTCTAGCTATTTTTGGGTCCATTCTACTTTGGGTAAAGACTGGAAGGATAGTAAGACAACTTTGGCCTAAGTGTTAAGAGATAGCGGAGGTTAAAGTAACTATGGCCATTGAAACAGTTTGAGCCCATGTTTTGTAGCATGCATGTTGTTTAAGCAGTCCAACATTTGGAGTATGTAAATTTTGGCCATGCAATCCTAGGATGCCAAATTTTGAAACTATAAATGTATGTATATAAGCTAATGGTGGGGACGCAGAGTAATGCACTGCCGGCACCTTGGTTTTGGATAATGGGCTTCGGTAAGCCCTCAAGGCACTAAGTATGGTAGACTAGAAATTGAATGCATGGTTTATAACTAACCAAATTAGGATGCATACATGAATGTATGTATGTGTTATGAAGTGGCAAGCACACTAGGTAGGCTACAAGTAAGCATCCTAAGTACACTAAGACATACATCTTGAAACAAACACACACACAGAGGCCCATCAGCACCCTGGTAACCCTCCTAGGTGCCCAGTGCCTAAGGCACTCTTGTGTACCTTGCATACACACTTAACCCACCAAGGTATGCCTATTAGGCACAAACCCACAAGCCCACCTACTCCTACTCGTATGCACCCCATATGCATCCAATAGGTACCAAGGTAAGTTTAATTAGGTGCATCATTAAGGTAAAGCATTAAAGTTGTAACTTAATGTCTTAAAATTCCAACTTAACTTGTTAAACTATAAATCTAATATGATTTCTTATGATAGGTTAATTAGTAACCTCCACCTAAGTCCTACCTAAGTAAGAACAAAAAGTTGGGGTTAAGTATCTTGGATTTGTCATTTCCTAATCACCATATTAAAGTGAATGGTTAGTTAAACATCCTAAGGGGTGTGGGGCGGGGGTAAATTGGGCCCTAGCAATTGCCTTTGGGTGTAGGGCAAAGTCTTCTTTTGTTTAAATGCCCACATGTGGTGAATTATGTGTAGGATTATTATGATAACTTTTTGGTGGTTTTGTATTCTTTGACTCTTGAACAATATTTTTATTGAAAATGCCTAGGCTATATAAATGTTTTATGGTTTTTTACTTGTCCAAATCAAAGTTACACTTGCATGCATGATTGCATTTTAGGCTAAATAACTAGTGGAATGAAGTTCTAACATGGGTGCACATAATTAATTAGCCAATCGCAACCAGCATGAGACTTGTTTTCATAAGCTTTCTATGCAGGGCCATGAAGGGTCGTGTCATCAATAGTATGCTTCTTCTCCATTAGTGCTTGGCTAAATCTAGGAAGAGGTGGTTGTTGAACATTCCTTGTGTTGCCATGCAAAAAATTTCCAACATTTCTCTTATTAGGGTTGCATTGTTTCCCAAGTTGGTTGCTTTTGTACCAAAAATTCTGGTTGCCCATGAAGTTAACTTGCTTCCAATTCATTTTCATATTTTCACCATAGAACTTGGAAGTGGAAGCAGCAACTTACTCAATTGTTAGCTCTTTCTTGTTGGTCAACTTGGATACTTGATTCATAAAAGATGCCTTTTGTGCCGATAAAGTAGTCAATTGATCAACTTCAAGTACCATTCTCCTTGATGGTGCTTTTTTAACTGGCCATTGCTTTCTATTGAGTGCCAATTGCTCAAATATTTGAAAATAATTACCCTCTATCTTAGACATTAAAGATCCACTGAAGCATCAATCATAAATCTTGAGGTGATGAATCCTTCACAAAATCATTGGGTTTGTTGGCAATCAAGGATCCTATGTTGTGGAAACTTTCTAAGCAACTTTTTGAATATCTCCCATACTTCTAAAATTGACTTCATCTCATGTTGCTTAAATTTCACTATCAAAGCTCTTAAGTAGGTGGCATTGAAAGGGGGATGAACTTGCTAAAGAAAATTTTCCCATTTCATTCCAAGTAGTGATGCTCCTCTGTTGTAGTGATTGATAAGATCCTTTAGCGTTGTCCTGAAGTGAAAAGGGAAAAAATCAAAGTCTTATGGCATTGGTAGAAACTTTATTGGCTTTCAAAGTGTCACATGCCTCCAAGAAGTCCATTATATAAGTGTTGGGATCCTCCGATGCCAAGCCTCCAAATTGGTTTTATTGATTGAGAGAAATTAATGTTAGCTTTAACTAAAAGTTGGTGGCCTACATCGGTGCCCTAAGACTGAATGTATTCTTGGATTGGCCTTTTTGAGTTCCTTGGGTACACTCTATCTTGATGATCCATGCCACCATTTCTTCCATTGCCACCACTATATCTATTGTTGCCTCTAAGACCATTGAGATTATCTCCATCATAATCCATGAGTGTAAGAGTGGACCTAGATTCATCCACATGTGATGTAGCACGAAGTTCTTTAAGATATCTCTATATCTCCAATAACAATGGTAAAAAAACTAGTGCTTCGGGAACTGGTCATGCACCAAAGGTACCCACCAAAGAAGCTCCCAAACACAAAAAAACAATTAAAGAAATAAAGGTTTGGTCTAGAGCCAATCTTCTAGCAAAGATATTACTCAAGTCAATACAGTTTGTAAAGGCTCTCCAAGTACTTCCCATGGTCTAAAGCCAAGGTAAGCAAATCCAAAGTTGTTTTTCCTCAAATAAGTTTTATTATGCAAGAAAAAGCAAGCTAAGTAAGGCTAAGTTAGGTTCCAAAGTGTAATTGGCACCTAAAGGGTGAAAAGGCTAAAATGGTAAGTGTCACAACCCCAAATCTTGATAAAAGACAAATTGGGACGCCTCCCACTCCATATATCATATGGTGTCTTTTGAACCGATTTAGATGGAACTCGGTTTAGTGTAAAAGCGGCTGTCTCTAGAGCATGTCCCCAAAAGGAGTTTGGAAGGTCAGCTTGACTCATCATAGAGTGAACCATGTCTAACAGAGTTCAATTTCCCCTTTCAGATACACCATTCCATTGAGGTGTACCTGGTGGAGTAAGTTGTGATACTATACCACACTCTTTCAGATAGTCAAGGAATTCTTGATCCAAGTACTCTCCACCTCGATCTGATTGAAGCACTTTGATACTCTTCCCGAGTTGATTCCCTACTTCATTCTTGAATTCTTTGAACTTTTCAAAGGATTGTGACTTGTGTCTCATGAGATACACATAGCCATATCTGCTGAAGTCATCAATGAAAGTAATGAAGTATTGGAAACCTCCTCTAGCTTGTGTAGACATAGGGCCGCATACATCACTATGTATGAGTCCTAGTAAGTCATTAGCCCTTTCACTTTGCCCTGTGAATGGGGCTTTGGTCATCTTGCCCAACAAACATGACTCACATGTCTCATATGATTCAAAATCAAATGAGTCCAAGAGTCCATCCTTATGGAGCTTGGATATGCGGGTCTCATTTATATGGCCCAAGCGACAGTGCCAGAGATAGGTCGGGTTCGAATCATTTAATCTGACCTTCTTGGTATTCACATTATAGATTGGATCTTCGAGGTCTAGAACATACAACCCATTGCTAAGTTGAGCACTACCATAAAAGATTTCATTCAAATAAATAGAACAACATTTGTCCTTTATTATAAATGAAAAACCTTTCTTGTCCAAACAAGAAACAGAAATCAAATTTCTACTAATAGTAGGCACAAAGTAGCAGTTGTCTAATTCTAAAACTAATCCACTAGGTAAAGTGAGAACATAAGTCCCTACGGCTAAGGCAGCAACCCTTGCTCCATTTCCAACACGTAGGTCCACTTCACCTCGGGCCAATCTTCTACTTCTACTTAGATCCTGCACATTTGCACAAATGTGAGATCCACATCCAGTATCCAATACCCAAGATGAGGAAGTAGAAAAGTTAGCCTCTATAACAAAAATACCTGAAGTGGAAGTCTTACTTCCCTTTTCCTTAGCAAGTTCTTCAAGATAGAGCTTGCAGTTGCGCTTCCAGTGTCCAGGTTGCTTACAATGGAAGCACTCCCCTTCCTTTGCCACACCACCCTTTGGTTTCAGTGCAGCTGAAGAAGAACTAGCATTGGACTTTCCATTAGCTTTATCCTTCTTCTTGTTGGCTTTTCCCTTTCCCTTGCCCTTTTGAACCATCAAAATGGGCTTAGCCTTCTTAAGGTTTTGCTCAGCAGTTCTCAACATGTTGAGCAATTCAGGGAAGGGACTTGTCAAGGTCGTTCATGTTATAGTTCATGACGAACTGACTGTAGCTTTCAGGCAACGATTGCAAGACTACATCAATAGCCAACTCTTTCTGAAGAGCAAATCCCAAATTCTCAAGATTCTCAATGTACCCAATCATCTTGAGCACATGAGGACCCACGGGACTTCCCTCAGACATCTTGCACTGAAACAATGCCTTAGAGGTCTCAAACCTCTCATGCCTAGCTTGCTCTTGGAAAAGCATTTTGAGATGTTCGATCATATCGAACGCCCCCATGTTCTCATGTTGCTTCTGAAGCTCAGATTCCATGGTAATAAGCATGAGGCATGCAACATCCAAAGCATCATCAGAATGCCTCTTGTGAGCATCCCTTTCAGCTCTTGGAGCAGTGGCAGCAGGCTCATTCGGAATGGGCTGCTCTAGGACATAAGCCTTTCTCTCTTGTTTGAGGACTATCCTCAAGTTTCGGTACCATTTGAGAAAGTTGGTCCCATTCAAGTTTTTCCTTCTCAAGGATCGATCGCAACGAAAGTGTCGATGTGTTTTGTGCCATGGTTATCTACAACAGTAAATATGCAGTGTAAGAGTCATGTATTTTAATTCATTTAATAAGGACTTTTATTAAACGATACTCCCACTATTTTCCTCAAAATAATAACCCTCGATATTATTTCGGAACACCTCGGCGCTAAGGTATTCTAGTGGGCCAAGATCCATATTTGACCACAACCTGAGTCAGCTTTGGCTTTTCTCTCAAGTTACAGCTATTTAGGTAGGCAACTCTTTGCCAATTGCATCTTATGCAACTCTTGGATAGTTGGGTGAACAACACTTGTCCAAGCTCATCTCATGAGCTTAAGCCCAACTCTATGCCTCTAAGTCCCTAATCCTATTAGGATGACTTAGTTAAGTCAGACCCAAAGTTAGCAATTTGGATATCACTATTATCCCATCGCGCCTTACCAAGATGAACATAGGTGCTTTGCTTTGGCAAACCCACCTAATGTTGATCAAAGTCTTGACGAGTGCCAACATTTGGAAGGCATCACATTTATGACTTAATATTTGTTTGAGGGATTTTTTTCATTTTGATCTCACCAATTTGTTATCTCCGGTTGTCTTATACATGCATCACATACAAATATAAAACATGCATCTCATGCGTACAAGAAAGTAAATGTGACATGGTTATAGCCCAAACTATGCGATATTCTCAAGCCAATGAGAATATCATAAAAGCCTAAGAAAAGAAAAGAGTCTTCACAAGCTCCTTCTCTTCCTTTCTTGGTTGCCCTTTTGTTGTCACCTCCTTGGACATACCACCTTGGATGATCCTTGGACATACCAACCTTGGATGATCCCATAATGCACCATTACATCAATAATAGAAACCTCGAGTTACATTCGAGGGGAGTAAGGTGAGAAGAGAATGTACAATGAGAGTGACAAGAGAAGGCACGACTCGCAGGCCGTATTTACAAGTACAACCAATCAAGGGCTATAACCATGCACCATGCTTCAAACACCAATCAGCATATCATGTCAAATCTCATTCAACAAAGATGCATGCCAATTTTCGCGCGTTGATTAACCAGTTTTTATTTATGTGGCGCTTCGCATACGGCGGTCCCGCTGGCCGGTCAGTGGGCGGTGGTTCCGCTGACCGGTCAGCGGACGGGGTCAAGGGGAGCCGCCCTTGCGGGGGGCGTGGGGGGCAGCGCCCCCCGGCGCAAAAAATTGTCTTACAATTGCTTAGCCCGAAATCTTCTATTTAGGCACCCGAGCAAGTAGGCACCCGAGACTCCTCCATTCGAGCCACCAAAAATACCTTACTTTCGGTGCCCGAATAGGCCGAATCCGAACAAAGCTAGGGTTTTTGCAACTATTGCAAGAATCCTAATCCATATAGGTATCTCATACCATTCAATTTCGGGTTAATCTCATTAACCAATTTGTGTCGTTTCTTCATATATCTCATATGTTCATTACGAATTCCGGTTTCATGCATCATGAATCAATCTAATTAATCATGGCCGAAAAGCAACCGAACACATAGCATCATGCGATTCAACACTCAATCCCGATTTAGGGTTTCACCAGTAGCTCTGATACCACTGATGGGTTTCGGGAGCCAAACAGTGCAGCGGAATTTAACCGAAACCCTCCAGGATCCAAGTGAAACGGGGTAAACCGGGTGTTCGAAAATTTTCATACCTAATTTTCGGTTGAGATCTCTCACTCAACTGTAGAGTCGAATCACAAAACCTGAACAGTTGACGTGTTCAGGCTCTCTATGGTATCCACACGAGCCTCTCGGGATCACCACGCTTCCACCACGTCCCGGCAGATGCGTTTCTCTTGCGCTCGCAGTGCTAGCTTGCGTCCTCCAAGGAATTGCAAGAGAAGAGTGTGGCTGTCCTTTTTGGAGGCTAGGGCAAGGAGACCTGCGAATTTCTCACTTAAAAGTTGTATTTATAGTGAGACTCAACTTCCAGGCCTAATGGGTTTCAAAGCCCTAATCCAATTAGGATTTAATTTCAGGCTTAATAATGGCTCAACTCTTTGGGCCCATTATTAATACGAAATTAAAGTGAAACCATAACCCAAATAATTAGCCCATGCACTCTAATGATCCAAATAGCTCTATGTGTGCGACCCAATAGGCTCTTACCACGTTGGCAATGATCATAAATCACATTTATGATCATAAGCAATGAGCGGTGTCTAGCAACACATCATTGCTACCCAAGTGACAAGATTGTCGGTGATTCGACTAAACCTTTATGATCATCACCGATATATGCCATTGTCCCTTTGTCCAAGATATCAAGACTAAGCACGAGACATGGAATGTGTCACTCTCGTATAGCCCAATCTTTGGTTTCTTGATTACCGAGTAGACCAACTTAAACTGATGACATTGATATCATATATCAACTCATCCGAGCATGGCCATGCATTTTCTAAGTCTCACTCTATCAAGGGGCCCGAAGATATCACTCCCGTTACATAGGAGGGACAAATCCCATCTTGATCATACAAATCCCTCCGCATGATATGTGACATACCCAATGACCTCCTTCAAGTTCACTCAGTTACGAGCAACAAAGGAAAGTATCAAAGTATGTGACTCACATGTAGGGAACCTTGATGATCTTAGGTCGAAGGACTACATATACCATGATCACTATGAGAATCACTTATGACACTCATATAACGATCCATGTAGTGTTCTCATGGTGGGTCAGTCCAGTACACAAGTTCTCCAACTTGTACCCATATGTAGACTACATATCTCATATTAGTCTCCACATATGCTAGTCGTTATGTATTATTGCAACCCGCTCCACAATAATACTAGACCAGGGACATTTAAGAATATCATTATTCTAGGGTTACGATTATGTTTGTTAAGTTACGCAGAAACAAAACAAAAAACATAATTCTTGGATTAATGCCTTAATAAAATATCATGACTCAATGTGCAAAAATACAATCATCTCATGATTGGCTTTTGGGCACAACACTAACATTGGGTACCTGTAAAGAAACATTAAAAACCTGCAAACAAAAACCTGAGGACACTCATATATATAGTGTATGAAATCTATTGCAGCCCCTGTCAGTTTGAGGCCTGACATATGCACATATATTAGAGTCCAATGGGACCCTACCTATTTCTAGTCCTCGCACAGACGTTACCCCATGCCTAGTGAGTTCCTGGCCCTTAACCCACTCCTAGCAACCTCAACTTGCTAACATCCTAGTGAGCTTAGCTCACTGGTTAACCTTCATTTTGTTGTTGTACAAGTGAACATGGTGGATGATCCTTGCTTGAGTTCTAAAGAACTCACTAGGTCTGCTAAACTCCTGCATGATGCCTCAATCCATTGGCTTGTTTAGGCCACTATGGTACTAAGTCTCTACCCAACTAGGTGCATTAGCCTCCCACTTGGTGTCTCAAGCTGATATGCTTGCCTAGATCACCAAAGTACTAAGCCTTGCCCATTTAACCTACCAAGGATGCACTAAGCTCTCACTTGTGCCTCAATGCACAACTTAGCTAGGCCACAAGTGCACTAAGCCTTCATCCCTGGTGCTCCACTATCCACCAATACTTGGTTCACACTATGATGGTAAGATTTGCTATGGATGGACTTAATTTACTAGGTTCCATAGAACCCCTCATGTGCACTAGGGTTTCTCATTGGTGTCTTTAGCTCAAAGCATCAAACTAGAGTACCAATGGTACTAAAACCCCTTAACCTTTCCTAATGGCCATATTGTAGTGCTCCAAGCTCATCCTCGATAACTTTCCTTCATGCTTTCTTTGTACCCAAGAGAACTTGATCCAAAACTAGTGGTTTGAGGAGCTATAAGGGGTACTCAGGTACCATTGGTCACCTTCCACCCTAAGGCCCTTTAAGCACTCATGACCATTCACTTTGGAGCAAAATACGAAAAGACCTAGGGCAATTCAGAATTTAGTGAAAGCATGAAAGTTGTAGATCTTTCTCTTAGCTTTACATGGAATGTTGAATCGCTTCAATAGGACACATGAGCAAAAGGTTGTCATGACAATACTATGGCATGTTAATGTTGTCGAGTGCTGACGCCTAGGCGTAGAAAGTGGCAGTGAGGCACCAAGAGCATTTTTCTTTTGGATTCCAATTGGGGTGTTGGGCGCCACAGCCCCACATGGCACCTAGGCACCAGGCCCCTGAGCCCTGCATTTCTAAACTTTGTTCATAGCATGTTTGGAGGCCTCCCAAGGCACCCAAACCTTCATACCCAGCCTTACCAAGCTCCAGTCCATTAAAACAACCACAATAGGCCATTTCCATGCCAAACTAACCAGGCATCAAGGTCTCAATTACACTACCCAAGAGCTTGATTACCACTAGTCCATCACAACACAAACCTTACCATAACTATGCAAATCTCACAAACTACTTGAAACAATCATTCAAGCAAGTAGGATATGCATTATAGGAGTATGTAAACTAAATCCCTTACCTCAATTAAGAAGAACAAGTACTCAATCAAGCACCACATCCAACAAAGGCTCCACTACGGTGTTCCTATGGTTCCAAGCAAAATTCAACGTATAAGGCACCAATTCAAGCTCATTCTCACTAAAGCCAAGCTAATGGAAGCTTAAGAAACCAAGAACAACAAGAAAACAACAGGATCAAAATGTTACCTAGAGCTCACAAGCTAAAAAATGTGATCCAAGGCCTTCCACACCAAAACTATGCAAGATTTAGCCATTTCTTGCATAGGTACCTCATGAGACTTAGATTTTTGCCAAAAATTGATATTTTTATGAAGATTTGGGCATGGATTTTCAGAGGAGAAAGATAGCTACGGGTTTGAGGTTGAAGATGATGAATAGTGAAGCCCCAAATCCTTGAAAGTGGTTTAAATGCCCAACTTCTCACCTTACTCCTTCAACTTCTTTAGTTTTGCCAAAAAAGACCCCATGCTCAAATAATGCCATAAGACTTGGCAACCAAGTCCAACTCTTTGGTTTCTTGTCACTTCGGTCCAAAAGAACAACCCCTTAGCTCAAATACCAAACTTATCACCTTGGGGTACCAATTGACCATTTCACCCCTAGTGACACTTAGTTGCCAAAATGACCTAGGAACCATCTAACCCTTAATAGACTTGCTCTACTTGCAAATTCCAAATAATTGAGGCATTGAATGAGGGATTTTGACTTGTTTAACAAGTCTAACCTGACCGTTGAAGGTCTAATGCCTAAAGGGTCGTAACACCTAGAGCTTGCTACAGTGATCTTTGCCTTAAAGCAGTAGAGGCATTACCTAATAGGAAGCTTATTTGTGATATACACTAACAATAAAAGTCTAAAATACTTGTTCACTCAAAAAGAGTTAACATGAGACAATGAAAGTGGTTGGAGTATATTAAAGACTATGACTACAGCATTGAGTATACCGAAGGCAAAGGCAATATTGCGGCAGATGTGTTAAGTAGGAAATACACTGGGTTACTAAAAGGTGCATCTTTGGTAGATACCAGTGAGGAGAATAGTTTGCTATGCCTTTGGCATAAGTGGAAATAGTGGGAAAAAGCCCAAGTCAATACATTAACTATTCAGTCTGGGTGGATTAAGGAGATAAGAAAGGCACAAGAAGTAAACCCAAATCTGAAGAATATTTCAGGAGAAGAAAAAGGGTCCTTGTATTAATCCTATACCTACAAGCAAGGAGTATTGCACTTCAAGGATAGAATAGAAATGCCTAGTAAGGAGGAACTTAGAAATGAGATACTTGAGGAAACTCACACTAGTAAACTAAATATCCATCCTGGAAGTGAGAAGATTTTTAAAGACTTGAAAACACATTTTTGGTGGCCAAACATGACATAGCCACAAATGTCTCAAAATATGCCACTTGCCAAAGGATAAAGGTAGAGCATTAGAAGCCAGCAGGAACACTACAAACTCTACCCACTCCAGTAAGAAAGTAGGGTAACATCACTATGGACTTCTTAATTAGGCTGCCTATGACCAGATTAAGGCATGAAAAAATCTGGGTCATTATGGATAGGCTAACCAAGTGTCCCACTGTTGGGTTTTGGGAGCCAAACAGTGCAGCAGAATTTAACCAAAACCCTCCAGGATCTAAGTGAAACGGGGTAAGCCGAGTGTTCAAAAATTTTCATACCTAATTTTCAGTTGAAATCTCTCATTCAACTGTGGAGTCGAATCACAAAACTTGAACAGTTGATGTGTTCAAGCTCTCTATGGTATCCACACAAGCCTCTCGGGATCACCACGCTTCCACTGCTTCCCAGCAGATACGTTTCTCTTGCGCTCGCAGTGTTAGCTTGCGTCCTCCAAGGAATTGCAAGAAAAGAGTGCGGCTATCCTTTTGCGAGGCTAGGGCAGGGAGACCTACGAATTTCTCACTAGAAGTTGTATTTATAGTGAGACTCAACTTCCAGGCCTAATGGGTTTCAAAGCCCTAATCCAATTAGGCTTTAATTTCAGGCTTAATAATGGCTCAACTATTGGGCCCATTATTAATACGAAATTATTATGAAACCAAAACCCAAATTATTAGCCCATGCACTCTAATGATCCAAATAGCTCTATGTGTGCGACCCAATAGGCTCTTACCACGTTGGCAATGATCATAAATCACATTTATGATCATAAGCAATGAGCGGTGTCTAGCAACACATCATTGCTACCCAAGTGACAAGATTGTCGATGATTCGACTAAACCTTTATGATCATCACCGATATATGCCATTGTCCCTTTGTCCAAGATATCAAGACTAAGCACGAGACATGGAATGTGTCACTCTCGTATAGCCCAATCTTTGGTTTCTTGATTACCGAGTAGACCAACTTAAACTGATGACATTGATATCGTATATCAACTATCTGAGCATGGCCATGAATTTTTCTAAGTCTTACTCTATCAAGGGGCCCGAAGATATCACTCCCGTTACATAGGAGGGACAAATCCCATCTTGATCATACAAATCCCTCCGCATGATATGTGACATACCCAATGACCTCCTTCAAGTTCACTCAGTTACAAGCAACAAAGGAAAGTATCAAAGTATGTGACTCACATGTAGGGAACCTTGATGATCTTAGGTCGAAGGACTACATATACCATGATCACTATGAGAATCACTTATGACACTCATATAATGATCCATGTAGTGTTCTCATGGTGGGTCGGTCCAGTACACAAGTTCTCTAACTTGTACCCATATGCAGACTACATATCTCATATTAGTCTCCACATATGCTAGTCGTTATGTATTATTGCAACCCGCTCCACAATAATACTAGACTAGGGACGTTTGAGAATATCATTATTCTAGGGTTACAATTATGTTTGTTAAGTTACGCAAAAACAAAAACAACAAACATAATTGCTGGATTAATGCCTTAATAAAATATCATGACTCAATGTGCAAAAATACAATCATCTCATGATTGGCCTTTTGGGCACAACACTAACACCCACTTCATACCAATGAAGATCACAGACTCACTAGAAAAGTTAGCATAAACGTACATCAATGAGATAGTAAGGTTGCATGGAGTGTTAGACTCCATAGTGTCAGATAGAGATCCAAGGTTTACAGCTAGATTTTGGAGTGCATTTCACAAAGCACTAGGAACCAAAATCCACCTAAGCACTGCATACCACCTGCTAGTGTTATGCCCAACACCCAATCATGAAATGATTGTATTTTTTCACATTGAGTCATGACATTTTATTAAGGCATTAATCTAGTAATTATGTTTGTTGTTTTGTTTCTACATAACGTAATAAACATAATTATAACCCTAGAATAATGATATTTTTAAATTTCCCTGGTCTAGTATTATCATGGAGCGGGTTACAATAATACATAACGACTAGCATATGTGGAGACTAATATGAGATATGTAGTCCACATATCAGTACAAGTTAGAGAACTTGTGTACTACACTGACACACCATTAGAACGCTACATGGATCATTATATGAGTGTCATAATTGATTCTCATAGTGATCATGGTATATGTAGTCCTTTGACCTAAGGTCATCAAGGTTCCCTACATGTGAGTCACATACTTTGATACTTCCTTTTGTTGCTCATAACTAAGTGAACTTGAATGAGATCATTAGGTATGTCACATATCATGTAGAGGGGTTTTGTATATCAAGATGGTATTTGTCCCTCCTATATAACGGAAGCAATATCTTCAGATCCCTTGATAGAGTGAGACTTAGAATATGCATGAGCATGCTCGGATAAGTTGATACACGATTTCAATGTAATCAGTTTAAGTTACTCTACTTGGTAATTAAGAAACCAAAGATTAAGCTATACAAGAGTGACACATTCCATGTCTCGTGCTTAGTCTTGATATCTTGGACAAAGGGATAATGGCATATACGGATAATGATCATAAAGGTCGAATCACCGACAATCTTATCACTTATGTAGCAATGACGTGTTGCTCGACACCGCTTATTGCTTATGATCATAAATGTGATTTATGATCATTGCCAACATGGTAAGAGCATATTGGGTTGCACACATAAAGCCTATTTGGATTATTTGAGTGCATGGGCTAATTTATTTGGGTTATGGTTTCATGATAATTTCATGTTGATAATTGGTCCAAAAGTTGAGTCATTATTAAGCCCAAAATTAAACCTAATTGGATTAGGGCTTTGAAAGCCATTAGACTGGGAAGTTGAGTCTCACTGTAAATACATCATGTAGTGAGAAATTTGAAGCTCTTGCCCTAGCCTCCCAAAAGTTCTCGTTGCACTCTTTTCTTGCCATTCCTTGGAGGATGCAAGCTAGCACTGCGGGCGTAAGAGAAACACATTTGTTTGGGATGTGGTGGAGGCATGTCGATCCTGAGATGCTCGTATGGATACCATAGAGAGCTTGAACACATCAACTATTCAGGTTTTGTGATTCAAATCAATAATTGGGTGAAGGATGTCAACCAAATTAAGTATAAAAATTTTTGAACACCCAGTTTCCTCCGTTTTACTTGGATCCTGGATTGTTTCAGTTATATTTCACTGTGCTTGTTAGGCTCCTAAATCCCTACAGCACCCTCAAATAGATTGGCAGACTAAGAGGGTAATTCAGATACTTGAAGACATGCTCAGGAGCTGTATCTTGGATTTCAAAGGAGAATAGGACCAACATTTACCTTTGGTGGAATTTTCTTACAACAATAGTTATCAAAGCACCATTGGTATGGGGCCTTATCAAGCCCTTTATGGGAGAAGGTGCATGATACCCTATTATTGGGTGGAAGCCTCAGATAGGCTAGAGTTGGGTCCTGAGATTATTAAAAAATGACAAGAAAAACTAGAAGATACAAGAAAGGTTAAGAATAGCCAATGAAAGGACCACTGCTTATGTGAATAAAAGAAGAAGAGACTTGGAGTTTGAGATTGGTGATAATGTGTGGCTCAAAGTACCACAAACAATAGGCACTGTCAAGATTGGCAAAAGAAATAAACTAGCTCTAAGGTACATTGTTCCTTATGAGATATTAGATAGAGTTGCAAATGTGGCTTATAGGTTAGCTTTACTGTCAAGTATGTCAAGTGTCCATAATATTTTCCATCTTAGTTTGCTTAAGAAACACCTGTTGGACACAAAGCATGCTATAGTAGTGGAATACATACAATTATTCCTAATCTGACATATGAAGAGAAACCTATAGCTATCTTAGCTAAGGATACTAGAAGGCTGAGGAACAAACAAATTCCCATGGTTAAAGTACAATGGTGAAACCATTTTAAAAGAAAGGCAACTTGGGAAAATGAGAAGGAAATCCTGGGAAAGTATCCAGATGAGTACCGTAAGCTAAGGGCAATTTTGCAGGATCAAAGTTTTTAAGGGGGGGAGAAATGTCACTACCTTAACAAATGGGAAAATTACAGTATAAAGGCATAATGATTATAAACCATGCATGATTTTTCCCATAGTTAACGAAATGTAAAGGCCAAAGTGTATAATCTACACCTCCTTAAAAGATCAACACAATGGTTACTTGGCCCTCAAGAAAACCCTAAAGGATTCCTTGGTCAACAAGTAACCTACAGACTTTATTGAAGATTTCAAGACTTCGGTACTCAATTGTACAAATTTAAAATAGAGGTTTTAGAGGGATTTGAATGGTATGGAAGAAATTTTTGGAGGCTAAATTACCTAAAGGAAACAAAGGTTATTATTCAAGAACCTAAGACAACTAGGTTTACAATTGTTCACAAAAATAACTTAAGGATGGGAGTATCATTGACAAGGGTCAACGGTGGCCATTTCTAGCATTATCCCAACCTTTTATTTCCAGGTTTGAAGGTAAAAAAGGTGCACTAAATATTAGCCAAAAATGCTTTGCTTGCGGCATACTTATAGTGACCTAAGTGAGGGTTAAGATTAAACTAATTAAACCAAGGAAAATATCTTGATTTCTTGCCTTTCCTTGGTCATTTTCAGCTCTCACCATCCATAGTTCCTTCCTTATCTCCTCCATAATCTTCCACAGCCACCATAGCTCAATCTCCCAAGAAGTCACAAAGGAAGGCAATCGGATGCAACAAGAAAGAGAAAAATCCTAGTTTTCAGGTTTATTGTGTATCTCTTGAAGATTTCAGCCTTCACAGCTTAGGTAAGGGTTTTATCTAGGCTTTATGATTGTTTATTGTTCAACACTGATGCCCAAACATCCATGAAGCTAAGACCCTAAACTTGGAAGAGAGCCAAGAGCTTGATGAACCAAGTTCAGGTTTAGGGGGAAATTGAACCTATGGTTTCAGCCCTACAGCTTTGGTGCTTTGTTATGGCAGTGAATTTTAGGGTTTCTAGAGCCCAATTTATTACTAATTAAGACCAATTAACCCCCTAATACCAACCATTAGGTTGAGGAGGGCTGCCATAGTGATTACATATTGTTTATTTTGTTGTTTATAGACTAAACCTAATGATGTATTGCTGCTAGCATTTTATTTGATTGTGTTTTGTTTGTTTGTGCATTTGGATGGCCATATTTTCTTATATGTGTTTTTTTTATGTATTTCTATTTCAGGTATGTTTCTGGGAATTCAAGTTTCTAATGATAAGCCCTTACTAAGTTTCTACAAAGAGACTTACCCCATTTCTGTCCATTTTTCAAGCACCTAAAAAAGAGCATCGAAAATAATGGATTTACTTTGAATTTCTCTATGAAATTTTAGGTATATTAACCTCCATATTTTTAGTTTTAAAATGGAAAATTTCATGATTTTTGGAGTACAATAGCTATTTTTAGTAATGGTACTTTCTGCGTTATGCAGCAATTGGTCCCTTCAAGTTTCTAGAGTGCTTTAATGCTTTTGAAGTTCTTCAAGAAGCTTAGTGATATGATCAAAGAAGGAAAAACCAAGGATGGCAACGATCCATTGAAGATAACTAGTGGACCATTGACAAGGAAGAAGGCTAAGGAGCTCACTAGTGCACTTCAAGCTCGGATGTTGACAGATTGGTGATGTTCTGGTGGAAAAATTATATCTTTAGCTAAACCAATCAGAATTGAGTGATTCTTGATTCATTTTAAATCTAACATCTGGAGCTAAAAATTAGATTCAGAACATGAAACCCATTTTGCACGATAAGGAGGTCCAATTTAGATTCCAAATCTCGATTTGTGAGTTATCATTGGTTCAGAAGCAGTTGCAGTATTTTGAGCATATCTTTGGCTTTAGACGTCCATTTTGTGTGGTTCAGGTGTCATTTAAAATATAAGAAAGATATCTACAACTTTCATTTTTTTTATTTTGAGAAATTGTGGCTGCATCAAGTTCGAATTGCATCTTGAAGTTGAAGACACAAGCAGGAACCACCCGAGAATACTATTTTGTGGCTTTTATGGCCAATCTTGTTTTGTAACGTATTTTATTTTATTTTCCTGTTTGTTTACATTATTTAGGATGTTATTTAGGCCATGGAAGTGATTCATGTCACTTAGGATAAATGGAATTCGCTGCACACCTTAAACATGTGTTAAAAGGGTGTAGGAATCCTAGTTTGACTAGGTTTTCTTGAGTCCTTTGTAACTAGGTTTTCTAGGTGACTTGGGCTGCGAATTTTGCCCAGATTTTTACCCTAGTTTAGGCCTATATAAAGGCACATATTCTGGATGTAAACACACAGATTTATGCTAAAATAATATTGCTCTTTGGAGAGGTTTTCTCTTTGGTTCTTGGCGGACTGCCTTGGTGCACAAGTGTGCTTGTGTTCTTGGAGTTCTATACTTCTTGTTTCTAATCACAGGTTGATTAGGGGTGGGGGTTTCAAACCTAGTCTTTTTGATGTCTTGTGGAGCTTGAATCACATCTTGGGCACGTTTCATGGTCATTATACCATAGGGGTTCGCATCACTTAGTGTATATATTAACTAAGTTATTGTCATTTATATGGTTCATAAATGAATGTGAATGATTTGGTTATGTTGTATGTGTAGTGTGAGAAGGATATCTGGATGAATGGAGTGTAGTTTGAAGTATGCATACAATGCTGTCCATATGGTGTTTATGGGCTGTTTTGATGGCATTTTTATGAATAATGGTTAAAAGGGTTATAAATTCATGGGAATGGTTTTCCCAAGTGTTTAAGACATTTATGGACACTACCAAGTTGGTTTTGAACCTAGAAATGAAGTGTATGAATATTATGATACTTTGCATGGGCATAATGGTCAATAGTGGCTAAAATTTGGTACCCTGTACTACAGTTGCCATAACTTTTTGTACATAAATAATTTGGCTATGAAATTTTGACCACATCTAGAAAAATTCAATATGAATAACTTCGATTTTGAATCACTAGATTTAGTGCCCTGTATTTATAGTTATGGCCTATCACAATTGGCTGATTTTGCTTAGCATTGTTCATATGATCATTTCTACCCAATTAAGTGTAAAGTCTATAATTGTAAACTTAGATGGATTTAATGTCTCAAACCTATTTCCCTATGAAGGTTTAAGTGTATTAAAGGGTTTAAAACCTTTAGAGCATAGGATAACATGGGTAGAATTTGAGTTGGACATGGTGTGAAAGTTTGGACACATAAATTGCGCACCAATAGCATCATGTGTGCATATGATTGTATATGCACTTGGGGATTTTACTCAAATTCCATATTGGCCTGAAAGAAAAGAATTTAACTATCATCATTACTTCTAGATGAAATTTTATGTGAATATGTATGTGATGTTTGGACCAATATACACATCTTTGCATAATGACCAAGAGAGCTACATGGGTAAACATAGTGCGCTTGTTCTACTTGGCCTACAGGGCATGGACTGCCTGGGGCTTGAGCTCACTAAATTTAATCATTATTTAGAAGCACTCATAATGGTAACACAATACCATCCAAGTGTTCACAAACCCATATCCTTGCGAATTAAGCATATCCAAAAGTGATCAAAAACACTTGAAACATAACTAATGTCTCCAAAACAATACCAACTACCAAACACATGATCAACAATGCAATCCACAACACATAAGCTATTCGGCACAATATCTTCACTAGACTTTGTTCCCACAACTCTAGACTCACAAGGCCACAAAAATGAAATCCACATTTAATAACTTGTTCCACAAGTAACCCAAAACCACTTAGAACATTGAGCCACAACAAGCACAAACTCAATACCTTAACCCGAAAGAGTAGTACTACTCTTGACTTTCTCACATAAATTAATAGGTCAATGAGTCTAAACTCAGTAAGGATTCCATATGGCTTCCAAGCTCCTACAAGGAAGACACTAAAACACAGAAACACAATACACATATACATACAACAATAATGATATTCGAAAGGGTTAGCATGCACAATCAAGCAAAGAAGCACACATTAACACACACACCACTAAAACTAACTTCATAAAGGCCTGGAAAGCATGGATCATAACATAGAGTTTTGGTTACCCTTCCTACATTTCCTATCAAGTTCAAGAGTTCCTTAGCTTGGGAATTGAGCTAGCCTACTCAATTCCTAGCCATAATGCTTGCCTTACTTACCAAATTAGCACAATGTACATAGTTGTCGAAGCAACCCTAGGTCTCATAGCATCTTTAGGATCCTTTGCCATTAGAGTCCATCACCTAAGAGTTTGAATGCTCACAATCAACATAAATCCAATATGGAAGTTAGTGAGTATGATGAATCTTTACCTTAAACCTAGCAACTGTTGTTGCCTAAAACTTTAGAAGCTTGGAATGTGCCCCTATTAGCTTGTTGTTGCTAAAGCTTGACTTTCTACCTCAATTAGCTCACAATTCCGCCAAGACCACAAGCCTTCACCCTTAATTTACCTCGGTTGCACTAGTGAGCTTCAAGAATGCCATGAACACTTCTCCAAGCTCAAGAACCTTAACAATGGTGTACATGGCCAGATGAAGGAGGCAATGAAGAGTGTGTTAGTGTTGTCCCCAAAAAGCCAATCATGAGATGATTGTATTTTTTGCACATTGAGTCATGATATTTTATTAAGGCATTAATCTAGCAATTATGTTTGTTGTTTTGTTTCTGTGTAATGTAATAAACATAATTGTAACCCTAGAATAATGATATTCTCAAACATCCCTGGTCTAGTATTATTATGGAGTGGGTTGCAATAATATATAACGACTAGCATATGTGGAGACTAATATGAGATATGTAGTCTACATATCAGTATAAGTTGGAGAACTTGTGTACTGGACCGACCCACCATGAGAACACTACATGGATCATTATATGAGTGTCATAAATGATTCTCATAGTGATCACGGTATATGTAGTCCTTTGACCTAAGGTCATCAAGGCTCCCTACATGTAAGTCACATACTTTGATACTTTCCTTTGTTGCTCGTAACTGAGTGAACTTGAAGGAGGTCATTGGGTATATCACATATCATACGGAGGGATTTGTATGATCAAGATGGGATTTGTCCCTCCTATAGAATGGGAGTGATATCTTCGGGCCCCTTGATAGAGTAAGACTTAGAAAATGCATGGCCAAGCTCGGATGAGTTGATATACGATATCAATGTCATCAGTTTAAGTTGGTCTACTTGGTAATCAAGAAACCAAAGATTGGGCTATACGATAGTGACACATTCCATGTCTCATGCTGAGTCTTGATATCTTGGACAAAGAGACAATGGCATATATCGGTAATGACCATAAAGGTTTAGTCAAATCACCGACAATCTTGTCACTTGGGTAGCAATGATGTGTTGCTAGACACCACTCATTGCTTATGATCATAAATGTGATTTATGATTATTGCCAATGTGGTAAGAGCCTATTGGGTCACACACATAGAGCCATTTAGATCATTAGAGCGCATGGGCTAATTATTTGGGTTATGGTTTCACAATAATTTCAAATTAATAATGGGCCCGAAAGTTGAGCCATTATTAAGCCTGAAATTGAAGCCTAATTGGATTAGGGCTTTGAAACCCATTAGGCTTGGAAGTTGAGTCTCACTATAAATACAACTTTTATTGAGAAATTCATAGCTTCTCGCCCTAGCATCCCAAAAAGACAGCCGCACTCTTCTCTTGCAATTCCTTGGAGGACATAAGCTAGCACTGCGAGCGCAAGAGGAACGCATCTGCCGAGACGTGGTGGAAGCATGGTGATCCCGAGAGGCTCGTGTGGATACCATAGAGAGCTTGAACACGTCAACTATTCAGGTTTTGTGATTCGACACTATAGTTGGGTGAGAGATCTCAACCAAAAATTAGGTATGAAAATTTTTGAACACCCGATTTACCTTGTTTCACTTGGATCCTTGAGGGTTTTGGTTAAATTCCGCTACGCTTGTTTGGCTCCCGAAACCTAATAGAGTGGAAGCATATGGAAGGCTAGATGTGTGCAAGTGGCGCCTAAATTGGGTTAAGGCTAGCTTAAGCTAGCCAAAAGTTTGCATGAAGCATCTTGGCCCCCATACAAAAGTTTCTTCCATATTAGCCATTCAATCAAGCATCGAAATTAACTTTCAATTGAGCTCCTCAAGTTCCCAAATCATCATTTGCATCTTTTGCTTCTCAGCCAAGTTATATTATGAACTCAAAAGGTTCAATTACTCAAATTTCATTTAGGCTCTCTTTAAAACATTGCTTCCCAAGCTCAATGAGCCCAAATCTTAGTCATTCACCTTTATTAGGACATTAATCCACATAGTCCATGGCTTAAACACTTGGGAATTTAAGGGCATTGCACTCTTAGCTCCTAGTTTAGCAGTTGAAGGGGCAGTATAAGGTTAGGGAACCAAAACTCAAGACACTCCAACCTTGTAAAGGAGATGATGGAGAAATTTGACAGAATATTAATAGAAAAGGTCCCCCAATGAGAAAAAACCAGGCAGATGCCTTGGCAAAAAAATAGATGGGTGCATCAAGGAACAGAAAGTCCTGAGCAAAGATGAGAATTGTTGGGTTTTGGGGCTAAACAGTGCAGCGGAATTTAACAGAAACCCTCCAGGATGCAAGTGAAATGGGGTAAATCGGGTGTTCAAAAATTTTCATACCTAATTTTCGGTTGAGATCTCTCACTCAATTGTAGAGTCGAATCACAAAACCTGAACAGTTGACGTTTTAAAGCTCTCTAAGGTATCCACACGAGCCTCTTGGGATCACCACGCTTTCACCACGTCCCAGCAGATGTGTTTCTCTTGCGCTTGCAGTGCTAGCTTGCGTCCTCCAAGGAATTGCAAGAGAAGAGTACGGTTGTCCTTTTGGGATGCTAGGGCAAGGAGACGTGTGAAATTTTCACTAAAAGTTGTATTTATAGTGAGACTCAACTCCCAGGCCTAATGGGTTTTAAAGCCCTAATCCAATTAGGCTTTAATTTCGGGCTTAATAATGGCTCAACTATTGGGCCCATTATTAATACGAAATTATTGTGAAACCAAAACCCAAATTATTAGCCCATGCACTCTAATGATCCAAATAGCTCTATGTGTGTGACCCAATAGGCTCTTACCACATTGGCAATGATCGTAAATCACATTTATGATCATAAGCAATGATCAGTGTCTAGCAACACATCATTGTTACCCAAGTGACAAGATTGTCGATGATTCGACAAAACCTTTATGATCATCACCGATATATGCTATTGTCCCTTTGTCCAAGATATCAAGACTAAGCACGAGACATGAAATCTGTCACTCTTGTGTAGCCCAATCTTTGGTTTCTTGATTACCGAGTAGACCAACTTAAATTGATGACATTGATATCGTATATCAACTCATTCAAGCATGACCACGCATTTTTCTAAGTCTCACTCTAACAAGGGGCCCGAAGATATCACTCACGTTACATAGGAGGGACAAATCCCATCTTGCTCATACAAATCCCTCCGCATGATATGTGACATACCCAATGACCTCCTTCAAGTTCACTCAGTTACGAGCAACAAAGGAAAGTATCAAAGTATGTGACTCACATGTAGGGAACCTTGATGATCTTAGGTCGAAGGACTGCATATACCATGATCACTAAGAGAATCACTTATGACACTCATATAATGATCCATGTAGTGTTCTCATGGTGGGTCTGTCCAGTACACAAGTTCTCCAACTTGTACCCATATGTAGACTACATATCTGATATTAGACTCCACATATGCTAGTCGTTATGTATTATTGCAACCCGCTCCACAATAGTACTAGACCAGGGACATTTGAGAATATCATTATTCTAGGGTTACAATTATGTTTATTACGTTACGTAGAAACAAAACAACAAACATAATTGTTGGATTAATGCCTTAATAAAATATCATGACTCAATGTGCAAAAAATACAATCATTTCATGATTGGCTTTTTGGGCACAACACTAACAAGAATCATGTACTGAACATTCAGGAAGGATGGAGAGTGCCACTATGGAAATACCTCATAGAGGGAAAATTGCCCGACGATCCATCGGAAGCTTCAAAAGGCAAGATGATAGTTGCAAGGTATTTCCATATCAAAGAATAACTCTATTGCCAAGGCTATTCCTTATGTGAACCCCAATGGTTTAAAGACTATGAAATGTGCCCAAGATGTGATTCAAGCTCCACACAACATAAAAAAACTAGGTTTGAAACCCCCACCCTTAATCAACCTGTGATTAGAAACAAGAAGTATAGAACTCCAAGAACACAAGCACACTTGTGCACCAAGGCAGTCCACAAAGAACCAAAGAGAAAACCTCTCCAAAGAGCAATATTATTTCAGCATAAATCTATGTGTTTACATCCAGAATATGTGCCTTTATATAGGCCTAAACTAGGGTAAAAATCTTGGCAAAATTCGCAGCCCAAGTCACCTAGGAAACCTAGTTACAAAGGACTCAAGAAAACCTAATCAAACTAGGACTCCTAAACCTTTCTAACCTTGTTTAGTGTATGGAGCGTATGCCACTTGTCCTAAGCGACTTGAATTAATTCCATAGCCTAAATAACATCCTAAATAATGTATTTAAACATTAATTGAACGAAAATAAAATGCAAACACAAGATTAAACCCGAAAACCCCCAAATAGCCTTTTCGGGTGCATTTTTGGGCACTTTAGGGTTTTCACTTGTATCTTCAGCTCCAAGCTTGAATCTTTAAGTTCCAATGGCATGAATCTTCCTCTTAGATGTGGTAAAGAAGGTCTAGAAAGTTAAAGCTCAAAAATCCAGCTTGTGGACACAAAATGCAACAAGAACACTTAAGGTGGCACAAATGGTGCACTTTGAGTGGTGTCCTTGGTATCCTTGTTTTGTGACTTGTCTAAGCACTCCAGAACTGAGTACCAAGCATGTCCATCATCTCCATATGGTGTCTTTAGAATTCTAGTAGCTCCTTGTGAAGTTCCATGTCCATTCTCCATGAAGAAACTTGAAACAAAGCCTTGTAGTGCACTTGAGAGCTCCTTAGCTTTCTTCCTTGTCATAGGTCCACTAGAAACCCTCAATGGGTCCTTGCCTTCTCCATGTGTGCCTTCCTTGATCATATCAACTCCCCCTCCTTAGAAGGATTCATTCATGAATCTGCATGTTCAAACAAAGACAAATCAGAAACATTAAAAGTAGCATTCACATTGTACTCACCTGGCAAGTCTAGCATGTATGCATTGTCATTGATCTTCTTAATTAATTAGAATGGATCATCTCCTCTTGGATGAAGCTTAGTCCTTCTTGCAGCTAGAAATCTTTCTTTCCTCATGTGCAACCAAACCCAATCTCTAGGCTCAAAGACAACTCTCCTTCGGCCTTGGTTGGCTTTCTTAGCAACTTGTTGATTTTTTAGTTCAATTTGTTGCTTTACCTTCTCATGCAACCTCTTGATGCTCTCGGCCATCTTACTACCATCGAAGCTAGATACCTCATGAGTAGGTAATGGAAAAATATCCAATAGAGTTAAAGGATTAAAACCATAAACAATATTAAAAGGTGACAAATTAGTAGTAGTATGCATGGACCTATTATAAGCAAACTCAACATGAGGCAAACAATCTTCCAAAGCTTTCAAATTTTTACCATTGATAGCTCTAAGCATGGAACCTAAAGTCCTATTAGTTACCTCAGTTTGCCCATCAGTTTGTGGGTGACAAGATGTGGAAAACAAAAGCTTAGTTCCTAGCTTACCCCACAAAGTCCTCCAAAAGTGGCTTAGAAACTTAGTATCCCTATCCGAAACTATTGTTCTAGGAACACCATGAAGTCTAACAATCTCCTTGAAAAACAATTCAGCCACGTGAATAGCATCATCAGTCTTATTGCATGGAATAAAATGAGCCATCTTAGAAAACCTATCAACTACGACAAAGATTGAGTCACGGTTTCCCTTAGTCCTAGGCAATCCAACAATGAAGTCCATAGAAATATCTACCCATGGATGACTAGGTGTAGGAAGTGGTGTGTATAATCCATGTGAAGTGTGAGTGGATTTTGCCTTCCTACATGCAATGCATTGCTCACATACCTTCTTCACATCCTTTACCATATTCGGCCAATGGTAATGTTCCTTCAAAGTATGCAAAGTCTTGGCTTGTCCAAAGTGCCCCATAAGTCCTCCACAATGAGCTTCCTTTGTGAGCAATTCCCTCAAAGATGTCTTTGGTATGCACAACCTGTTTTCTTTGAAAAGAAAGCCGTTAACTTGGTAGAACTTCTCAAAAGCAAACTTAGAACACTTAGAATAAATCTCACCGAAATCATCATCACTAGCATACAAATCCTTCAAGTGTTCAAAACCCAAAACTTTTGCATCTAAGGCCGAAAGTAAAGCATGCCTCCTTGAAAGTGCATCCGCCACTACATTATCCTTACCTTGCTTGTATTTGATAACATATGGGAATGACTCAATGAACTCTACCCATTTGGCATGCCTCCTATTCAACTTACCTTGCCCACTAAGAAACTTAAGGGCTTGGTGATCAGTGTGAATCACAAACTCTCTTGGCCACAAATAATGTTGCCAAGTCTCCAAAGCTCTTACCAAAGCATAGAGCTCCTTGTCATATGTGGGATAGTTCAAGCTAGCACCATTCAACTTCTCACTAAAGTATGCAATGGGGCGGCCTCCTTGCATCAATACAGCTCCAATGCCTATACCTGAAGCATCACACTCAACTTCAAAAGTATTAGCAAAGTTAGGCAAAGCTAAAAGTGGTGCATGGCATAACTTTTCTTTTAACAACCCGAAAGCATCTTCTTGAGCTTTTCCCCACTTAAATCCCACATTCTTCCTTATAACTTCAGTTAGAGGTGCAGCAATGGTAGAAAAATTCCTAACAAACCTCCTATAGAAGCTAGCTAACCCATGGAATGATCTCACCTCAGTAATGGATGTTGGCGTCGGCCATTCTTGTATGGCTCTCACCTTCTCTTGATCTACCTCAATTCCATGTGAACTCACAACAAATCCAAGGAAAACAACTTTGTCAACACAAAAAGAGCACTTCTTCAAGTTAGCATACAACTTTTGTCCTCTTAAAGTGCTTAGTACTTGTGTGAGGTGTCCAACATGCTCTTCTAAGTTCTTGCTATATACTAAGATATCATCAAAGTACACAACAACAAACCTACCAATGAAGTCATGCAAGACATGATTCATAAGTCTCATGAAAGTACTAGGAGCATTAGTTAATCCAAAAGGCATAACTAACCATTCATAAAGTCCAAACTTTGTTTTGAAAGCAGTTTTCCATTCATCCCCTTCCCTCATTCTAATTTGATGGTACCCACTTTTTAAATTAATCTTTGAAAACAAAGTAGAACCATGCAACTGAACTCATCAAGCATATCATCAAGTCTAGGAATAGGATGTCTATACTTTACAGTGATCTTGTTGACAGGCCTACAATCCATGCACATGCGCCATGAACCATCCTCCTTTGGCACCAAAAGTACAGGTACGGCACAAGGACTCAAACTTTCCCTCACAAGGCCTTTGTCCAACAACTCCTTTACTTGCTTCTCAATCTCCTTAGTCTCCTCGGGATTGGTTCTATAAGCTGGCCTATTTGGAATTGGTGCTCCCGGGACTAGGTCTATTTGATGCTCAATGCCTCTAATTGGAGGCAAACCTCTCGGATCTTCAGGGAAAACATCTTCAAAGTCCTGCAACAAAGACACAACAACACTAGGAAGATGTGTTAGATCATTGACAACAAGTAAAGATTCTTTGTAAATCAAAAGAAGCACTGGTCTTTGTGCTTGAATGGCTTTCCTCACATCACT
>SMDT01001692.1:0-74855 GCA_005392925.1 Aquilaria sinensis
ACAAACAGGCAAGACCGCAAAACTTCCTAAGTGTCCCTTTTTACCTTCTCAGGAAATTGACTTGGGCGTCGGAGGCTCCTCCCCGGAAAATCATCCCGGGGACCTCCTAACCCTTTTTTTTTTAGTCTTTCAGGTACTTTCCCACCTGGGGAACCTCTCCGTCAGACGTTCTCCCTCCTCGGAAGCTCCCTCAGAATTCACCATGTCGCAAGACGAAGATGCCGAAGGGCATCATTTAGCGCCGTCTGTGGGAACCCACCCTCAGGTTGCCGTCGTTGAAACTCAGCGTTCTAAGGACAAGGGACTTCCGAGGTCCCCGTCCGCGCTTGAAGTCCAACCGGCTACTGAGCAAACTCTTCTAGGGACTTCCTTGCCTGAGGAAGAACGTCCTCTGGTCATCACCATGAGTTTTCTGCGCGACTTCCAGCGTTCTGTTGTGGCCGAAATGGCACAGCAGATAGACAAAAGGTGGCCACAACAAACTCAGGCCCAAAGGCCTCCTTCGCCAGCGCGCCCTCGAGAGAGAAGTTCTAAATCAGCTCATCGTACTTCAGGAAGTGGAGACCCACGAGAGGAATCTTCAACAGAAAACACGCCCCTCGGGGCACGGCTTGCGGTACAGACGGAGTCCAAGCGACCCAAAACCCCGCGCCGAAGGAGCTCGTCACCTGAGGCGAGGTCCCCATCCCCTCAGCGCCGAACTCACTCCCCGAAGAGATGCCGACGATCCCCTTTCCCCGAAGAAGAGCCCAGCGCCACACTCCTTATGGAGAAAATATTGGCAAGGTTGGAAAGGGTGGAAAAATAGGTAGCCCGCAGACCTGTCTGGGCCAGACTATCTGAAACTTTCTGTGGTGATGAGTCACCGTTCACCCGAACAATAGTCGAGGCAGCCATGCCCAGTGATTTCCGGGTACCTCGGCTAGAAACGTACGATGGCCGAACAGATCCACAGGCCCATCTGATGAAGTACAAACGGAGCATGGTGTTGCACGGGGCTGACGATGCCACTCTATGCAAATGTTTCGAGGTCACCCTTGCTGGCCCTGCTACAGCATGGTATAACTCTCTGGCCCCAGGAACCATCAGAGAGTTCCAGGAGCTGTCCACTGCCTTCACCCAGCAGTTTATTGGAAGTCGTCCTACGGCGAAGATGCCGGTGCAGATGTTCGACATAGCACAGAGGAACGGGGAAACCATCCGTGACTATGTCGAAAGATTTAACCGAGCGGCTCTAAGTGTTCCAGACTTTCGGCCAGAAATACACATCCTCGCCATGATAGGGCGCCTTCGGAGGGACTCACAGCTATTTTACGAGTTTTCCAAAGACCCCCCAGACACGCTCGGTGAATTTTTCTGAAGAGCCGAGCAGCATATGACAGCCGAAGAGCTAAGAATGGAGGGGCCAAAGAACGATCATTCCCGTCCCGAAGGATCAAGCCAGCAAGCCAAGTATCCGACAGAGCAAACAGGACGACCTCGGAGGTTCAGGGGAAGGAAGCCTCCTCCGAACTTTACACCCCTGAACACCACAAGGACCAACATCCTCATGACAATGGAGAAACAGGGGTCCCAGATTCAGCGACCGAAGGCGATGACCGCTGACAACAAAAAGAATATGAAGAAGCTCTGTCAGTTTCATCGTGACCACGGTCACGACACCGAAGACTGCTTCCAGTTGAAGAAGTATATCGAGTCGCTGATTAAGCAAGGCCAACTACGGCGCTATCTGCGAAAGCCTTCGCCGAAGGCAAGAAGAGAGGAGGAAGGAAAGGCTGTTGAAGATGAGTATGACTCCGACAAAAGGAGGAACCGAAGTCCAAAAAGGCACCTCCCACCTTCGGCGGGGGTAATACAAACCATCACCACTGGACTGCCATCCTCGGGGAGAAAGAGGAAAGCTAGGGAAATAGCAACGATGGAGTACCAAAGCCCATCGAAAAAACTCACCCGAAGAGATGGTTCCTCCGTCATTTTCCCTCATGACGACCCATTATTGGTCATGGCAAGAATAGGAAATTGGGACGTCAAAAGGGTATTGCTGGACGATGGATCAAACGCCGACGTCCTATTCTCGCATCTGCTCCCAAGCTTGGGAATATCCAGCATCGACCTCAAGCCTGTTACTTCACCAACCTTTGGAATAGGACCCTCAGAGCTGCCCGTCCTCGGCTGGATCGACCTTCCCCTGATGATGAGAGGGAGTTCGATCAGCGGAAAAGGAGAAATTTTTGCCTCCACAATGACGAGGTTCATTGTCATGGATGTCCCTTCGTCGTACAACGCCATCCTTGGAAAGCAAACACAAGGGAATTTGCACATTCGCCCAGATGTGAAGTACTTAACAATCACCTTCGCCACCAAGGACGGAGATGCCGAAAATTTCATCGACCAAGCCGAGGTCAGAAAGGTGTTTGTCAAAGCCCGGAAGGCCCCAGCAGCCAACTTTGCACAAACCTTAGCAGGAGGGACACTACCGACCAAAGAACCAAAAACGGGCGGGGCGGAAAAGTTCGCAGAAGTAGAAACGGAAGAAGTAGAACTTGTCCCCGGCCAAAATACCCGAATAGGGAAAAACTTGGCCGAAGGTGACAAGAAAAACCTTGTATCCTTTCTACTGATGAATAAAGGACTGTTCGCCTACTCGCCAAAGGATATGCCAGGGGTAGACCCTCGCATAATACAACATAGCCTTAAAGTAAGTCCGGAAGCAAAACCTGTCCGGCAAAAGAAGCGAGGCATCTCGGTCCACAAAAGTAAATTCGTCAAAACCGAAGTACAGCGCCTGATGGATGCAAATGTAATTAGGGAGGTCAAGTACCCCGAATGGCTAAGCAATGTGGTCATTGCTACAAAAGAAGGGAGTAGTAAGCTCCGGATGTGCATCGACTTCAGAAACTTGAACGATGCCTGCCCGAAAGATTCCTATCCTCTCCCACCGATAGACCAGTTGGTCGACTCAACTACCGAATATGGGCTCCTAAGCTTCCTCGACGCCTTCAGTGGGTATCATCAAATAAGGATGGATCCCGAAGATGAAGAAAAAACTGCTTTCATCACCGAAGGTGGAACATATTGTTACACTAGGATGCCCTTCGGGCTCAAAAATGCAGGAGCCACCTACCAAAGGCTGATGAGCAAAGTCTTTCATGACCAAATAGGGAGGAACATGGAAGTCTACGTTGATGACATGATAGTCAAAAGTAAGATGCCTAAAGACCATGTCACAGACCTAGAGGAAACCTTCCAGCAACTCAGAATATTCGGAATTCGACTTAACCCCGAAAAATGCGTCTTCGGCGTGACCTCGGGAAAATTTCCGGGCTACATGGTATCAGAAAGGGGCATTGATGCTAACCCAGAAAAAATTAAGGCTCTGCTCGAATTCCGAACTCCTGTCACAGTGAAAGACGTGCAGAGACTCACTGGAAGGATAACCTCTCTTAGCAGGTTCATCTCCAGGTACGGAGATCGGTGTCGGGCATTCTTCAAAGTCCTTACTAAGGCAGCAAAAAGAGAAAATGACCTCGGGGATGGTGACCATCCTTGGAATGAGGATTGCCAAAAAGCCTGGGAAGAACTTAAAATCTATTTGTCTCGACTGCCTACTCTGCGACAACCTCGCGAAGGAGAGCCCCTCATCCTGTACCTCGCTGTTTCAGAAAAAGCAGTGAGCTCGGTCCTTGTGAAAGAGGAAGGGTCGAGACAATGGCCAGTTTATTACGTAAGCAAATCCCTGCACGGCACCGAGGTCAGGTATCCATTACTCCAAAAAGCCATATATGCCTTGGTGCTGGCAGGAAGAAGATTGCGGCCATACTTTCAGGCTCACCCCATCATCGTCCGAAGTAGTCTGCCTCTACGGGATGTTATGAAAAAAGTTGATCATTCGGGAAGACTTTCCAAATGGTGTATAGAGCTTGGCGAACACGACATTGTTTATGAACCTCGGAAAGCCATAAAAGCTCAAGCACTGGCTGACTTCATCGCCGAAGTACCTACCACCGAAGATAGCCACCCGGATCCTGGCGAAGGTGAGCCAGAATGGACGCTGCATGTGGATGGAGCCTCAGGTTCCGAACACCAAGGAGCCGGGGTAATCATCAGAGGACCCGAAGGTCTAGAGGTGATAAAGGCCATCAAGTTCAGCTTCAGCGCCACCAATAATGTGGCTGAGTATGAAGCTCTGATAGCAGGGTTGCGCCTGGCCAGAAAAATTGGAATAAGAAACTTGAAGGCTCACAGTGACTCCCAGCTGGTAGTTCGGCAAACGGCAGGGGACTACGGCGCGAAAGACCCAATTTTGGCAAAATACCACGAACTGGTGACGAAGCTCATTCGAGAGTTCGACACCATACGCATCGAAAATGTACCTCATCGGGAAAACACCGAAGCAGATTGCCTGGCAAAGGCAAAAACATACACCGAGGTACTAAACCACCCGAGCATTGAAGTACTGAGCATAGTAACTTCGGAAAAGGGCTGGAAAGATCCAATAAAGAGGTATCTTGCGGACAACGCGCTCCCCGAAGACCCCATCGAAGCCGCAAAAGTGCGAAGACGCTCTGGGCGATTCTTCCTAATAGGCGAAGAACTGTATCGGCAGGGATATGCAAATCCTTTACAGAGGTGTGTTGGCGAAGAGGATACTGAAATGATCCTCGAAGAAGTCCACGAAGGCACTTGTGGTTCACATATTGGAACTGACGCCCTCGCCGCAGTGGTACTTCGCCAAGGATATTTTTGGCCTTCCCTAAGAAAGGATGCCCGACAGTTCGTCCGAAAATGTGATAGCTGCCAAAAACACGTAAAAATCCAGAGGACACCCTTGGAAATGGTGACTTCAGCTGACTATCCCTTGCCCTTCGCAGTTTGGGGCATAGACCTCATTGGGCCGCTCCCAACAGCCCCCGGAGGCGTAAAATTCTACGTAGTCGCAGTAGACTACTTCTCTAAATGGGTCGAGGCAGAACCATTAGCAACTATCTCAGCTAAAGAAGTGCAGAAGTTCGTATGGAAGAACGTTGTATGCAGATTTGGCATACCGAGGATACTGGTAGCCGACAATGGATCCCAGTTCATTGACAAAGGGTTCCAGGACTTTGTCAACAACCTCGGAATAAAGATACACTTCTCCCCAGTAGCCCATCCTCAAAGCAATGGCCAAGTAGAGGTATCTAATAGGACCATAACAGATGGTCTGAAAAAGAGGCTGGGGGAAGCAAAAGGGAAATGGCCAGGCGAACTCTAGAGTGTACTGTGGAGCTACCGAACAATACCCCGAAGAGCCACTGGGGAAACGCCTTTTTCACTCGTCTTCGGTTCAGAAGCCATCATCCCAATCGAGGTAGTGCAACCATCAATTCGAGTGCAAGTTTTTGATGAAAATGGAAATGACCTCGGCCTGAGAACCAAGCTCGATCTCGTCGGCAAGCCAGGCCAAAAGGAATAAAGAGTGGCCGCGGCTATAAACCTGCACGCCAGGCCAAAAGGAATAAAGAGAGGAGACCTCGTTCTCCGAAAGAATGAATTCGCACCTCGAAAGCCATCCCACGAAGTATTTCGCTCCAACTGGGAAGACCCTTACCTGGTTCTTGCCGAAGTACGAAAAGGGGTCTACAAGCTCGGCGATTCCGAAGGCGTAGAATTAAAAAATATGTGGCATTCGGACGCCTTGAGAAAATTTTACGCTTAGAATCTCGGCGAAGAAGACCGTGCTGTACAAAGAAAGGAAAATTTTATAAGTATAAAAAGTTTCTTAGCCAAAAAAGTTTCTTAGCATGAGTGGTGCGAATTCCGCAAAGGTGCCCGGCTAAAATAAGCGAAGGTATTATGTTCCGAAGTCTCTTAAGCAAACGTGTTCAGGACAATAGAGAAAATCTGGCGAAAGACTTAGCCAAAATTTTTGGGCATAAGTTGAACAAGTCAGGATTTCGCGAAAGAGGTCACCATGATAAGCACAGACAAAGTTTTCCGAATTCTCTTGAGCGAATAAAGTTCGGGACAAAGGAAAACAAAGAATCTCCGGAAAAGACTTAGCCAAATTTTCAAGGTCTTTATTGAGATAAGTGTGCTTACAAAAAAGATAGCCAGAAGAAGAAATACAAAAAAGAAGAGAAAGAAGGAAAAGGGCCCTAGAACAAACTATGGGTTCTCGGCGTCCCGGGAGTCTTCGGCTCCTGCATCCTTTTGCACCACCTTCGGAGCCGGAATACAAGGAGGCAGGTTCAGATGATCAATCTTAGACCAGGTCCACCGAGGTCCCTCGGGAATGTCCAGGCCGCCAGGAAAGAAAGGTCCAGTTCTGGGAACCTCTGAAGGACTTGGTGCCGAACAAGACAGAACCCGTCCTGAAAACCAACCTTGGTCATCTGGTCAGACTTGTCCTTCTCGACCTCAAGCTCCTCGATGTCCTTCTTCAAATCTAAGACCTTCTTCCTCAGCTTCTTCACTTTCTTCTTTTCTGGTTCCTTCTTCATAGCATCGACCTCAGCTTGGAGCGCAGCCTTCTCAGCAAGCGCCTTCACCAGGAGACCTTCGGCTTCTGACTTCTCTTTCTGATGCACGTCATTTGCCGAGATCACCTCCGCCACTTGGGAGCCGAGGTCAGAAATTTTCTGGGATGAGTCCCTCAAAAGTTCCTCTTTTTCTTTCTGGAACTCCTCCCGAAGGGTGGCAACTTCCTTCTCCGCGGCTTAGGCCAGCTGCAGGTTCTTGACAGCTAATTTCGAGCACGTGGCCTTTATTTTTTCTATGGCTTCTAAGGCCTTGGCTCGGAACTCAGTCTGCCTCGCCACCCGAACTCGGAGAAAGCCAGCGTACCCCAGAAGCTGCAAAAGGATAAAGTCGAGGTCATTAAGACAAAGAGAAAACCAAACACTTAGAAAAAATTCAAGGGAGGAAGATAGATGCAAAGTATACCTGGGCGGCGTGTTCGGAAAGCTTCGCGGCGAGAGAATTGTCGCCCGGGTGAGCCGCGGCAATGACCTTGAAGGAGGCGTCGGTGAGGACCCCTTTCGAGATCTCTGTAGCCATTTGCTGGCAGTCTCCGGAGTACAAATTCATGTCCTCCGTAAACGTCCAGAAAGGCTCCTTCGGGACTTTTCCCTTCGGGATGCAGGAGTCCCGAAGGGCTCTCCTCTTTGCATGCTCAGCTACCCAACCCGGAGTGAGCGACTCTTCTGCACGACGAAATAGAAAATTGGTCAGGGCAAAAAAACCTCAAAGATCAACAAAAAGATGAGCACCACAGTTTGTTAGAAGAACAAACCTGCTGGCACCTCGACGACGTCGTCGTCAGAAGCCTGAGCCTCTTCGGCAGAAATCCCCTTGCCTTTTATTCGGCGCCGCTCTTCGGCAGAAAGGGCCTCTACCACGGTGCCCAGGAGAGCCTGTGACGGGGTAGGACTTTGAAGAGGGACCTCAGCAGCAACCTCGGGCTGAGGGATAGTAGCAGCCTCGGGCTCCTCGCCCACTTCTTCGAAAATCTCCGGAAGAGGGGGGGCACATCCTTCTTTGCCCGTTTGGAAACAGACGGCCCAGCCCCGGACATTTTTCATCTTCGAGAGGCAGCTTTCTTCGCCTGTTCACCCTTCACGGGCTGACCGGTGAAAAGGCCTTTGTAGAAGGCAGCAGTGTCCTCGCCCATTTCTGAAAAGGAAGAAAGACATCAGTGTGAGTCCGGAACGAAGTTATAACAAGGAGATTAGAAAATAACTTACTCTCATAAAAAGTTTCGAAAGAAACTTCCTCCCGAAGGAGTTGCACTAGCCAGGAGTCCTTCCCGGCGATGGCAGGAGCCGGCATCCCGAGGTCCGTCTTGTGCTCCTTTACCACCCCGAGCTCCCGAAGGACCTCCTCGGTCATCAACCTCCAATTGATGGGGAAGGGGTAAAGAGGATGTGAAGGGACCTCGGGACCCCAGTCGGCGACAGCTCAGATACGTCCGTCGAAGTCCGTGAATATGGAACCAACTCGGGAGTCAACAGTATCCTCGGATCTATGACGTCGTCCTCCAACCGTCCCTGAGCCCACTTGGTCGGAACACGCGACTAGGCCTCCTCCATCTTCAGAAAGAAAAACTTTTTCTGCCACCCTCGCCAGCTGTCCTTAGTGGCGAAGGTGAACATATACTTTTTGCTCCCGGATCCCCGAGGTAGCATGAAGTAAAAGCCACCCTTCGGGACCACGTAGAGCTTGTAGTACTGCATAAAAATGATGAAGTGGGGTTCTATTTTGAAAACACCACACATATAGAGGAAGGCGTTGAAGTAGCAGTAAGAGTTCGGAGGAAGTTGATTTACGGCAATGCCATGGAATTGGCAAAAGTCGCAAATCAACTTCGGAGGGGGGAACCGAAGTCCGACTTTCAGCTGAGCTCGGAAAACGGTGATCTCGTTACTATGGTTTGAAAAGCTGTAGTGGTCAGGACGTGGCAACCTCGTAACAGCGTACGAAGGAAGGAAAAATTTTTTCTTCCACTTCGCTAATTTTGCAGGAGTGGTGCAACAAGGGTGAGAAAGAAGAGGCTGCCAACTCTCAGGAATAGGCATTTTTGGTTGGAAAACAAGTTCAGAAAAAGGAAAAAATGGACTTCGGGAAAAACTTTGAAAGATAAATAGTTCTGGAAATCAAAACCCACCAAATCTTTTGCCGAAATCTGGGTGTGAAGACGTCGTCGTGAAAGATGATCGGAAAAAAGCTCAAGTGAAAGAACCGCCGTGAAAAGCAGAAGAGAGCAGAAGGAAAACCAGAGCAAAAGCAAAAGGAAAAGAGACAAATGACGGAATGAGCATATATATAGGCCGAGGGGGGTAGGCGGACCGGCGTCATAAGTACTCTGCGAAGGTGAAACGCCGCCATAAATGCCCTTCTGCACCTAAAAAGGCGTGCCCGCGGTAACCGATGCAACCCCAGCCAACAAAAAGCCGACACATGTTAGCCATCGCACCAAAAGAGGAACACTCCCTCTGACAAACGTCGCACCGCTTCAAACTGACACGTCTGGTTACGAGACGCGACGTTTCACTAACCTACAAAAGTAAAGAAGTGGGTTACCTCGAGGACACCAAAAGACAGGCTAAGACCGAACAGTCCATATCTTCGGACAAAAAGGTGTATCTTCGGCATAGGTTACACTCCCTAGAAACTCCTGAGAAGCATCCTCGGAAAGACAGCGAACCGAAGTCTCTACTTCAGCTTCTTCGAGGAAGGCCTAAAAAGCTGGAAAACAAGTTACTTCGAAGACACCAACAGACAGGCTATGGAAGAAAAGCCTACGTCTTCGGAACAAGTATTGCACTCAAGGCCCAAAGAGGGGCCCTCAGAACGCGAACAAACCGAAGTGTCCACTTCGGCTTTTTCGAGGGGGGGCCTGTGATAGCCAAAAGGCTATCGCCTCCCCCAGTATGAATTTCCCCGAAGGTTTGTCCGGGGAGCCTGACGTAGCTCGGAAAGAAGCATTGCCGCAGACCTCGGCAGAAGTGAAATCGAGCATGACGAAGTAAGCACTTCGGCTAAAACGCCAGGTTATCTAAGTGTGTCACTGACTCTCTTGGGGAACCGAACATATCGCCTTGAGGAGAAAAGAACCAGCTACTGAAAGCATGAGATATTCTCCCCGAAGGCGGAACTCCCGAGCTAGAGAACTCCCCGAGCCACCAACGTGATCCCCGAAGAAAGGCGCCCGTACCAAAACATGACCTCGCCTAAAGGACCTCGGGAGTACGGTATGAGCATTTAATGAGCATTAAGGAGCCTCTGACAGATCGCCCATACACTGCCTAAAACGGCAGCCTGACGCGCTGAAGCCGTCCGGGTCTTGTCACGACTTGACTCGGTTCAAGGCTCAACGAGCTTGCCACTGGCTACTTGTCCCCTACGTCCGAGGGTATAGAAAAGATCTGACCGAACACGTGTCATGATCTAAACGGGCCAGGCTTCCCTATAAATACACAGGAAACACGTCCTGGCAAGGGGGGGACTCCTCTCTCCTGAAAAAACACAAACAGGCAAGACCGCAAAACTTCCTAAGTGTCCCCTTTTACCTTTTCAGGAAACTGACTTGGGCGTCGGAGGCTCCTCCCCGGAAAATCATCCCGGGGACCTCCTAACCCTTTTTTCAGAGTCTTTCAGGTACTTTCCCACCTGGGGAACCTCTCCGTCAGACGTTCTCCCTCCTCGGATGCTCCCTTGGAATTCACCATGTCGCAAGACGAAGATGCTGGAGGGCATCAAAAGCGTAGGCGTCTTCTCAGGGTAGTGGATTCGGTGTTGCTGCCGGAGGAACAGCAACCTTTCTTTGGCCTGAACTCTTTTGACGGGGAGGTCTGGATAGCACCGACTCTACTTTTCCCGTCCATCATGTTCCGAAGGGAAGCAAGTCCTTTGGGTACTCATCCCACTAATCTTTGTTTTCCCCCTGAACTCTTGGGTCACCAATAGTTCTCTCGTCGAAAGGATTGAGAGAGGAGACTTCGGCTCGAATTTGCACACGACCATCTTCGGTCTACCCACTGCACTACTTCAACCACGGCGATGCGTGGGAAACTATGTAGGAAAGCCATGGCAATATCCGGAGGAGGATCGTCCTTAGGATGGGAAGTCCCTGCTCTTAATTGTTCGGCTGCCGGGCAAGTCTCCGGCGCGGACTGGGGCCTCAGGGAGCCTTTGTCCTTAGTACGCCGAGTTTTCGACCACGGCTACCTGGAAAGTTCCCACAGACGGTGCCAAATGATGGCATTGGGTTGGCCATCATTATGTTCCCGCCGTGGCTCCACGACGGGGGTAACAGGGGCCTCCTGAGGAATGTCATGCGTGGCCGTCCGATGGTGGATAGCGGTGGCGGTAAATTCCGGTGCTGGAGAGAGCCTGAAAAGGGGATGCCCCCAAGTAGTCCGGCCTGAGACATGCAAAAAACAGGGGTTAGGAGGTCCCCGGAGTGGTTTTCCGGGGAGGAGCCTTCGACGCCCAAGTCAGTGCCTCTAAATGACGAAGAGTAAGCACAAAATAGACTTGCCGGGAGTATTTCTCTGGTATGCACAGAAGGGAAAGAATCTCGCCGGAGGCGTTTTTCTGGCATGTCCAGAGGAAAGAGGGGAGGAAGCTAGAACCTGGAGCCCAAAAAGCCCTATCCAGCCCCCTTTTACCGAGAGCCTCCCTTACTGTAAATAGGAGAAAATGAGCCCCTCGGATTGTGACACGTGTATGGACGAATGCCGTCCGTACCTTTGAGCAGAAGAGTGGCCAGCCGCCTGCAGGCTTTATCGAGCAGTGGTTTGTCGAGAAGCATGTCTCTGCGTGTCAGAGCGCAGACTACAGTGGCCTGTCAGAGTGCTTGAGGTCGACGTCTAGTGCGTACGGGCGAATATGTCAGAGACTCCTTCGTGGCACCCATCGCTCCTCCGAGGTCCCTTCGGCTAACGTTACCTTTTAGGGGGACGAGCAAGGACCTCCCCCCGGGGTGATACCGTTTCTTCGGGGTGTTCTCATTCTTCCGAAGTCGGTTCATTCGTCCTCTACTGGAGAGGCGATATGGTAGTTTTCCGAGGTCTGAGGTCGTATACCTCAGGTGTTTGGCTCCCTCTTTCTCCGAAGTCAGTGGACCAGGGCGATAGCACTTCAGCCATCAATAAACTTATGTGTTTTATTAAAACTAAGTAAATATTTTTTTTAATTCACAAGTAAATACTAAACTCTAAGCAAGCTACTAGGATTTACATAGTAAGTTTTGGTAAAAAGATCCTAGAAGTGAGGAAAATTTTCTAGCTTTTATAAAAGTTTAGATTAGGAAACAAAATGATCTAGCCTAATTAAAGAATTAATTAGGCATTTATTGAGACAGTTCTTTATACTCACGGTTAGGTTAGTAACACATGTTTAGCCTTTTAGTATGTGTGTTTGTGTATAAACTACATTTTACGTATGTCTCAATAAAATATATATGTCTACAAATAATTAATAAACAAAAATTTATGAATCAAAGTAACATAGAAAAATTTACGCTAGATTATGACTTTATTTTGAGATAAAATAAAATTTTTTTGAAATAAATACACTAATTTAAAAAGAGTATGATGCAATAGAATTAGTTAAACCCTTAACTTCTTTAAAGCTTTGTTGGTGTAATCAAGTCAGAGTGGCCTTGTTATGCCTCTCTTGGCAATGCGCCTACAACGGCCAAGTAAAACTTTTAATTAAGTAAAAATCCCTAATTTAATGCCTTAATTGGTTTGCATTAGCAAGTCAGACAAGTTTGTTCAGGGTTAGATCATTCTTAGGTCATTTTGGCACCTAAGTGTCACTAGGGCATGATGGACATTTTGCACCCTAAGCTGGTAGGTTTGGTTTTAACCTCTTCAGTTGTTTTAAAGGACCTAAGTGCAAGAAATAAAAGAGTTGGAATAAATTTTTAAGCCTTATGGCACTATTTGAGCATGGGGTTTATTTACAAAAATAAAAGAAGCTGGAGGGTTAAGAGGATGGATGGGATTTGAAACCAATTTTGGGAAGAACAAGGCCATTATTCATCATCTTGCTCCCCACAAACCCATAACTTTTCGTCTCCTCTTCAATTCTATTTCCAAATCTCACTAAAATCATCAATTATGGGTGGAAATCAAACCCATGAGCAACTCATGGAAAAGGAAGCTTGTCTTTTATGGTTTTAATGTAAGAGCTTTTAGATGGCATTTTTCTGGCTTAAGGAGCTTGGGTACATTTTTTCATACTCAATGCCTAGTTGTTCTTGATTTCCTGATCTTGTATGGGCTTGGGTCTAGTGAAAATGAGCTTGAATTGGTGCTTTTTTGGTTGATTTTGCTTGGAACCGTAGGAACAAATAGTAGAACCCAATTTCTTGGTGTGAATGCTTGATGCTTGCTTGTTCTCTTTAATTAAGGTATGTGATTTAGTTTTCATTCTTATTTGGTACACATCTTAGCTTGCTTGCTTATTTTTTCAAGTAGATTTAGAAATATGTATTCTTATGGTGAGGTCTGGCTTGTGATGGACTAGTGCTGATTAAGCACTAGTGTAGAATATTTTGACACTTGAAGCTCGGTTAGGTTAGTAATTTTATGGCCTATTGTAGTTATTTTATTAATCCATGACTTGGCAAGGTGTGGTATGAAAAAACCATCCACAAACAAGCTATAAAGCAAGATTGGAGGTGCAAGGCTCGGGGACTTGGTGTTGGAGCAAATTGCAACAACCAGGACACCATTTTTGGTCCAAGAAAATTGCCTTTAATGTTAGACGATGCATTGACATGTTGTAGTATTTTTTTCCATAATTTCTTGTTCAGGTGCCCTATTAGGGCAATCTAAGTACCCACACAAAGCTAAAAGGAAGGCGTACAACTTTCATGCTTTTGTCCAAGCCTGGGAAGCAACTTTCATGAATTTGTCCAAGCCTTAATCAGCCTAGGTTTTATTGTATTTTTGTTTCAAAGTGAGGGCCGTAGGGGTGGTTAAGGAGTCTTGGGGTTCAAGGTGCCTTATGGTGCCATAGTTTCTCCTATAGCTCTTCCATGTACTATGTTGTTAATCAAGTTTATTAGGTGTAAAGAGAACATCAAAGAAGATGAATAGAAGAAGCTCCAAGCACCATAATGGGGCCTTTGGGAAGATTAAAGGGGTTTAACACAATTGGTTATCTAGCAAGAGCCTTAGAGCTTAAGACATTAATGAGAAATCATAGTGTACATGAGGGGCTCTTCAGAGCCTCACAAATTGGATCCATCCATACCAAGTCTTACCATAATATGGTGAACCAAGTAATAGTGGATTGTGGAATTACATGGATGAAGGCTTAATGCACCTGTGGCCTAGCTGAGTTATGACTAGAGGCACAAGTGAAAGCTTGGTACATCCTTGGTAGGTTAGATAGGTGAGGCTTAGTACTTTGGTGATCCAAGTGAGCTTATTAGATTGACACACCAAGTGTGAGTGTATTGTGCCTAATTTAGTGGAGGCTTAGTATTATAGCATCCTGGGTAAGCTAAAAGTTTAGAGGCACTATGTGGAAGCCTAGTACACCTAATGAATTTCCTATAACTCATGTAAGGAGTAACACTATGTTTGCCTATGCAGCAACAAAGAAAGTATATTTAGTGAGCTTAGTTCACTAGGACATCAGTAAGCCAAGGCTTTGCTTTAGGCTAGTTACAGGCCAGAACTTGTTAGGCATGGGGTGATGTCCATGCGAGGACTAGGATGATAAGGGGTCTCAAGGGACACAAATGTATGTGCATATGCTTGCTGCTAGACGGCACAAGGCTTATAGTAGATTTCATATATTATATCTGTTAGTGTTGTGCCCAAAAGCCAATCGTGAGATGATTGTATTTTTGCACATTGAGTCATGATATTTTATTAAGGCATTAATCCAACAATTATGTTTGTTGTTTTGTTTCTGCATAACTTAACAAACATAATCATAACCCTAGAATAATGATATTCTTAAACATCCCTGGTCTAGTATTATTGTTGAGCAGGTTGCAATAATACGTAACGACTAGCATATGTGGAGACTAATATGAGATATGTAGTCTACATATGGGTATAAGTTAGAGAACTTGTGTACTGGACTGACCCACCATGAGAACACTACATGGATCGTTATATGAGTGTCATAAGTGATTCTCATAGTGATCATGGTATATGTAGTCCTTCGACCTAAGATCATCAAGGTTCCCTACATGTGAGTCACATACTGTGATACTTTTCTTTGTTGCTCGTAATTGAGTGAACTTGAAGGAGGTCATTGGGTATGTCACATATCATGCGGAGGGATTTGTATGATCAAGATGGAATTTGTCCCTCATATGTAACAGGAGTGATATCTTTGGGCCCCTTGATAGAGTGAGACTTAGAAAATGCATGGCCATGCTCGAATGAGTTGATATATGATATCAATGTCATCAGTTTAAGTTGGTCTACTCGGTAATCAAGAAACCAAAGATTGGGCTATACGAGAGTGACATATTCCATGTCTTGTGCTTAGTCTTGATATCTTGGACAAAGGGACAATGGCATATATCGGTGATGATCATAAAGGTTTAGTCGATTCACCGACAATCTTGTCACTTGGGTAGCAATGATGTGTTGCTAGACACCGCCCATTGCTTATGATCATAAATGTGATTTATGATCATTGCCAACATGGCAAGAGCCTACTGGGTCGCACACATAGAGCTATTTGGATCATTAGAGTGCATAAGCTAATTATTTGGGTTATGGTTTCACTTTAATTTCGTATTAATAATGGGCCCAAGAGTTGAGCCATTATTAAGCCCGAAATTAAATCCTAATTGGATTAGGGCTTTGAAACCCATTAGGCCTGGAAGTTGAGTATCACTATAAATACAACTTTTAAGTGAGAAATTCGCAGGTCTCCTTGCCCTAGCCTCCAAAAAGGACAGCCACACTCTTCTCTTGCATTTCCTTGGAGGACGCAAGCTAGCACTGCGAACGCAAGAGAAACGCATCTACCAGGACGTGGTGGAAGCGTAGTGATCCCAAGAGGCTCGTGTGGATACCATAGAGAGCCTGAACACATCAACTGTTCAGGTTTTGTGATTCGACTCTACAGTTGAGTGAGAGATCTCAACCGAAAATTAGGTATGAAAATTTTCGAACACCCGGTTTACCCCGTTTCACTTGGATCCTGGAGGGTTTCGGTTAAATTCCGCTGCGCTGTTTGGCTCCCAAAACCCATAAATATCTATGAGTGTCATCAGGTTTTTCTTTGTAGGTTTTACTTTCCTTTGTATGTACCAAAATACCTTACTACAAATCTTTGAATTCTCACCCCCTAGTGTTGTTGTGTAGATATTATTTGTAAGGATTTGGTGACCATGGAGGGCTGCCAAGCTAGTGTTTCACATTTAGGTAAACCACCTATTAAATCTCATTGATTCTAGTTTTACGGGTTAAGTTGTTTATTGCAAACTATAGTTATTTATGGCCTTATAGAGGCTAGTGGCACAAGGAAGGACGTAATTGGTGTAGAGACCCTAGTTGTAGCTTTTTAGTGTACATATGTATGCTAGCTAGCCTCTAACATTCTTATGTTAAGTAGTTATCAAGTTGCTTTTGGGCATGTGCATAGTCTTTATTTTTATAATGATGTGTGGTTATTACTCGTAGTTAAATTGATCATGTTTTTGTGCTTTGGCTTGCATTTTAGTTATGTTTTGTAAATGCTAGTAATTTTTTTAATTTATTTTTCTAAAGCAAAATTCAAGTCAAAGTAAGTGCAAACATGATGCATTATAGGTTAATATCTAGGTGCATGAAAGATTTTAAAAATGAGATAAGAAATTAACTAGCCAATTACAACTAGTGTAAAACTTGGTTCCATAGTTTTTATGGGAGGACCCCATTCAGGGGAGGGATGTTATAGGCTTAGTACAGGAAAGTTCGGGGCAATAAAGTAATGTTATCATCACTATTAGTTGGGGCCATGCTTGGCCAATTATACTTAATTATATGTTTAATTTAGCTTATGCCAAAGGCTACCATTTGAGCATCTAAATATAGTTATGTTTGCTTTCTTAATAAGTTGTTGTAAAGTATGAGGGGTAACTTGGTGGTTCCTCAAGAACTAAAGGGCATACAAGACAAAATTGGCAATTTAGAGTAGTGGCAGTCAAATCTATGCCCTATGGTAATAGTTACTCTAGAAGGCCAAGACTTTGTTCATGTAACTAATACTTAAAATACTCATACCCATTCTTTATTTACTTATTTTTACCATACATCCTTTTGTTAGTGTTGTGCCCAAAAGCCAATCATGAAATGATTGTATTTTACACATTGAGTCATGATATTGTATTGAGGCATTAATCCAATAATTGTGTTTGTTCTATTGTTCCTATATGACCTAATCAAACATAATTATAACCCTAGAATAATAGTATTGTTAAACGTCCCTGGTCATGTATTATAACGCTACATCGATTCTTATATGAGTGTCATAAGTGATTCTTATAATGATCATGATATATGTAGTCCTTTGACCTAAAGTCATCATGGTTTCCTACCTGTGAGTCATATACTTTGATAATTCCTTTTGTTGCTCATCATTGAGTGAACACGAAGGTGGCCATTGGGTATGTCACATATCATGCCGAGGGTTTTGTATGATCAAGATGGGATTTGTCCCTCCCATGTAACGGGAGTGATATCTTTGGCCCTCTTGATAGAGTGAGACTAAAGAAATGCATGGCCATGCTCGGATGAGTTGATATATGATATTAATGTCATGAGTTTAAGTTAGTATGTTCAGTAATAAAGAAACCATAAATTAGGCTATACGAGAGTGACACATTCTATGTCTCGTGCTCGGTCTTGATATCTTAGACAAAGGGACAATGGTATATACAAATAATGATCATAGAGCTTTAGTCAAATCACCGACTATCTTGTAACTTGGGTAGCAATGATGTGTTGCTAGACACCACTCATTGTTTATGATCATAAATGTGATTTATGATCATTGCCAACATTGTAAGAGCTTATTGGGTTGCACACATAGAGCTAACTAGATTATTTGAGTGAATGGGCAAAATTGTTTGGGTTTTGGTTTCATAATAATTCTGGATTAATAATTGGTCCAATGGTTGAGCCATTAATGAAGCCTGAATGTAAACCTAATTGGATTAAGGTCTTGAAACCCATTAGGCTTGGGAGTTGAGTCTCACTAGATATACATCATATAATGAGAATTTTTGTAGCTCTTGCCCTAGCCTCCCTAAGGATGAAATCATAAAGGTTTTAAAAGGTTCTACCCATGCTCTTATTTTAACATTCCTTGGAGGACACAAGCTAGTGCTACGGGCGTAAAAGGAACGTATCTGCCGAGACGTGGTGGAGGCATGGTGATCCTGAGAGGCTCATGTGGATACTATAGACAGTTTGAACATGTCAACTGTTCAAGTTTGTGATTTGACTCAATAGTTGGGTGAAAGATCGCAATCGACTAGGTATAAAATTTTCAAACACCCAATTTATCCCGTTTCACTTGGATCCTGGAGGGTTTCAATTATCTTCCACTGCGATTGTTTGGCTCCTGAAACTCTACATTTTTAGTAGCCTAATACTTAACAATAAATCCATTTTATTGCATTTGAGGTAAAAGTAGTCAAACTCATAACCTGATACTCAACAATAAATCTGTTTTAGTAGCTTTGTAGGTAATGTCAAGTTGGAGTGGCTTGGTTCACATTTGGTAGAGGCAGTGGAGTTATTTTTTTCATCTCTATTAGTAGGGGCAAGCTAAGGCAACTATACTTAGTCTTATATCTATTTTAGCATATATCAAAATCTACCATTTGAACACCTCAATGTAGCTACATTCCTTTTTAATAAGTTCTTGTAAAACTACTTTCTTGTTTATCAAAATCTATAGGAATTTTCTAAGTTATACTTAAAGATCTCTTAATTGTTAAATTTTTTTTGTAATATCTTATATAATAATCTTAATCTAGAAATTTCATAATTTCCTATCAAATTGATGTTCTATTACTTTTATGAACTATATAAACATTAAAATAATATGTAGCATTAGTAGAATATTGCATTTATTTTGAATATGGTTTCTTACTAATTTACTTGATAACACCTGATTATTAATTGTATAATCATGTATTTTTATTTAAACTATTGCATATACTATCAAGACATATACTATTACCACTTTATTTTACTTGTAAAGTGTTCGTGTTGGTGAAAAACATTCTTGCCTACTATTTTATTTAAAATTATCATTACATTATTTATTATTTCTAACATCTTTATTTCTCATGCCAATACCTAGTATTTAAATTTTAGTATTTTTATATCTATACACTTTGAATTTTAAAATCAATCTTATTTTCCTCGCAATTTGAAGTTGAGGCAACTCCAGGCATTAAAGCTAGTTGGTTACTATTAATGAACAATGCCCATGTCGTGGGCTAGTTTGATCCAACTAAGTTAGCCTAATGGTGATATACACATTGATGTGGGCTGGTTTTGCCTAGCTATTTTGGCTTTTTTTTGTTTTGTTTTTTCGCCTTTCTTTATATTCTTGTATGAACCCTCTTCTAGACCCTTTAGATTCTCTTTCTCTCATTTTGGTCCATAAAGTTTTCTAGCTAATGATTTGGCCCTGAGAGACAATACAAGCAGAGTGGCAGAGTCAATAGATTTGCAAATTTGTGGACTACAGCTGCCGACCACAAAAACTACAAGGACCTTTTATAGGTTTGTTCTATTCCACATTTTGTTTTGCCCCATTTCAATTCGTAGGCTATCAACCATTTTCATTTTAGTCCCTAAATTTTTCATTTTGTTTAGTTTTCTCCTCTTTTTTCTTTTCCTTTTTTGCCCATCAATTCCTTAGATCATATTTTTGGTTGCTTAATTGTTATTTTGGCGCCCAAGACACTAGCAAAAATTTAGGAACCATCGAGGAATAAATTCAAATCTAAACTGCAAGTTTTTATCAAAACTAATGGTTCACCAGCTTGGGAAGAAAACAATTCCCCCATAAAATCTAGGTTTCCCATGTAGGTTTATTATTAATAAATTCATGTGGATTTTGTATGCAAATTTTGTTTAATTGCTATTTGAAACTTATATTTGTAAAAAAAAAATTCTGAGGGCTTATATTGGCTACATTTACTGTCAATAGTAATAAAAAAATCTACCCACTGCAATGCATGGCCTAATGTACCACGTATATTCTATCTATTACTAACATTTAGCTTTTCGTCCAAAAGAAAAAAGATGTTATTGTGTATAATTAGACATCTATACAAAATATTACAACTAGTTTCATAACCCTTCCAATAGATGAGATTGTAGTCCATAGAAAAATATGTGTTCTAATAGTGGTGAAAAACAGACGCCATTCAATTCAGTTTGAAGAATAATATGTAACCAACTAAATGTTAGAACTTGTGGAATAGAGGGATAGTCATATTCTGTAAAGAAATTATATTTCAGGAAATTCTGTAGCAACATCACAATTATCCAATAGTTCAATCCTATTAATAGACAAAGATTTTTTTAGGCGATTAACAGTGCACACGGGTCTAGGAAATCATACTTATAAAATGTGTCGATGAAGTTAAACAAATAGTAACATTATATAGTAAAAAATTACCATTCATGTGATGTGATCATGTGTCACTCAAAATCATAGTGTTAACAACATTGGAAGTATGAGAGTTGTTGTGAAGTTCTAACCTATCAAAACGTCAAAGTATGAAGATAAGAGTAAATTAAATCTATGAACAATTAAGGAAGAACACATGGAAGATGGCACTTACAAAGTAGATGCAATTTCAATTTCAATACTTTAAAATATGCCATAATATAAGGGTTGAGCAATACTATAGTCTGAATAACTTAGTTCAATGAGAGCTAACAACAAATATAAATAATAGTAATGGAAATTATACTAATCTACCAAGAAAGTAGAAAAAGTAGAATAACATACACATGCATAGATTAAAGTCACATAAGTGGTCAAGTAACATTAAGCACTCAATCTCAAGAAATAACCGAACATGTTTGACTACACTAGGTTCTTCTCTATTAAGTAAAAAAAAAATTTCAAGTCATATAAAAGAGTGGAACATAAAAGAATTAATCGGTATGCAAAAGGATGAGAAAGTGCAAGTTGTTGTTTTAGTTAGAATGTGAGTTGCTTCTATTTTGGATCAATTGTATAAAAATTCTTAAGAGTCCATTTGGATGAAATATTCTAGAAATTAAAAGATCTTAACTCAATCTCAAGAATGAGCACATGATTCAGTGACTGCTGAAATCAGTCTTGAAGTTTTGCATGGCCATTATCCTACATAATCAAGAGGAATAATGAAAAATATAGTTAATGAAATAAATAGAATGAAAAAATTAAGCTGTGGAATGTAGGAGTAAAGGATAAAGAAATGAAGAGTAATGAGAAAAGACAGGGAACCAATTGTTTGAGGGAACAGAGTGTTGTAGCAGAAGAACTAAAAAACATTATAGTTACTACATCAAGCATCATGAATAAAAATTATGTTTCTCGAGTCAAACATTAGCATAATTGCCATAAACCTAGGTTAAAATAAAAAGGAATTGTATTACTCTTGTTACTTCATAATAAAATGTAAGAATAAAACCTTAATGAAAAAAGTTGAAAGAGTAAAAAAAAGCATACCGTATAGGTGGTGTCTGGTTCATGATGTTGCAGTCATGACATAAATAAGTTAAACTAATGGGTTCAACCTTCATACAACATTTTTGACACAAAATAACACCATCCTCATTCAGTAAGAAGGTTAGACACAATTGCACAGTAAGTGTACTCATTAGACTAAAAGAGAAATCCTGGTGGTGATACTTATAGATTAGTATAATTGGACATAATGTTGATTTAAGAATAGAATAGAAGCTAGGTAACTTACAAATGAAGATCCATGAGCAAGTAGCTTCTTAATTTCATCAATTGCTTTTTCAAAGCCATAACGAAACCTAAACTCAAGCCAACATGTAGTTGAAGGAGGAACACACTGACATACAACATCCATTCTAATTGGTGGTCTGAAATGATGTCATATGTTCATGGTGAGTTGAAATAAAAAATGATGTAGCTATTCTACATTTTAGGGAAGCAAAGACAAATGGAAAATAGTACGAGGGTCATATGATTAAAGGAATTGATTAACTTTATCAATGTTGATATTAACATAAACCTTGGTTCCTGATGTGGAAGCCAAGTTATATTGCCTTGGATCTTTAGAATAGCTTGAACAAGTGATAAGTTATGGAAAGAACTAATGTCATCTATTGCTTGTTATTTGGTCAATAACATTCCTTTACACAATTTGATAAAAGTGGAGGTCCCAAGCAGAATTTGGTTACCTAAGGAGTTCATCAATTGGTTAATTTTTGAAAATTTTGTTTGATCTCCCTAGGAAGTTATGTCCATCATCAACCCACTAAATTATAAATGTCATATGTAAGAAGAATGATGTTGTTCCTGTACAGGGAGGCATTATAAACATAGGTTATATACAACAGGTGTAGATAATTACCTTAAATCTCGGACCTTTATGATATTTTTCTTGGTACATAACCCATCAGAGTGAATGGTGTCACTCAAATCACCAATCTGGTTTAGCTTACCAACAATATTTTCAATGACGAGAAGAGTAGGTTAAATTCTAAAATCAATGTAATAGTTTAGGTGAAAATGGTTAGTTCTAGAGGGCACACCACATATTTGAATATGTGTGTGGTTATCCAAATAGATATGATTAAAATGAACAAATTCAAACTTGTATTGTGAAAATGTTTAGTACTAGATGGCGTACCACATAGTTGAATAGGTGTGAGGTGCCATAAATGGATCTGATCAAAATGAATAAATTCAAACTCGTATCATGTAATGGTCAGTACAGCAACACAGACCGATGTGAATTTTGCACTCACAATAAAATAAATTATGTGTTCTTTAGTCACTGGTCTGTATGCTTAGTCAGCCTTGAATACACTAAAATTCAAATGATATATACATTCTCTATTAAGAGGACTAATGTAAATCGACTAGGTATGGAGTTGGAAGCCGTTTAGGGAATATGGCCATTCTAATAAAAGAGATTGAATGAATAATGAAACAAGATTATGAAGAAGAAAATTATGACTTACAACATAAAAGTCTAATAGTAAGAGTGACATAAATAATTCCCATTCATCAAGCAGTACCATCAATATCGTGAAATAATAGCCATGCCAAAAGAAATTGCAATAGTAATTGCCTCTGATGAAATAAGAAAAGCAAATTTTTATTAGAATGAGCCATTTCTACCTATGGAATAAAAAAACCAGACTTTCAGACGTGTGATAACTTGTGCTTCTACCACCCTATGCACTAGCTAGGTGATAACCATGTGTTTGCCACTACATAAACCAGGAGATTGGTTCAAATTTTTTATAAACATTACTAGAAAACTAGCTTTGAGTCGCAACTCATGGTTAGGGAAACCAAAGAACTTTGAGTCATAGAACAATGATGCATGTGCTTCAAAATTATTAGAGACTGGTGAAACTTTATTATCATTAAGAAATGTTTGAACTTTACCAAAGAGCACATTAATGATACGATCATTGACCATATCAATGATCTCATTAGTGAATGAAAGAATAGCTTGGTTCTTTCAAGTAGTTGACTTCTTCATACCTTTGAACCAAATCTGGGTAAGTGGAGGCAATGACATCAACAATGGGATCAGTGGGTCATGGGATTAAATGTCGATTAAGAAACTCAATCCATGTAGTTCATCCTTATCCTCAAATATTCTTCATGATGACATAGATCCATCCCCAACTTGCATAATCCACTCATTAAATGCAGTTACATCAAGTGATGTTGAGTTATGTAACCACATGTTTTGCGTTTGATCATATAATGTAAAGTGGTACCGAAGTGAGGATGACAACATTGATACTCCAACTATATATGCTCAGCTACCATGTGGATTAACATGCAAAATCTATCTAGAATCACCATCAAGAGCAACTGTTATCCTACCAAATATTTTCATTATAGCACTAGTTCATAAACTGAAAGAATATCTTAGAAGGTACGATATATAGCCTCGAAAGTATGTCGATGTGCAATAAAAGGTTAATCTTGCATAAATGAACTCATATTACAAAGAAGATTAGCCATTGAGGTTGACCTCTTAATATTGCATACTAAAGTTTTATATACAGGAATGGGTATCTTAAACATAGATTGAGCAGATGTTCCTATAGGTAGTAAAAGCGATGCAATTCTAGAAGTTGCTACTACAAGGACAATTTGCCTAGAGTATTGTAGCCTATAAATGATAATACGCCATAAGAATGTCCTACCAGCACCTTTACTATCGTGCACCAAGAAAAAACTACCCTTAGGTGACTCAAATACATGATGACTACACATGATGTTGGTCATCATTTAGATGGTGAATGAGGTTAGCATGTTCTGTAGCTAAAGCATGCTTGTCGTAGTTAATTCCTTTATTAGCAAGGAGTTTTACAAGAACATCCTACCATCAACTTGCAGGAATGACATTGTTGGAAATTCCCATAATCTTCTTCCCACCCCATTCATGCTTTATTCGATCTCATTCAGTGCATAATTTTACTGTTTGCCATCAGTTAGAATAAGCTCAAAGTTGTTCATAAACTTCCGTTAATAATATAAGATATCCTTACACAACGAAGAAACATTATGTCTCCATAATGCAAATGGGTCTTCAACATGACAAAATAGTGAGAAGATAATAAATAAATATGTTGACTAGTTTCCATATGCCCAGTCAACTACTTCATGCAAGCACTAATTCTATTCTCTATCATCATCTAGAAGATCAAGTGGAAAATATACTTCTCTATATGCTGGGTACAAAACCCCCATGGACTATGCAAATTTCCTAATACGATCATTGACCTTTAACAGCATTAATAAGTATGTGCAAGTAAAATTTCTCTCCTACAGTCGGGTGCACAAAGTATAATCTCCCTATACTGCATCCTTTATGGTGATGCATCTCGATTTTTAGTTGCCTATTCTAGACATAATGCTTTGGGAACTAAATGTATGTTAAGGTAGGGGCAACCTCATCATGAGCATAACAATGAATCCAAGCCTCAAAGTTCATCCTATATTCTTAATGTGCACGAATGACATCACAAAGCTCTTCTCCCTCTTCATACAGCACACTCTGCTCACTAAGTAAATGGATAGATAATCTCTCTGTAGAAGGGTGATGCCCACGGATGAAAAAACCAAACATGCTCCATATTGCTCCAAAAGCTGAAACAAACCTATAATCCATGTATTCTTTCATCTAATCACATTCATTTCCATTTGTCCCATTAATGTTATATTGACCAATATACCCTCTTTCCAGAACAACAGTAGACATATCAACATCCTTACAAACATATTTACACATATACCTGGCACACATGTCCATGTTATTGAGCTCCATATAAACATGACAATCATTCCTAACACACAAGTCTTGGTTATGAAGGATACTTAACCAATTATCCAATGGCATCCTATTAATGATCGCAAAATGACTACCATGCCTCCTACAATATTGGGGGAAACCATCTTCATTAATGGTCATCACATTCTGGCAAGATTGTGGGTAGTGTGTTGAACAGGAATTACTAACCATGCAGGGGCAGCATGGGCCTACATGGTCCATGAAGCATGTGGGTAACAAGTGCCTTATATCCTATGGGGTTTTTATCTTTTTCTAAGAGTTCCATAGAGATGAGAAAATTAATTTTAGTAAGAGTGTTGATCTTTCCATCAGGATGAAGGAAAAATGAAATATGAGCATGAGACAAGCCTCACTTCTAGAATTTAACTGTACAGATATCTCTAATGACACATACGAAGTGTCTTTATTTACTTATCTCTTCTCTAAAATGATGGTGCTTCATCATGGATACATGGTCCATTATGTTTATTCTATCTTTAAAGGGTTGGCCAGGGATTAATTGAAAGAAATGCTAAATTTGTTGCCACTTAGGGTTATAGGTATAGGTAATGAATAAATTAAAGTAGCCCATAACTTGACATAAAGCCATTGAATCCTAATAATTTTGTATCATATATCTTAGACCCCTAATGAAAGGAGATGGTAGAATGGTTTTCTCACCATTCAAAGAAGCATTTGTGTTACCCCGACTCACTACATCTTATAACCCATATAAGATTTTTGCATGAAAACTGTCTTGATTCTTTCTATGCTAGCTAAGACAGGATTCAAGAGTTACACAATAAGCATCCATAACAACCTCATAGAATAATCAACCACCTTGAAGGATAAGAAAATGAACATAATGGCATTACTGCATTTGAAATGCATAGAATTCCCTTAAAGTGATAGTTCTTATGTGAGAGAGTTCATCATTTGCTACAACATAACATATTTCCAAATGGTAACTATCCTTTCTATACAATAAAAAAAGAAGAAGAAAATGCACAGTACACTACTTTGGATGAAAGAAGTCAATTGCATGGGGTTCTGAATGTAGGGTTTAGGGAGCCAAACAAACATAGTAGAAACTATTGAAACCCTCCAAGATCCATGTGAAACAAAGTAAATCAAGTGTTCAAACTAGTCGGATGAGACCTTATACCCAACTGTTGAGTCGAATCACAAATTTGAACAGTTGATGTGTTTAAGCTCTCTACGATATCCATATGAACCACTCAAATTAGCACAGCTCCACCATGTTCTAGAAAGTGCACTCTTATTGCACCCGCAATGCTATCTTGGATCCTCTAAGGGAAAGCAATAGGAGAATGTGGCTGGAAATTTTTTAGAACCCATCTAATTTCATCCTTAAGGAGGCTAGGGTTATGAAATCCTTACTATATGATATATATATACATACATACATATATCTATATATATATATATAGTGAGGCTTAACTATCAAGCCTAATAGGTTTCAAAACCATAATCCAATTAGGCTAAATTTCAGGCTTCATAATGACTCAATCTTTGGGCCAATTATTAATTTGAAATTGTCGTGAAATGAAAGCCGAACAATTTGTCCCATGCATTCAAATAATTCAATTATATCTAATTGTGTGACCTAGTAGGCTCTTATCACATTGGTAATGATCATAAATCATATTTATGATCATAAATAATGAGTAGTGCCTAGCAACACATCATTGTTACACAAGTGGCAAGTTGGTGAGTCAACTAAACCTCTGTGATCATTATTCATACATGTCACTGTCCTTTTGTCCAAGATATCAAGATCAAGCATAAGATATGTAATGTGTCACTCTTGTCTAGCCCAATCAAAGGTTTCTTGATTACTGAGTACATTGGCAAAAACCGATGACATTAATATCCCATATCAACTGATTCAACTATGGTCATGTATTTCCTTAGTCTCACTCAATCAAGGGGCCTAAAGAATACTATTATTCTAGAGTTATAATTTTTTTTGATTGTATCACATAGAAATAAAATAACAAACACAATTACTGGAATAATGCCTTAATAAAATATCATGACTCAATGTAAAAAATATAATCACCTCATGATTGCTTTTTGGGCACAACACTAACACTGAATTCCAAGGGTAAACCAATATATCTTGATAGTTACCATTCTCCTCATCAATGCCATTAAATAGCTTAGCAACTTCATTAGTGATAGCCAAAGTGCTATCGCCATGATCACCTGAGGACTTCGACCAAGCACCATGCTCGGGAAAATCTGGTATCACCGACGAGGAACGCCGGTACCGACCTAGGAATGGAAGCAGTCCGACACCCTGGATACATGATCTCGGAAGTTTGACAGCGCCCCCGAGGATGACAGTACCAACCTCGGATAACTAGCATTTTACCCCATCGGGAAGGTGACCGAACTAGCTTCGAGGGAAAAGGACCAGCCACCACTTGGCTGGAGAGAATCCCCCCGAAGGAGTGACTTCAGATCTAAGGGATCCTCCGAACTACTGACACGACTCCAGAAGAGGGCCTCTCATCCCGAAGGGCGACCTCAACCAAAAGACCTCGGGTGTACGGCGGAAGCAATTAAATAGTCTCTGACATGTCGCCTGCACACGCTACACACCGCCCTCATATGCGCTCTGACACGTTGACGCCGTATACGTCTTGTCATGTAGGGCTATGTGCACCTTAGCCTGTGGCCCGAGGAGCCTGCAGACGACTAGAGGTCCCCACGCCCAGAAAGGACATATTACATCTAGTCGAACACGTGTCACAATCTGAACGGGTCACCTCCTTTTATATAAATTAGGGAAATGGTCTCAGAAGGGGACTCCTCTCCTCCCCTTGAAAAGGAAAAAACACGACAAGCAAGAATCTCTAGTCTTTAGTATTCCTTCTCCATCTCCAAAACACTGAGTTGGGCGTCGGAGGCTCCTCCCCGAAAAAAGACACCGGGGACCTCCTAACCCCTGTTTTCTGAGCATTTTAGGCGGACTCCCCTGGGAAACCTACATTTCAGGCATTCCTCCGCCCCAGAAGTCCCTCTCGGTCACACCATGTCACCTGACAAAGATGCTGCTGGGCATCATTTGGTGCCGTCTGTGGGAAACCTCACCGTCGTTAATACTTGGCGTTCTAAGGACAAGGGACTTTTGAAGTCCTCGTTCGCGCCAGAGGTTCAATCGGCAACCGAACAAGCTACAACAAAAACTTCTCTGCCTGAGGATGAATGCCCTCTGACCATCACTATGGGTTTCTTGCACGAGTTCCAATGCTCTGTCGTGGCTGGGATGACACAACAGTTAGACCAAAGATTGCCTCAACCGACTCAGAGCTGAAGGCCCCCTTCGCCAGTACCGCGTCGGGAAAAGAGCCCCAGGTCAACTCACCGAAGTTCGAGAAGCGTAGACCAATGAGACAAGTCCTCAACGGAAAACATACCCCTTGGGGCACGACCTATGGGAGAAGCAGGGTCAAAACGACCCAGGACTCCTCGCTGAAGGAGTTTTTCACCTGAAGAGAAGTCGCCATCTCCCCGGTGCCGGAGTCACTCCCCAAAGAAGTGACGTCAGTCTCCCTACCAGGAAACCTATAGACAGTAGGAAGAAGAGCCCAATACTGCACTCCCTATGGAGAAAGTCTTAAAGAGGCTACAGAGAGTGGAAAGGCAGGTAGCCCGGAAGCCTGTCTGGGCTAGGTTGTTAGAAACTTTCAATGGAGATGAATCACCATTCACCCGAGCGGTGGTGGAAGCGCCCATGCCAAGTGACTTCCGGGTACCTCGGTTGGAGACCTACGAAAGCTGAACTGACCCCCAGGCTCGTCTGACCAAATACAAGCGCAGCATGGTGTTGCACGGTGCTGATGACGCCACCTTGTACAAATGTTTTGAGGTCACCCTCGCCGGACCAACAACGGCGTGGTACAATTCATTGGCCCCTGGAACCATCATGGAGTTCCAAGAATTGTCTACTGCCTTCACACAGCAGTTCATTGGGAGCCAGCCAATGGTGAAGATGCCAGTCCAAATGTTTGATATAGCATAAAAAAAATAGGGAAACCATTCGTGACTATGTCGAAAGGTTCAACAGGGAAAGCCTTGAGTGTTCCCGACTTCAGGCCAAAAATATGTATCTTGGCCATGACATGAGGACTTCGGAGAGACTCCCAATTGTTCTATGAGTTTTCCAAGGATCCCCCCGAGACACTTGGCAAATTTTACCGAAGGGCCGAGCAGCACATGACTGCTGAAGAACTAAGAATGGGAGGCCCCAAACCCAATCACATTCGCACCGAGGGGCCGAGCCACCAACCTCCGTACCCACTTGAGTCAGGGGTATGACCTCGGAAGCTCAAGGGGAAGAAGCCATTGGCTTTCACCCCCCTAAACACCTCAAGGACGAACATCCTCCTGGCAATGGAAAGACAAGGAGCTCAAATCCAAAGACTAAAGGCCATTAACTTGGACAACAAAAAGAATATGAAAAATTTCTGCCAGTTTCATCGGGACCACGCCCATGATACCGAGGACTGCTTCCAGCTAAGGAGGTACATTGAATCCCTGATAAAGCAAGGTCAACTTCGACGTTACCTACGGATACCCTCCCCGAAGGGAAGAAGATAAGAGGAAGGGAAAGAAGATGACGAGGAATACGACTCTGATAGGCGTCAAAACCGAAGTCCGAAAAGGCATCAACCGCCCCCGGCAGGAGTAATACAAATGATCACAACAGGACTGCCATCGGCGGAAAGGAAAAGAAAGGCTAGAGAGATTTCGGTGATGGAGTATGGGAATCCATCAAAAAAGCTTCTTCGAAAGGATGGGTCCACTGTCATTTTTCCTCATGATGATCCATTGCTGATTATGGCAAGGATAGGAAACTAGGACGTCAAGAGAGTACTGCTTGATGATGGCTCAAACGCAGATGTCCTATTCTCACACCTGCTACTGAGCTTGGGGATATCAAGGAGTGACCTCAAGGCCATCACTTCTCCCACTTTTGGAATAGGGCCGTTCGAACTCCCAGTCCTCGGGTGGGTAGATCTTCCTTTGATGCTGAAGGGAACTTCAGCAAATAACAAAAATGAACTATTTGCCTCTGTAATGGCAAGGTTCATCGTCATCGATGTCCCTTCATCATATAACGCTATTCTTGGGAGGTAAATGCGAGGAAACCTCCACATTCGCCCAGATGTGAAGTACCTAACTGTCACCTTCACCAACAAGGATGGGGATGCTGAGATCTTCATCGACCAGGGGGAGGTGAGAAAGGTGTTCGTAAAGGCGAGAAAAGCCCCGGTGATGAACTGCGCGCAGACCACAGGAACAAAGCTTCTGTCAGTGCAAGAATCAGAAGAACAAGGAACAGAAGATCCTGAGAAGGTAGAAACGGAAGAAATAGAGCTTGTCCCAGGCCGAAATACCCGAATAGGGAAAAAATTTGCCAAAGGTGACAAGGAAAAGCTTGTATCTTTCCTACAATGGAATAAAGATCTGTTCGCCTACTCGCTAAAAGACATGCCTGGGGTAGACCCTTACATAATACAGCATAGCCTTAAAGTAAGCCCAGAGGCGAGGCCTGTTTGCCAGAAAAAGCAAAGCCTCTTGGCACACAAAAATAACTTCGTCAAAGCCAAAGTCCAACACTTGATAGATGCTGGAGTAATCAGGGAGGTCAAGTACCCCGAATGGCTAAGTAACGTGGTTATTGCCACAAAGGAAGGAAGCAACAAGCTTCGAATGTGCATTGACTTCCAAAACTTAAATGACGCTTGCCCTAAAGATTCGTATCCTCTCCCGCCAATAGACCAGCTGGTTGATTCAAATACTGAGTATGGACTCCTGAGTTTCCTCGACTCCTTCAATGGGTATCACCAAATTAGAATGGATCCCGAAGATGAGGAAAAAACCACCTTCATCACTGAAGTCGGTACATACTGCTATGTCAAAATGCCCTTCGGGCTAAAAAATGCAGGAGCCACCTACCAGAGGCTGACGAACAAAGTCTTCAAAGACCAAATAGTGAGAAACATGGAAGTCTACATCAATGACATGATAGTCAAAAGCAAGCTTCCTATCAGTCATATCACAAATTTAGAGGAAATTTTCCACCAACTTAGGGCATTCAAAATACTCCTTAATTCGGAAAAGTGTGTCTTAGGCGTAAGCTTAGGAAAGTTCCTCGGGTTTATGGTATCGGAAAGAGGTATTGATGCCAACCCGAAAAAGGTCAAAGCGCTACTCGAATTCTGAACTCCTGTTACAACAAGGGACATCCAAAGGCTCACGGGAAGAATAATGTCCCTTAACAGATTCATTTCCAGGTATGGGGATTGCTGCCGAGCATTCTTTAAGGTTCTTACCAAGGCAACAAAAATTGGTGGCAACCTCGAAGGTGATGACCATCCTTGGAGCGAGGAGTGCCAAAAGGCCTGGGAAGAGCTTAAAGTCTATCTAGCCCGCCTACCTACTCTTCGGCAACCACGGGAGGAAGAGCCTCTTGTATTGTACCTCACAGTTACCGAAAAAGCACTAAGTTCGGTTCTCGTAAAGGAAGAGGGGGTGGAGCAATGGCCAGTATACTACGTGAGCAAGTCCCTGCATGGCGCTGAGGTCAGGTATCGCTTGCTACAAAAGGCTATTTATGCCCTGGTGTTAGCGAGCAGGAGACTGCGGCCGTACTTTCAGGCTCACCCCATTATCATCCGAAGCAACCTACCTCTTCGGGACGTCATGAAGAGAGTAGACCATTCGGGAAGAGTTTCCAAGTGGTGCATAGAACTTGGTGAGTATGATATTACTTATGAGCCAAGAAAAGCAATAAAAGCTCAAGCTCTAACAGACTTCATTGTTGAGGTGCCCGCTGCCGAAGGTGAACAATTGGACCCTGGCAAAACTGAGCCAGAGTGGACTCTGTTTGTAGATGGGGCCTCCGGTTCCGAGCACCAAGGAGCTGGGGTAATCATTCGTGGCCCCGAAGGCCTAGAAGTCATGAAATCCATCAAATTCAGGTTTAATGTCACCAACAATATGAAGATTTCAAGATCTCATGATAACACATTCTTATGTAACTCATGTATATGCCACATGCCTATTTGTCCAATTGAGTTCAATATGAATATAAGCATGCATCATTCTAATTTCTTTTACATATTTTATGCATTTGATATAATATGTTATATAGCATGTCAATTTTACATACTTATTGTGTCAAATAAGTCCTAGCATGCTATTAAGAACATACATGTAAATAATAAATGAAACCTAGCATGCTACTAAACCAAGAAAGAATGTGTACCTTCCTTCTTGGTTATGTGTGGCGAAAAAGGGGAAGAACTTCATCTTGGAGGAGTACCTTGAGGCTTGAATTGAGATGAACAATCTCAATATAAATCTACCCACAATGCTTTAGAAAATTGTCTAATATTTCGGCTATTTAAAGGAATGGAAGGAGGAAAATTTTTTCTCAAGAAAATGGAGCAAATGGAGTGCCAAAGAATGCTTTTAAATGGCCGGCCACTTTAGGCTATTTATAGATGACCAAAAGGCATACCTTTACACCAAGCAAGGTGTCCTTTAAGCCAAAGAACACTTCCTTTGGCCAAGGGTCATCTATGGTGGCGAAAATACACGTTTCTTTGGCCAAGGAACACTTCATTTGGCCTAAGAGACATGTCCCTTTGGTCAAGAGACAACTCTTAGTGCTATAACCAACCCATGGTCGAATATACATGTCTCTTGATGTCAAAGGACATTATTCTTGGTGCAATAACCACCCTAACCACCTCATGGCCGAATATACATGTCTCTTGAAGTCAAAGGACATCATTCTTGGTGCAATAACCACCCCAACCACCCCATGGCCGAATATACATGTCTATTCACTCAAGGAACACTTCCTTTGGATGAAAGGACATGTTCTTTTACCCAATAGTCATCTCTTTTGATGAAGAGACATACCTTTACACAAAAGATGTGTCTCTTGGTGGTTTTGAGCTAAAAGCAAGGTGAGCTAGCACAAAGCTAGCTCACTATACTACTTACGCACCATTGAGCTCCTTTGAGCTCCAACCAAGCACCATGAACTGAGGTCTAGCTCCTAGAGCTGACCTAAAGCTGGAGTTAGCTGCTCTTAGCTGAAGTGAACTGAAGTCTAGCTACACTCAGCTACCAGAAGCTGAAGTGACTTGAGCTGACTTGAGCTAAAGTCCAGCTACTTTGAGCTACTTATAGCTGAAGTGAGCTGACTTGAGCTGAAGTTCAGCTACATTCAGCTACCAGAAGCTGAAGCAAGCTGACTTGAGCTGACTTGAGCTAACTTGAGGTGAAGTCCAGCTACTTTGAGCTACTTATAGCTAAAGTGAGCTGACTTAAGCTAAAGGGAGCTATTTCTAGCTGCCTTAGATAGCTATTCAAGCTAGAGTTAGCTCAATGAGCTCAAATCCTATCTTAAAAGGATCTTGGTGCGCCAAGAATTCTAACACAATATATCAGAATACGAAGCTCACATAGCAGGATTGCACCTAGCCAGAAAAATTGGTGTAAGAAATCTAAAAGCCCACAATGACTCCCAACTAGTGGTGCGGCAGATGGCAAGGGACTATAGTGCAAAAGATCCAACTTTGGAAAAATATCATGAGTGCGTATCGAGGCTCATCCAGGAGTTCAACGTAGTACATATTGAAAGTGTACCTCACCGAGACAATGCTGAGGCGGACAGCTTGGCCAAATCAAAACGGTTCACCGAAGTATTAAGCCACCCGAGCATAGTGACGCTAAGCGTAACAATCTCGGGAAAAGGGTGGAAAGATCCTATAAAGAGGTATCTTACAATCGAAGAGCTCCCCGAAGATCCTCGCGAGGCAGCGAAGGTTCGAAGGCGTTCCGGGCGATATTTTCTAATAGGGGAAGAATTATATCGACAAGGGTACGTGAATCCGTTGCAAAGCTGTGTTAGTGAAGAGGACGCTAGGATGGTTCTCGAAGAAGTCCATGAGGGGGCTTGTGGTTCCCATATCGGAACTGACGCTTTGGCGGGAGTAATACTCCACCAAGGGTATTTCTGGCCCACCTTGAGAAAGGACGCAAGGCAGTTTGTCCAGAAGTGTGACAATTGCCAAAGACACGCCAGTATCTAAAAACTCCCTTCGGAGTTAATAACCTCGGCAGACTACCCCTACCCTTTACAGTATGGGGCATAGATCTCATTGGACCACTGCCAACAGCACCTGGAGGAGTGAAATTCTGCGTGGTTGCAGTGGACTACTTCACTAAATGGGTGGAGGCAGAGCCCCTAGCAACTATTTCAGCAAAGAAGGTACAAAAATTTGTCTGGAAAAGCATCATATGCAGATTCGGCATACCGAGGGTGATAGTGGCCGACAATGGGTTCCAATTTATTGACAAAGGATTCCAAGAATTCATCACCAACCTCGAAATAAAGATACACTTCACCCCGGTAGCTCACCCTTAAAGCAACAGGCAAGTAGAGGTATCCAACAGCAACCATAAAAATGGTCTGAAAAAGAGATTGGGGGAAGCAAAGGGAAAATGGCCAGGAGAACTTCCTAGTGTGTTGTGGAGCTATCAAACAACACCCCGAAGAGCCATGGGTGAAATGCCTTTTTCGCTCGTCTTCGGCACAGAGGCCATTATCCCTATCGTGGTAGTATGGCCATCAGTCAAAATACAAGTGTTCAACGAAAAAGGAAACGACCTCGGGCTGAGAACCAAGCTTGACCTAGTTGACGAACACAGAGAGGTGGCCGAGCTCAGAAGAAAGGCCTTTCAGCAAAGGTTAGCCATAGACATAAAGTTGAATGTTAAGCCAAAAGGAATAAGGAAAGGAGACCTCATTCTCCGTAAGCCTGAATTTGAACCATGAAGGCCTTCCCATGGGGTACTTCGTCCGAACTGGAAAGGGCCTTACTTGGTCCTTGACGAGGTTCGTAAGGGAGTATACAAGCTTGGCGACATCGAAGGGGAAGAACTAAAAAATACATGGCACTCGGATACCTTAAAGAAATTCTAACCTTAGAATTTTTGATAAAAAATTGTACAAGTGAGGAATTTTTTCTAAGTACAAAAGTTTTCTCCCATCTGAGAGTACTCGCTGAACAAAGCTGAAACATGCACTCTCGAACAACACATTCTCCTTCCGAAGTTGATGAGGTCATAGGCCCAAAAAAAGGTGAAGTCTATCAAGAACGGCCGACGAAGGCAGGCTAAAATTTACCTAAGGGAATTCATCAACAATGAATGCTGACCCGAAGGTCGACCGATGAAACAAGCAACACATATTGCTCAAAGGACTTAACCAAATTATGAAGGAAGGAAAATTTATTAAAGAAGGCCTTGGTACAAGGAGAAGGTTACAAGAAGAAAAATTACAAGGAAAAAGAAAAAGAAAAAGGCCCTAGAACATCTAAGGGACCTCGGTGTCTTGAGAAGCCCCCGCTCCTGCGTCTTTAGCCGGCGCCTTCGGTGCTGGAGAAGGGGCAAATGGCAGGTTAAGGTGTTCAATCTTTGACCAAGTCCACCAAGGCTCCTCAGGAATGTCCAGGCCAGCTAAGAAGGAGACGTCGAGGTCTGGGTACTTCTTTAGAACTTGATGGCGAGCTAGGCAGAGGCCGTCTTGAAAGGCAACCTTGGTTGCCTGAACGGCCTTGTCTTTCACGACGTCCAAGTCGTCTACCTCGTTCTGAAGATCTGCAACCTCCTTCTCCAGCTCCTTTATCCTCTTCTTCTTTTTTGAATCCTTCTTCAGCGAATCGGCCTAGGCTTGAAGTTCAGCATTGTCAGCAAGCGCCTTCACCAAGAGAGTAGAATCTTCTTCCTTCTCCTTTCGAATGGCCTCGTTGGCTGAGGTCAGACTCACAACCTTGTCACCAAGGTTGGACATCTTCTTAGAGAAATCCTTCAAGAGCTCTTCCTGGCCCTTCAAGAATTTCTCCCGAAGCTTGGCAACCTCCTCCTTGGCAATCCGACTCAACTCTGCATTTTTCACAACCGAGTTAGCACAGAAGACCCTGGCCTTCTCCAGTTTATCTTTGGCCCAAGCCCAGACTGAAGACTGCTTCGCTGCCAATCTCGGAGGTATCCACTATACCCCAGAAGCTACGAACAAAGAAAGGGTACTTAATCAAATTTGCATAAGGAAAGCCAAAACACTAAGACAAAAAGTGGGAGGGAAAATGAAAAGGCCTGAAGAACTACCTGGGCAGCATGCTCAGACACCTTGGCGGCAAGGGCATCCTTGGTGGCGCATTCCTCAGCGACTGCCTTAAAGGAAGCCTGAGTAAGCACGCCCCTCGCCATTTAGGGAGCCATTTCTCGGCAATCCTAGGAGAACAGATTCATGTCCTCTGTGAAAGACCAGAACAGCTCCCTCGGAACCTTGTCCTGAAGAGCCCGCCTTCGGGCATGCTTAACCATCCAAGTTAAGGGCGCCAGTTCCTCTGCAAAATAAGATGCATGCATCTCATCAAGCGAAACTCTTTAATTATGAAGGCTATAAGATTACAAGTGCTAAAAAAGGTGATGGCCAGGGGCCTCATCGTTTATAGTCATAGTGACTGGTGGAGGAACTTCTGGGAGGAAGAACGCCTGGTGCACTGGACAGCCCAAAGGAGAGTGCCTGAAAGCTCAGAAACAAAAGGTTAGGAGGCCCCCGGAGTGTTTTTCCGGGGGGGGGGAGCCTCCGACGCCCAAGTCAGTGGTGGCTGAGAGAAAGGCAGAGAAAATAGCACAAAGGGCTGAGGAGTTTTGCCTGGTAGCGGGAGCCGTATTTTGCCAGCCAGCCAACCAACCAACCAACCAACCTCCTGTCAAGTATTAATTCCTGGTATTTATAGGAGTGCCTAGCCCGTTCAGATCGCGACACGTGTTCGGTCGGATGTTCCTGAATTTCTGGGCGTAGGGGACAGATAGTTGGTAGCAGGTTGCCTTGAGCCATGTGCTGAGACGGGCCATGATGTGATTTTGATGGCGTCAGCGTGGCAGAGCGCCTTTTGAGGCGGCTTGTGGCGTCTGTGAATGGATGTGTCAGAGGCTTCCTTAAATGCTTCCATAAATGCTCCTGCCGTACTCCCGAGGTCCCTGGGTGAGGTCGTCCTTTGGTACGGACAGAGCCTCTTCGGGAAACAAGCCCTCAGTTCGGGGGTTCCCAGCTTCAGGGAGTTCCGCCTTCGGGGATATCGTGTTCGGCTCGCTATGTCAGGTGCCTCTTTTCCGAAGGCGATCTGTTCACAACCCTGGGGGGGGGCGAGTAGTGTCCTGGCGTGCCGGGCTCGGAGCTCTTCGGCTATCTCCCGAGGTGCCTGATCACACCTTTTCTCGGGTAGCGCCAGCTTCTTCTGGCCATTCTTGTGGCAGGGAGTTCGGCCAGATAGAGGCGATAGCGTTTGGCTATCACATGCCCCCCTTTGGAAAGCCGAAGTGAAGACTTCGGTTTTGCATCTCTTTCCGAGGTTGCTCTTGGGAGTTTCTTAGGAAGCTTAGCCTGTTCCGAGGATGTACCTCTTGCCCGAAGGTATGGGCTGTTCGGCCTTGGCCTGTTCTTTGGTGTCTTCGAGGTGGAGCCTGTGCCGAAGATACACCTCTTGCCCGAAGGTCATGGGCTATTTGGCCATAGCCTGTCTCTTGGTGTCCTCGAGGTGGCCTGCTCTTTGTTTCTGCAGGTCTGTTTGGCCAAGCGTGTCAGTCTGAGCGGCGCGTCCCAGTTTTCCAGGGATGTCAGAAGACGTGTCCCAGCTTTCAAGGGACGTTTGGAGGACGTGTCCCCTATTTTTGCGCAGCAGTTGACACGTGGCGCTTTGCCATTGGAGGAGAGTCGCGTCGGTTACAGAGGGCGCGCCTTTTCAGGTGCAGAGAGCAGTTACGGCGTCGGTTCGCCTCCAAAGGGTACTTATGACGACGTTTCGGTTACCCACCTCTGGCTTATAAATAGCCCATTTCATCATAAGTTCCTTTTGCTTACTCTTTTGCTCTTTTCTCTGCTTTGCCTCTGTTCTTGCATTTTTCTTGCTTTCTGTGGCGGAGCTTCCTTAATCAAAGTCTTTTTTCCAGCCAACTTTCACGACGGCGTCCTCAGATTTTGGCAAATCTTTTGGTGGGTTTTTGTTTTCCAGCGCGTTTTGATCCCTGTGTTCTTCTGAGTTTTTCTCTGGAAACTGTTTTCTTCCGTTTTCAAACTCATTTTTATGTCGAAAATGCCCATTCCTGAGAGCTGGTAGCCTCTTTTAGCCCATCCTTGTTGCACCACCCCTGAGAAGTTAGAGAGGTGGAAGCAAAAATTCTTTCTTCCCTCTTACGCCGTTATCAGGCTGCCTCGTTCTAGCCACTATGCATTTTCAAACCATAGTAAGGAGGTTACCGTTTTCCGAGCCCAACTGAAGGCCGGTCTTCGATATCCCCCTCGAAGATGGTGTGCGAGTTCTGCCAATTTCATGGCATTGCGGTGAACCAGCTTCCCCCGAACTCGTTCTGCTATTTCAACGCCTTTCTCTGCATGTGTGGCGTCTTCGGGATAGAACCCCATTTCAGGATTTTTATGTAGTACTACAAGCTCTCTGTGGTCCCGAAGGGTGGCTTCTATTTCATGCTACCTCGGGGATCCGGGAGCAAGAAATTCATGTTCACCTTCGCCACTAAGGATAGCTGGCGGGGGTGACAACAGAAGTTCTTCTTCATGAAGAAGGCTGAGGCCTGGTCGTATGTTCCGACCGAATGGGCTCAGGGAACACTGGATGCGGACGTTGGTGATCCGAGGATGCTGCTGACCCCAGAGTTGGCTCCCGTGTTCGCGGATTTCGATGCCCGCATTCGGGCTGTCTCTGACTGGGATCCCGAGGTCTCTCCGCGTGCCCTTTACCCTTTTCCAATCAACTGGAAGTTGATGACCGAAGAGGTCCTTCGGGAACTGAAGGTGGTAAAGGAGCACAAGACTGACCTCGGGATGCCAGCTCCTGCCATTGCCGGGAAAGATTCCTGGTTGGTCAAGCTTCTTAAGGAGGAGATTTCTTTCGAAACGCTTGCCGAAAGTGAGTTATCTTCTACTCCTTTGCTGTTTTTTCCTCGGACTTACGCTGATGTTTCTCTCCTTTTTCAGAGATGGGCGACGACACTGCCGCCTATTACAAGTCCCTCTTCTCCGGCCAAGTGGAGAAGGACGATCAAACGAAGAAGGCGGCTTCCCGAAGGCGGAAGTCTACTGGCGCGGGTCCTTCGAGGAAACGGGCAAAGAGAGCTACTCAGGTTCCTCTAGAAGAAATACCCGAGGAGACTGCCGAGGAGCCTGGGACAGCCGAGGTTCCGGCGTCTGAGGCTGCTGCTTCCGAGGTTCCTCCAACCGACGTCCCTCCTCAAAGTCTTACTGCATCGCAGGCCCTCCTTGATGTAGTGGTAGAAGTACCTTCTGCCGAGGAGCGGCGCAAGCGGAAGGGTAAGGGCATTTTGGCCGAGGAGGCCGAGGACTCCGAGGACAATGTTGCCGAGGTCCCACCAGGTTTGTTTCCAGACAAAGTGTACTTCCTTTGTTTTTTCTGGAATTGCCTTTGTCTCTGACCTGTTTTTCTTTTTCGCCCTGCAGGGGAGTTACTTACCCCGAACTGGGCGGCCGAACACGCGGAGGCGAGGGCCCGTCGCGACGCCAAAGTCCCGCAAGGGAAGATACCAAAGGAGCCTTTCTGGACATTCACGGAGGACATGAACTTGTACTCCGAGGACTGTCCTGAAATGGTGAAGCAGATTTCGAAGGGGGTGCTCACCGAGGCCTCCTTCAAGGCTATAGCGGCGGCCCATCTAGGGGATAACACCCTTGCCGCAAAGATCACCGAGCATGCTGCTCAGGTATATCCTTCACAACTCTTCCCCTTCAATTTTTTCCTAAGTGTTTGGCTCTTACTGACCTTGCGTTTTATCTCCTTTGCAGCTGCTGGGGTACGCCGGCTTTCTCCGAGTTCGGGTAGCCAGGCAGACGGCATTCCGAGCTTCGGCCTCAGAGGCCCTAGAAAAGGCGAAAGCGACGTGCTCGGAATTGACCGCCAAGAACCAGCAGCTGGCAGATGCTGCGAAGGAGGAAGCTGCCACCCTTCGGGAGGAGTTCCGAAAGGAGAAGGAAGTTTTGATGGCGGACTCCTCCCTGAAGATTGCCGACCTCCGCAATCATGTGGCGGGGCTGCGCGCTGCAAACCAAGACCTTCTCCAAGACAAGGCAAAAAAAGAGAGAATATCATAGTCACACTCTTGTCTGAGAAGAAAACCCTTCAAGCCGAGGTCCAGTCTTTGAAGAAGGAGCCGAAGGGGGAGGAGCGGATAAAGGTGCTGGAAGAGGAGGTCGGGGATCTGAAGGACGAGCTTGACGACCTTGAGCTTAAGAAGAACAAGTCTGATCAAATGAACAAGGTCGCGTTTTAGGACGGCTTCTGCCTCGCTCGGCACCAGGTTCTCCAAAGGTTCCCAGGTCTGGACCTCTCTTTTCTAGAGGGTCTAAACATTCCTGGGGGACCTCCGTGGAAATGGTCCAAGATCGAAATTCTGAAGCTTCCTCCAATTCCAGCGCGGAAGGTGGCGGAAAAGGGTGGACAAACGAGTGGCTCTCAGGACGCCGCGAACCCTTAGGCTTCTTTAGGGCCCCTTTTCCTTCCCTTCTTTTTTGTACTCCTTCTTCGGGCACTTCTTTATTGTAAGGCAGCTTTGCTCTTAACGGAGATTTTTTGGCTAAGTGTTTCTTCAAGTTTCTTTATTTCCATTGTCCCGAACACGTTCGCTCAAGAGACTTCGGAAAACCTGCAATCAAAGAAACTTTTTTACCTTCCTTTGTCCTGAGTATGTTTTACTCGAGAGACGTTCTGGAAAGTCTGAGAAAATTTTGACTAAGTCTTTTTGCAGGCTTTTGCATTTCCAATTTTTCCCGAACATGATTGCTCAAGGGACCTTGGCAAACCTTCAGTCAAAATTTTTGTTTTTCCAGTTGTCCCGAGCATGTTTGCTCAAGGGACTTCGGAAAACCTTCAGTCAAAATTTTTGTTTTTCCAGTTGTCCCGAGCATGTTTGCTCAAGGGACTTCGGAAAAACTTTCCGCGAGATTTTTCACTTCCCATTTTCCCGAGCACGTTCGCTCAAGGGAGCTCGGGAAATTATCTCAGCGCTGGCTACGGCGAGTACTTCTGCGAGATTTTTCACTTCCCATTTTCCCGAGCACGTTCGCTCAAAGGAGCTCGGGAAATTATCTCAGCGCTGGCTACGGCGAGTACTTCTGCGAGATTTTTGTTTTCCATCTTTCCTGAGCGTGGCGGCTCAAGGGACTTTGGAAAGCCATATCTACGCTTTATCATGGCAAGCATCTTTCACGGAATATTGTTCATTCCTGCACTTAAGAAATTTTCTCAAGATACTACTATATATTTAGAACATTTTTTGTTCAACATACTTCCTCTGCTCAACCTTAAGCGTAGAATTTTTTCAAGGCGCCCGAGTGCCAATTGTTCTTCAATTCTATGCCTTTGACGTTGCCAAGCTTGTACACGCCTTTTCGTTGTTTCGGCCAGGGCCAGATAGGGTCCTTTCAAGTTTGCGCGAAGTACGCCATGGGATGGCCTTCGGGGTGCGAAGTCGGCCTTTCGGAGAACGAGGTCTCCCTTCTTGATTTCCTTTGGCCTGGCCCGTAAGTTTATAGCCACGGCCACTCTTCGCTGGTAAGCTTTTCTTCTCAGCTCGACTATTTCTCTGTGTTCGGCACCCAGGTCGAGATTGGTTCTTAGGCCAAGGTCGTTACCACCTTCATCAAATACTTGCACCCGTACCGAAGGTTGAACTATCTCTATTGGGGTAATGGCCTCCGTTTCGGAGATGAATGAGAAAGGAGTTTCCCCTGTGGCTCTTCGGGGCGTCGTTTGGTAGCTCCATAATATACTTTGGAGTCCTCCTGGCCAATTCCCCTTGGCTTCCCCCAGTCTCTATTTCAGGCCATCTTTTATGGTCCTATTCGATACTTCCACCTGCCCGTTGCTTTGGGGGTGAGCTACTGGGCGAAGCGCATCTTCATTCCAAGGTCGCTGGTGAATTCTTGGAATCCTTTGTCTATGAACTGGGATCCATTATCAGCCACTAGTAAACCTGCATACGATGTTCTTCCATACGAAGTTTTGCACTTCTTTTGCCGAGATAGTTGCTAGTGGTTCTGCCTCTACCCATTTTGAGAAATAGTCCACTGCTACCACGCAGAATTTCACGCCTCTGGGTGCTGCGGGGAGTGGCCCAATAGGGTCTATGCTCCAGACTTCAAAGGGCCAAGGATAGCCTGCCGAGGTTACTATTTTTGCATGGACCATACATGCCTTCGTGAACTTCCTCAAGGACCATTTCAGTATCCTCTTCATCCACACATTTTTGCAGCGGATTCGCATATCCCTGTCTTTTTAACTCTTCGCCAATCAGGAAGAATCTTCCGGAGCATCTTCGCAGTCCTGCAGCATCACCGGGGTCTTCGGGGAGTAAATTCTCTGCGAGGTATCTTTTGATTTGGACTTTCCACCCTGCTCCCGAGGTCGTCATGCTTAGCACTGAGATGCTCGGATGGTCCAGCACTTCGGTATATACATTTTTTGACTTCGCCAAGTAATCTGCCTCAGTGTTATTCCTCCGAGGTACATTTTCGATTCGTACGGCGTCAAACTCCCGAATGAGCTTTGTTACCAACTCATGGTATTTCGCCAAGGTTGGGTCTTTCGCGCCATAGTACCCTGCTATTTGCCGGACCACCATCTGGGAATCATTATGGGCTTTCAAGTTTCTCACGCCAATTTTTCTGGCCAGGCGTAATCCTGCTATCAGGGCCCCATGCTCGGCCATGTTGTTGGTGGCGTTGAAACTGAACTTGATGGCCTTCATTACTTCTAGGCCTTCGGAGCCTCTGATAATCACTCCAGCTCCCTGGTGTTCGGATCCTGAGGCTCCATGTACGTGCAAGGTCCATTCTGGCTCACCCTCTTTTGGATCTGAATGGCTCTCCTCAGTGATGGGTATTTCAGCGATAAAATATGCCAGTGCTTGAGCTTTTACGGCCTTCCGAGGCTCATAAGTGATTTCACGTTCGCCCAGCTCTATGCACCACTTGGAGAGCCTTTCCGAATGACCAATCCTCTTCATGACATCCCGTAGAGGCAGACTACTTCGGACGGTGATGGGGTGAGCCTGAAAGTATGGTCGCAGCCTTCTCCCTGCAAGCACCAAGGTATATGTAGCTTTTTGAAGCAAAGGGTACCTGACTTCGGCGCCATGCAGGGACTTGCTGACATTGTATACCGGCCATTGCTTTGGCCCTTCTTCTTTCACGAGGACCGAGCTCACAGCCTTTTCTGTAACGGCGAGGTAGAGTACGAGGGGCTCTCCCTCCCGAGGTTGTCACGGAGTCGGCAGGCTGGCCAGGTAGACTTTGAGTTCTTCCCAGGCCTTTTGGCAATCTTCATCCCAAGGATGATCATTACTTCCGAGGTCGCCTTCCATTTTTGCTGCCTTTGTGAGGACTTTGAAGAAGGGTCGACACCTATCTCCGTACCTAGAAATAAACCTGCTCAGAGAGGTTATTCTTCCGGTGAGTCTCTGTGCGTCTTTGACTGTGGCAGGAGTTCGGAGTCTCAAGCAGAGCCTCAATCTTTTCGGGGTTAGCATCGATGCTTCTTTCGGATACCATGCACCCAAGGAATTTTCCCGAGGTCACCCTGAAGATGCACTTCTCAGGATTAAGGCGGATCCCGAAGGCTCTGAGCTTTTGGAAGGTTTCCTCTAAGTCTGCAACGTGGTAGCCGGGCAGCTTGCTCTTGATTGTCCCCTTTTGGTCTTTGAAGACCTTGTTCATCAACCTCTGGTAGGTGGCTCCTGCATTTTTGAGCCCGAAGGGCATCCTGATATAGTAATATGTTCCTCCCTCGGTGATGAAGGCAGTCTTCTCTTCATCTTCGGGGTCCATCCTTATCTAATGGTAGCCACTGAGGGCGTCTAGGAAACTTAGGAGGCCATACCATGCAGTTGAATTCTACCAGTTGATCTATTGGCGGCAGAGGATATGAGTCTTTCGGGCAAGCATCGTTCAAGTTTCTGAAGTCGATGCACATCCGGAGTTTGCTGCTACCTTCTTTTGTGGCAATGACCACGTTGCTTAACCATTCGGGGTACTTGACCTCCCTGATAACTTCAGCATCTAAGAGACGCTGGACTTCGGTTTTGACAAAGTTGCTTTTGTGGGATGAGATGCTTCGTTTCTTTTGCCAGACAGGCCTTGCTTCCGGGCTTACTTTGAGGCTGTGCTGTATTATGCCAGGGTTTACCCCCGGCATATCTTTTGGCAAGCAGGCAAACAGATCTTTATTTTCTAGCAAAAAGGATACAAGATTTTCCTTGTCACCTTCGGCCAAGCTCTTCCCTATTTGGGTGGATTGACCTGGGACAAGCTCTACTGCTTCCGTTTCTGCTTTGGCGAGATCTTCTTCTTTGCCTTTTTCTAGCACCTTTGCCTCCATCGTTTGCGCGAGGTTGCTCGCCGGAGTTTTTCGTGCTTTTACAAACACCTTTCTTACCTCGGCTTGGTCTAGGAAGACCTCTGCATCTCCATCCTTGGTCGCGAATGTGACAGTCAAGTACTTCACATCAGGGCGAATATGCAGGTTCCCCATTGTCTGTCTTCCAAGGATGACGTTGTACGAGGATGGGACGTTCATGACGATGAATCTCGCCATTGTGGATGCGTACAATTCAGCTGCTCCGCTTACCGAAGTCCCTTTCATCGTCAACGGGAGATCGATCTATCCGAGGTCGGGGAGTTCGGATGAATCAACCCCAAAAGTGGGCGAGGTGACAGGCTTTAGTTCGCTGCTGGAGATGCCCAAGCTCGGCAGCAGGTGCGAGAATAGGACGTCAGCTTTTAAGCCATCATCAAGCAACACTCTTTTGACGCCTCAGTTCCCTATCTTTGTCGTGATCAGCAGCGGATCGTTGTGGGGGGAAGACGACGGTGGAGCTATCTTTGCGAGCCAGTTTCTTTGATGGACTTTTGATACTCCATGACTGCAATTTCTCTGGCTTTCCGCTTTCTTTCCGAGGATGGGAGCCCCGTGGTGATGGTTTGGATCACCCCTGCTGGAGGTGGGGGGCGCCTTTTTGGACTTCGGTTTCTCCGCCTGTCGGAGTCATAGTCCTCATCTTCAGCCCTTTCTTCCTCCATTTTTCTGCCTTTCGGGGGTTGCATCCTCAGGTATTTCCGAAGTTGGCCCTGTTTTATCAGCGACTCTATGTACTTCTTCAGCTGGAAGCAATCTTCGGTGTCATGGCCGTGGTCGCGATGAAACTGGCAGAACTTCTTGGCATTCTTTTTGTTATCGGCGGCCATGGCCCTTGGCCGCCGAATTTGCTTCCCCTGCCTTTCCAGCGCCATGAGAATGTTGGTCCGTGTAGTGCTCAATGGTGTGAAACTTTGGGGTTTCCTTCCCCGCATCCTCCGAGGTCGTCCTGCCTGTTCGGTAGGATGCCGAGCTTGTTGACTGGACCCTTTGACGTGGTGATGATCAGATTCTGGCCCAGCCATCCTCAGTTCCTCGACTGTCATGTGTTGCTCCGCCCTATGGTAAAATTCTCCGAGGGTCTCCGGGGGGTCCATTTGAGAACTCATAGAACAGCTGTGAGTCTCGCCGAAGGCCCCGTGTCATAGCAAGGATGCGGATTTCGGGCCGGAAGTCTGGGACGCTCAGAGCTTCTCTGTTGAATCTTTCGACATAGTCTCGGATGGTTTCTCCGTTCCTCTGCTCTATGTCGAACATCTGTACAGGCATCTTCGCAGTAGGTCTGCTCCCAATGAACTGCTGGGTGAAGGCTGTGGACAACTCCCGGAACTCAGTAATGGTCCCTGGGGGCAAGGAATTGTACCACGCCGTGGCTGGCCCTGTGAGGGTGACTTCGAAGCACTTGCACATGGTAACATCATCAGCACCGTGTATTATCATGCTCCGTCTGTACTTCGTCAGGTGGGCCTGCGGATCAGTACGGCCATCATAAATTTCCAACCGAGGTACTCTGAACTCGCCTGGCATGGCTGCCTCAACGACGGCCTGAGTGAAAGGGGAGTCATCTTCGCAGGATGTTCCCGAGGGTCTGGCCCAAACGGATTTTCTGGCCACTTGTTTTTCCACTCTGTCCAGCCGTGCTAATATCTTCTCCATGAGCACTGTGGCGCTAGGGCCTTCTTCAGGGAATGGGGATCGTCGGCGCCTCTTCGGGGGGCGAGTTCGGCGCTGAGGGGACAAGGACCTCGCCTCAGGTGACGAACTGCTTCGCTGTGAGACTCTCGGCTGCTTGGACCTGGTTTGTCCCACAGAACGTTTCCCGAGGGCCATAATTTCTGCGGATGATTCTTCGCGAGGGTCTCCATTCCCCGAACTGCGATGTGTGGGCTTGGGGCTCCTCTCCCGAGGGCGTGTCACTGAGGGGGGTCTCTGGGCCTGTGCTTGCTGTGGCCACCTTCGGCCGATCTGCTGTGTCATTTCAGACACGGCCGAACGCTGAAAGTCCCTCAAGAAACTCATAGTGACTACCAGAGGGCGGTCTTCCTCGGGCGCAGAAGTCCCTGGGAGTGTTTGCTCAGCAACCGGTTGTATCTCAGGCGCGGACGGGGACCTCGGGAGTCCCTTGTCCTTAGAACGCCGAGTCTCAACGACGGCGATCTCAGAGCGGGTTCCCACAGACGGCGCCAAATGATGGCCAGGGGCCTCATCGTTAATAGTCATAGCGACTGGTGGAGGGACTTCTAGGAGGAAGAACGCCTGGTGGACTGGACAGCCCAAAGGAGAGTGCCTGAAAGCTCAGAAACAAAACGGTTAGGAGGCCCCCGGAGTGTTTTTCCGGGGGGGGGAGCCTCCGACGCCCAAGTCAGTGGTGGCTGAGAGAAAGGCGGAGAAAATAGCACAAAGGGCTGAGGAGTTTTTCCTGGTAATGGGAGCCGTATTTCGCCAGCCAACCAACCCACCAACTTCGTGTCAAGTATTAATTCCTGGTATTTATAGGAGTGCCTAGCCCGTTCAGATCGCGACACGTGTTCGGTCGGATGTTCCTGAATTTCTGGGCGTAGGGGACAGATAGTTGGTAGCAGGTTGCCTTGAGCCATGTGCTGAGACGGGCCATGATGTGATTTTGATGGCGTCAGCGTGGCAGAGCGCCTTTTGAGGCGGCTTGTGGCGTCTGTGAATGGATGTGTTAGAGGCTTCCTTAAATGCTTCCATAAATACCCCTGCCGTACTCCCGAGGTCCCTGGGTGAGGTCGTCCTTTGGTACGGACAGAGCCTCTTCGGGAAACAAGCCCTGAGTTCGGGGTTTCCCAGCTTCAGGGAGTTCCGCCTTCGGAGATATCGTGTTCGGCTCGCTATGTTAGGTGCCACTTTTCCGAAGGCGATCAGTTCACGACCCTGGGGGGGCGAGTAGTGTCCTGGCGTGCCGGGCTCGGAGCTCTTCGGCTATCTCCCGGGGTGCCTGATCACACCTTTTCTCGGGTAGCGCCAGCTTCTTCTGGCCATTACTGTGGCAGGGAGTTCGGCCAGATAGAGGCGATAGCGTTTGGCTATCAAAAGGGATAAAGGACAAACCTAGCGCCACCTCAGTGACGTTGTCATCGGAGTCCCGGACCTCCTCCACATCAGTAGGGATATGTTTGCCTTTGTCCCTTCGGCGTTTTTCCAACACCTCGGCAGAGGGACCCCCTGCCAAAGAGCCCAAAAGACCCACTAACATGGCGAGACACAAAGAAGCAGCAACAGTGGCTACCCCGACAGAAAGCTCGACGGGAGTTTCAAGCTCAGCGGGAGTTCTAGGTTCACCACCGACCTTCGCCGCGTCTTCCAGGTGTCACACCTCACTCAGGCCCTGGCCTAAAAGTTCCTAAACTAGCTCACAAGCCCAACTCCATAACTAGGTTCCTAGCTCTCGGCCTAGCAAGCAAAGCAACTTTTAAGTCTTATTTTCTTAAGTTAAGAGGCCTGGGAGGTGGCCCAGGTGGCTTTAACAAAGTTCCATAAACAACTTGCAGCAAGGGCAAGGCCTAAAACCCCTAACTTGCACAGCAAGCAAGGTAACACTTAATACAATTTTAAGTGCATACATGGTCTGCATCAAGTGTACTACCTATATGACAACCAAGAGGCCCATAGAGTTGGTTTAGATTTGAAAACGACATGTATAATGTGCTTGATGACTCGATTCTCTTCTAACCAGTTCATGCCCAAAATCATATCATAGCCATGTGTCTCCAACACTATGAGGTTAGTTCTCAGTTTCAGCTTGCCTATCTGTATCTCATAGTTTTCTACCATGTAGTAGGCAAACAAAATTTCATTGCCAGCTGTTCTTACCAAGTACATGTTATCCATATACTTTACTTCTAGATTCATGGTCTTAACCAAGCTATTAGACACTATAGACAATGAAGCTCCAGTGTTAAACATAACAGATACTAACTGGCCATTAAGGTAAATTGTACCTTTTAGGGCCCTTCTGTTAGTCTTTTGCTGACTAGTTTCTCTCACAGCATTCTCGGCCTCAGGGGTTTCCTGTCCTCTCCTGGAAGATTCTAGTTGAAACACCCTTCCTAGAAGAGTACCAGGCCTTCTCTGCTATTGAGGAACTCTGGGTGCGGGCCTTCCACCCTGGGCTGGCCCCTGAGTCCTCAACTGGGGCATGGGCAGCTGCCCCCTAGGTCCTCTGGGACTAAAAGCTCTCAGCACTCTCTTGCTGCCTTCACCTCTTTTTGGGCAATCTTTCACCCAGTGGTCTGGGGCACCACATCTATGGCAACTTGTGGAAGCCTTAAAGCATGGCTTGTTGCCATGAAACTTTCCACAAGTACTGCACTGAGGACCATACTGTTGTGTCTGTGGCCCTCTACCCTGCCTATTTTCTTTCCTGCTTCCTCCTGCATCTCTCTCTTCTCTCGGCCTCTTTGATGTCTGGCCTTTCTTTGTTCCACTACCACTTGCAGGTCCACTTTTATATTGTTCCTGGAATTCCTGTTCTAGAGCCAAAGCACTCTGCATGACTGTATAGTAGTCTCTGGCTCCAATTGCTCTAAGGATCTGCCTCAGTTCTGGTGTCAGCCCCCTGATGAACCTTTTTGTTCTCAGCTCCTCTTGCCCTTCATATTATGGGGCATATCTGATCAAACTATTGAACCTCTAGTCATACTCCAGCACACTGAGGTTTCCCTGCTCCAGTTAGTCAAATTCAACTTGTTTCTGGTCTCTCTGTGCCTCACTAACATACTGCTGCCTAAAGACTATGAGAAAATCAGCCCACCTCATAGACCTCCTCCTGTCTGAATGTCTCCTCTGGTTCCTCTCTTGATAACTCATATGTACTACCCTCCACCAGAGTTCTGCATTCCCCTCTAGCCTGAAGGTGGCTAGCAATACTCTCTGTGCAGAAGTAACCTCCATCCTCTCCAATATCTTCTCTATCTGATATACCCAGAACTCTGCCTCTTCTGGGTCACATCCTCCTCTGAAGACTGGAGGTTACAGTGCCAGGAATCCCTCCAACTAGCCCTCTTTTAGTCCTCCTCTACTTTGCCTTCTTCTGCTCTCTTCTCTGCTACTGGATTTACCCCTGGATGATCTGCTTGACCTACTCCTGAGTGTGGTTTCCTCAGTAGAGGGTTCAGTTCCTTTGGAGTATATGTATGCATCTCTCTCCTCAATGTCTGGGCTGTCATCCTCCTCTTCCTCCTCAATTCTGGGTTCCTGCCTCACCTCTGACCTCATCCTTCTGGCCCTTGGGTGTCTCCTTTCCTCATCTGCCTCTTCCTCCTCTTGGTTTCCTCCAGCTCTGCTGGACTGATCATAACCTACTGGCTCTTTGCCAGGCCTCCTTCTCCTCCTGCCTACTGCTTCTGCTGGTTCCACTTCTTCCTGATTCTGGGCTTGGCCTCTAGCCAAGGATTGCATTCCCAGCACTAATTGAGCCACAGTAGCATGTAGTGACTCCATCATCACTTTCATTCTCTCTTGTCTGTCTTTGCTTGGTCCAGGTGCTTGGTACCTGGCAGTGGGCTCTTGAGCCCCATTATGACCCATTTCTTCTGCCTGGGTCTCAGGCACATTTTCTAGTAAACCTTCAGCATCATAGGCTGCAGTTTCTTCTTCCTGTCTCAGGGAACCTTTGTCCCTACCTCTGGTTCTCATCCTGCACTTTCAATTGCAGATATTCACATATATCCAAATAATACAAGTCTTATTCAAGTTAACCCTAAAGGAGACTCTGTCTAGGCTAAACTCTGATCATAGTATCAAGCAAGCTCTGATACCAAAGAAAGCCTGTCACACCTCACTCAGGCCCTGGCCTAAAAGTTCCTAAACTAGCTCACAAGCCCAACTCCATAACTAGGTTCCTAGCTCTCGGCCTAGCAAGCAAAGCAACTTTTAAGTCTTATTTTCTTAAGTTAAGAGGCCTGGGAGGTGGCCCAGGTGGCTTTAACAAAGTTCCATAAACAACTTGCAGCAAGGGCAAGGCCCAAAACCCCTAACTTGCACAGCAAGCAAGGTAACACTTAATACAATTTTAAGTGCGTACATGGTGTGCATCAAGTGTACTACCTATAGGACAACCAAGAGGCCCATAGAGTTGGTTTAGATTTGAAAACCACATGTATAATGTGGTAAATAAGACTTGTAGTGAACCCAAAATGTCAAGCCAAGCACACATTGGTACATACCTTGGGAATTAAGCAAAATTAGTGCAAACACAAGCACAACCAAGCAAACACTACTCAGGCCGAATGTCCTTGCCTGAAATAAAGGAATGGGCAGTGAGTATAACTTAGTAGGATTCACATTTATATACATATACAACTCAAATGAGTCTATTTAGTTAAGCTGAGTGTTCACTTAAAGCTTAACCTCCATTTGGTTAGCTCAACCTGCAAAACAAACACCAAGACAAGAAAAACCAAACATATACATATACAAGATAAATAACTATGGCAATTAATCCATAAGGGGGGTTAGCATGCACAAGGAATCACCAAAGCACACAAGTACCCACACACACTCCACAATGTAGTTCTCGGCCATATAACCATACATGTACCCATGTGCATTTCTTGCACACAAGCCTTACCATCATATCATTTCCATTTGGAGCTCCCAAAATGCCAAGCAAATAGGCCACATTTACTTGCATTTCTAGTACATGTACCATAGTTAATTAGCTAATCAACAAAACAACCAAGTATATACATTAAGCCCATCAAGCAACTAAGATCACATGGCAGATTTTAACCATCACTTAGCCACTCTAAACACTTGAACCATGGCACATTACCAAGCAACATCAAGTGTTAGTGAATCCTACCTCAATAGCTCTCGGTCACAACCAAGCTTTAAGTGTCCAAGTGTTCCTCAACCACAATGCCTACCAAAACAATCACATAGGCATCAACACACATACTCATGGACTAACTACCATGATTCACATGAAGAACACCAAGATACACACTCAAGCTCTCGGCCATAAAGTCCCAATTTCGTATACATGTGCTGCCCATCCTTTTAACATAACATGATATTCTAATCATCAATGAACATCATCCATTGCACTATTACCAAGTCACCAAGTGAAATGCACCAAAGGCCCAATTTTGTATACATGTGCGGCCCATCCTTTTAACATATCACATGATATTCTAATCATCAATGAATATCATCCATGGCATCATTACGAAGTAACCAAGTAAGATGCACCATGTCACACTAAACCAAGCTCTCGGCCAAATGCCCAATTCCATATAGTTGCATTATTCAACATTCCATTTTACTACATGAGCATCTAAACATCCAGTAAGCTTACTCATGGCACAAACGCCATGTAACCAAGCAAGCACACTCAAGTACTTTAACCCATGTTCTTGGCCACATTGCCCAACTATACATACTAATGTCCTTCGTCACTCTAACTCCACACATATGCATGAAAACATCAATGACTATTATTTCATGGCATCATTACCATGTATTCAAGCAATGGGCACTAATCTATGCCACTTCAAGCTCTCGGCCTTAAAGCTAAACTTCACATTACAATGTTCCTCATCCATTCAATCCAACATATGATCATCAAATCATCATTAATCAACGTCCATGGCACTAATACCATGCAATTCAACAAGGAACACACCTTTACCTCAAAGTGTAGCTTTCGGCCAAACTTCCACTTGTTCAACTTGATGTTCTTTGCTCAAGTTTCGCCTAGCACAAGTATAATTAGGCAACAACACACTTAGTCATGGATTAATTTCCATGGAAATCAAGAAGAACACCAAGATAAATCTTCCAACACATTCGGCCAACAACAACTTCCTAAATCGACATCAAGCTTGTTCAATTAACCCAATCCAATAGTAATTTAGCACTTTAATCCCTTGTTCATGGAAGAAAATACCATGTATTCAAGAGGATAACAAGGATTACCTCAAACCCTAGCTCATTAGCTTTCGGCCTTCTTGAAACTTCAAGAACTAAAGCTTGATTCCAAGTGAGCTTATGCCGAAACAAGCCTTCCAAGATTGAACCCTTCACATATCTTCAAGATTCTTGAATTTCAAAGCCAATTTCTGAAAGAACTCAAGAGCAACTCTCAGTTAAGCTATGAGCAAAGTAAGCCCGAAATGAAACAAAATGGCCTTTGACTAGTTTCGGCCGAATTAACTTGGGTTTTAGTTAGCTAAATGCCAACTTTTGCCTTCCAATAAAATGCATGGTGCAAACTAGCCTTCCAAGCTTACAAGTCCACAAAACCGCCACTAAAACTTGTGTCTAAATGGACACTTAAGTCCACACATGGCCCAAGATGCTAAGCAAATAGACAACACAAGTACCAAGGTGTTATATACACCCATGCATAACCGGCCATAACTAGACCACCAACTAGTTAGTTTGTTTAGTTAACTAGTGAATAGTACACTTAGTGGAAGACAAGATTTTGACTAGTAATCATTGTTGTCTCCCACAAATGGTCTAGTCTTGCACTAGCCATCATAGAATTTTGCATGGCCAATAATGCCATCATTAAGTTTATAGTTTCAACTGTACCACTTAACTTAGTGCACAATTTAGTCCCCTTTCTCTGTTTCCTGTCAGCTTTCCCATAGTACATTTTCTATGTGCAATTAAGTCCTGAAAGTCTCCAGTTTTGCACATAGGTCACTGTACTAGTTTCCATAGTCCCTCTTATTTCCCTTTTCTGTTTTCTCTCATTTTCCTTGGTTCTCCTTGGCCTAAGCCAAGCATTTAGGAGGTGCCTAACACCGGGGGTGGAAGAAGGATGTCCTTCTTTGCCTTCTTGGCCGAAGACGGTCCGCTCCCAGTAGTCTTGTGCCTACGGGAGGTGCCCTTCTTCGTCTGTTCCCTCTTCTCAGTTGGCCGAGAAAGAGGGACTTATAGTAGGCAGCAGACTCGTCACCCATCTCTAGAAAAGAAGGAAAACATTAGTGTGAGTCCAAACAAATACTTATATTGAAAACTTTGAAAGGAAACTTACTTTTAAAAAAGGACGCGTAAGTGAGCTCCCCCCGAAGGAGCTTCACTAACCAAGACTCCTTCCTCTCGATAGCAGGAGCTGGCATGTTGAGATCCGTCTTGTGCTCCTTAACCACCCCCAACTCCCGAAGGACCTCCTCAATCATAAGCCTCCAATTTATGGGGAAGGGGTAGAAGGAGCGTGGAGGGACCTCGGCATCCCAGTCGGCGACAGCACGGATACGTCTGTCGAAGTCCGCAAACCTCACCGCCAACTCGGGAGTTAGCAGCTTCTTGGGGTCCATGACATCCATCTCCAGCTTTCCCTAAGCCTACTTGGTCGGGACGTACGACCAGGCCTCCACCACCTTTAGGAAGAAGAACTTTCTTTGCCACCCTCTGTTAGGTACCTCCTATGTGCTTGGCTTAGACCAAGGAGACATCAAGGAAAACCAAAGAAAATAAAAGAAAATAGAAAAGGGGAGTAAGAGAAGCTCCGGAGACTGGTACAGTGACCTATGTGTAAAACTGGAGACTTTTAGGACATGATTGCACATATAAAATGTACTATGGGAAAGCTGACAGAAAACAGAGAAAGGGGACCAAATTGTACACTTAAATGAGTGATACAATTGAGACTAGCAAACTTGAGTTGGGTAATTCGGCCATGAAAATTTTTATGATGACTAATGCAAGACTAGTCCAATTTTGGGAGACAACAATGATTACTAGTCAAATTCTTGTCTTCCACTAAGTGCACTATTCACTAGTTACTAACAAGCTAACTAGTAGTTTGTCTAGTTCATGGCCGGTTATGCATGTGGCATTTTAGTGGCTTTGGTACTTGTGTTATCACATGCTTGGCATAATAAGCCAAGATTGGACTTGAATGACTAATTAACCAAAAGTTTTAATGGCGGCATTGGACTTATATGGACTTGGAAGACTACTTTGCACCATGCAAAATGGTGGAAGGAAAATGTTGGCATTTAGCTAACTAATAACAAGGTTGATTCGGCCGAAACAAGCCAAAGAGTTCATTTCCTTCACTTGACCGAAACTTGTGAGCTTTGTTCTTGAGTTCTCTCAAGCTAGTCTCGGGTGCAAGCTTCCTTGAAGAGGTGTGAAGCTTGGGTGAAGAAATCAAGCTTGGAGGTGTGTTTTCAGTGCTAGACTACCACAAATTCAAGTTGTTCTTGAAGAATCAAGCTAAGGCTGAGAAGGATCAAGCTAGGGTTCTTGAGGTAACTTCAATGTTTCCTTGAATTCATGGTAGTTCTTCCATGTACAAGGAATTTAAGTGTTTAATTGAAGTTATGTGAAGGATAAATGAGCAAAGGAAGTCTTGGTTTGGAAATGAAATGTTGGCCGAATGTGATGAACAAGTGTTCTTGGTGTTCTTCTTGGAATTCCTGGAAATTAATCCATGTGTGATGCTTGTTGATGGTTGTTTTACCTTGTGTTAGGTTGTTGGAGTGAAGAACATCAAGGTTGTGAAATTTAGTGTGTTGCCCGAAAGTTGAATTTAAGGTAAAACTATGTGTTCTTGTATTTACATGGCATTGATGCCATGAATGATGTTAGTTGATGATTTGATGATCATGTGTTGGATTGGAATGATAAAGAATATGGATGTGTGTGAATGAGCACTATGGCCGAGACTTTGAAATCATGTGTTAAGTGTCCTTTAAATGGGTAACATGGCATTGGTGCCATGAATAATGTTAATTGGTGATTTGAGGAACATGTAATAACTTGGAATGTTAAAGAACATTATTATGTGAAAATGTGTGTTTTGGCCGAGAGCTTAACTTGTGGTAACATAGTACATTCCATTTGGTTACATGGTAATGATGCCATGAATGATGTTTAATGATGGTGGGTGATTATATAATGGATTGAGTTGATGAGAAACATGATTATGTGAAATGGGAAATTTTGGCCGAGAGCTTGGAATGAAGTGGAATAGTGTATTTCACTTGGATAATTGGAATTAAGGCCATAGATAATGTTTGTTGATGTTTGGAATACCATGTGGTGTGTTGGAATGATGAATGACACATGTATGTGAAATTGAGTGTTTGGCCGAGAGCATAAGTATGTGTGTCTTAGTGAGTGTGCGTGTGTATCTGTGTGCTTTGGCGCTTGTTTTGTGCTTGCTAACCCTTATGAACCATGTGATTCATTAAACTGCTTTGTATAGGTAGATGCATGTTTTTCTTGTCTTGGTGTTTGTTTTGCAGGTTGAGCTAACAAAAAGGGAGGTTAAGCTTTGAGTGCTCCTTCAGCTTAACTAAATAGACTCAATATGAGTTGTGTACGTTTGTATGTGAATCCTACTGAGTTATATGCTTCAGCTTAACTAAATAGACTCAATATGAGTTGTGTACGTTTAAGTGAATCCTACTGAGTTATATGTTCACTGCCCAACTTTATTTTTCAGGCAAGGACATTCGGCCTGAGTAGGACTAAGCTGTTTGTGTGTGTGCTTAATGTTTGTAGTTGCTTGCTTTGCAAGATATGTGCCAATGTGTGCTTGGCTTAACACTTTGATTCATTTGCAAGTCTTATTCTTTATTTGGCCGAGACTTATAGTGGAAGTTTGCAGGCAGTAGTTGGGGACTTGTCTAGGAGGGCTATGGATACCTGGACTATAGCTTTGATCTTAGTGTTTTCCTTCATGACCATGAATCAAGCTATTGGGTTGGTGTTGCAGTGTGTACTCTTGTATGGCATACTGAAGGTCTTGTTTGACCATTAGGAGACTCGGCATGCATTAACTTGGCGTAAATACTTTTGGTTTCATGGCATGTGTGGCCATGTTATGTTTGCTAGGTAGACTACCCTTTTGTTGTTAATATGTGTAGTCATTGACACCTAGACTTATGATGCTTCTTGGGTTTTGTATGCCAAGTTATGCATGGACTATGGATGATATTATGTTAGCCTGTGTTGCTGGATATTATGGGCCAAAGTTTGGCACCTTTATGTGACTAGTTTGGGTTTTGTTTCATGAAAATATGGTGCACCCTTATATGTACCTAATATGGCCGAGATCATCATGAACATATTGTATGTGGTTTTCAAAATCTAAACTAAATCTTGTGGGCTTCTTGGTTGCCATATAGTTAATACACTTGATGCACACCATGTATGCTCCTAATTTGCATTAAGTGTTGCCTTGCTTGTAGTGCAAGAAATCAATTGAATCCTTGCTTGTGGAGCAAGTTAAGGGTTTGGGCCTTCCCCTTGCTGCAAGAAATTATGGAACTTTACTAAAGCCACCTGGGCCACCTCCCAGGCCTCTTAACTGAAGAAAATAAGATTTAAAAGTTATCATAGATTGCTTGGCCGAGAGCTAGAACCTAAATTTTACAATTTGGATTGTGAGCTAGTCTAGGAACTTCTAGGCCAGGGCCTGAGTGAGGTGTGACACCCTCGCCAACTATCCTTAGTAGCAAAGGTGAACACGAACTTTTTGCTCCCAGTTCCCTGAGGTAGCATGAAATAAAAGCCACCCTTCACAACCGGATAGAGCTTGTAGTACTGCATGAACAAGATAAAATGGGGCTCTATTCCGAAGACCCAGCACATGCAGAGGAAGGAATTAAAATAGCAATACGAGTTTAGAGGAAGCTGATTCACGGTTATGCCATGGAATTGGCAAAAGTCACAAATCATCCTCGCTGGAGGAAACCGAAGTTCAGCCTTCAGTTGGGCTCGAAAAACGGTAACGTCATCATGGTGGTTCATAAAACTGAAATGACCGAGATGAGGCAACCTCGTAATGGCATAGGAGAGGAGAAAAAATTTTGTTGTCCACTTTTCTAACTTCACCAGGGTGGAGCAACAAGGGTGAGACACGAGAGGTTGCCAATTCTCGGGGATAGATTCAACAGACATAAGGGGCACAGCTTGAACAGGCGTGAGGGGGATGGGTGAAGACATAGTCAGTCAAAGAAAAGCAACCTTGGAAAAAGAATGGAAGGACTTCGATAAGAAGAAAAATGACTTCGGAAAGCTTGAGAAAGCAGAAAACGAAGGAACAGAATGACCTATAGAATTAGAACCCACCAAAAGTTTTGCCGGAATCAGGGTTTAAGGACACCGTCGTAAAAGGTGGCTGGAAATCGCACCGCCATTAACACCACTGCAAAGAAGGAAGAAAGGGCACGAAAGTAGACAAGAGTGAAGCGAGAGCAAAGTAAAAGCAAATGGAGGTTATGACGGAAGGAGGTTTATATAGATCAAGGAAGGGTAGTCGAATTGACGTCATAATTGCTCCATAAAGGCAAAGCATCGCCATAATTACCCCTCGTGCGCAAAAAGGCGTGCCTGCCGCAACCGACGTGACCGTTCTCAACCAGCGCCTGCCACGTGTCATCCATCACGAGAAACTAGGACGCATTTTCTGACATCCTGAAAACCCGGGCACGCCGCTCCAGACTGACACACCTAGTTTCGAGACATGACGGTCTACTGACCTACAGCAAAAAAAGTAAAGAGATTGGGTATCCCGAGAACACCAAAAGGCAGACGAGTGATACCTGTCCGGACAAGGCTCGTCTCCCGACGGTGAAGTGCCCGCTCTGCGGAACACTGCACTCCGGGTCCCGAAAAGTGCCCCTAGAAGGACCACTAGCTGAAGTCTCCACTTCGACTGTCTGAGGGGGCATGTGATAGCCGAAGTGCTATCGCCACGATCACCTGAGGACTTCGACCAAGCACCATGCTCGGGAAAATCTGGCATCACCAATGAGGAACGTCGATACCGACCTAGGAATGGAGGGAGTCCGATGCCCTGGATACACAATCTCGGAAGTCCGACAGTGCCCCCGAGGATGACAGTACCAACCTCGGATAACTAGCGTGTTACCCCCTCGGGAATGTGACCGAATTGGCTTCGGGGGAGAAGGACCTGCCACCACTTGGAAGGAGAGAATCCCCCCGAAGGAGTGACTTCAGAGCTAGGGGATCCTCCGAACTACCGGCACGACTCCAGAAGAGGGCCTCTCATCCTAAAGGGCGACCTCAACCAAAAGGACCTCGGGTGTACGACGGAAGCAATTAAGGAGCCTCTAACATGTCGCCCGCACATGCTATACGCCGCCCTCATATGCGCTCTGACACGTTGACGCCGTATACGTCTTGTCATGTAAGGCTATGCGCACCTTAGCCCATGGCCCGAGGAGCCTGCAGGTGGTTAGAGGCCCCCACGCCCAGAAAGGACAGATTACATCTGGCCAAACACGTGTCACAATCTGAACGGGTCACCTCCTCTTATATAAATCAGGGAAATGGTCTCAGAAGGGGACTCCTCTCCTCCCCATGAAAAGGAAAAAATGCCACAAGCAGGATTCTCTGATCTTTAGTATTCCCTCTCCACCTCCAAAACATTGACTTGGGCGTCGGAGGCTCCTCCCCGGAAAAAGACTCCGGGGACCTCCTAACCCCTGTTTTCTGAGCATTTCAGGCAGACTCCCCTGGGAAACCTACACTTCGGGGGTTCCTCCATACCAGAAGTCCCTCTCGGTCACACCATGTCACCTAACGAAGATGCTGCTAGGCATCAATTAGAAGTAAGCATATCATATCTTTTATCCCTTCCCTTAGAACTTAAAAGGAATATGTTCACAGGAGTTTGTGTCATATGACCCATTTGATCCCATGCCATTCTGAAAAATCTTACCAGTTCATTATGCTAATCAAACATCTGTATTAAACCAACAATAATCATTTGATCATACACAATGTAAATTCTAGCACCAAAGCTCAATATGCAATTATATGTCTTATGTTCAATGTCATACACATATAGTTGAACAAAATTTGAATGTCGATGGAACCTATCTACCATGTGTACTTGAACTCACATATGCACTAGTTGAAGTAAAAAAGAATCTATAACTGAATTCTTGAATATATCTGATGCCCAGCAGCATCTTCGTCGGGTGACATTATAACTTCGGGAGGGACTTCCTGAAGGGAAGAACGTATGGAGCAAAGGTTTCCCATGGAAGCGTGCCTAAAATGATCAGAAAAAAGGGTTAGGAGGTCCCCGGAATATTTTTTCGGGGAGGAGCCTCCGACGCCCAAGTCAGTGTCCTGAGGGGAGATGGAGGAGGAACACTAAGGGGTTAGAAGGCCTTGCCTGCTTGTGTTTTCTCCGGGGGAGAGGGTCGGATCCTTTGCTAGGGTCTGTTTCCTGGTATTTATAGCAGTGCCCAACCCCTACAGATCATGACATGTGTTCGGTCGGATGCTTTCTGTACCTTCGGGTGTAGGGGACAAGTAGCCATTTATAAGCCTCTTGAGTCTTCGACTAAGACAGGTTGTGACAAGACTCGAATGGCATCGGCGCATTAGACCGCCTGTTTGAGGCGGCGTGTAACGCCTGTGGGCGACATGTCAGAGGCTCCTTAAATGCTCATGCTGTACTCCCGAGGTCCTCTGGGCGAGGCCGTCCTTTGGTACGGATACCCTTCTTCGGGAATTATGCCCGTAGTTCGGGGATTCCCCTGGTTCGGGGGTTCCGCCTTCGGGGAGAGTCTCTCCTGCTTGCAATAGCTGGTTCTTTATTCCCGAAGACAATCCATTTGGTCCCTCGGGGTAACCGGCAACATCTTTGAAATTCTTGACGTTCTGGCCAAAGTCCTGAGTTCGAGGCATTTGACTTCGCCTATTCCGAGGTCAGTGATAGCGCTTTCTTCGGATGACGCCAAGTTTCCCGGCCACTCTTTTGGCAGGAAGCATGTATTTGAGCGAGGCGATAGCCTTTCGACTATCATAGGCCCCCATTCAGAAAGCCGAAGTGGAAACTTCGGCTTGTCAGCTTTTTGGAGAGCGCCGTTAAGGGCTTTGGGTGTAATCCCTATGCCGAAGATAGACCTTTTGTCTGAAGACGTAGGCTATTCGCCCATAGCTTGTTTTTTGGTGTCTTCGAGGTAGCCTACTTCTCTCCTATTGTAGGTCTGCGCAACGTCACGTCTCATAACTAGGCGTGCCAGTCTGAAGAGGCGCGCCCAGGGTTTAGGGGTGTCAGAAGGCGTGTCCTTCTTTTGGTGCGATGGCTGACACGTGGCAGCTTGTTATTGACGGGGACTACATCGGATATAGCAGGCGCGCCTTTTTATGCGCAACGAGCGTTTATGGTGACTGTTCGCCTTCGCGGAGTACTTATGACGCCGGTTCGCCTGCCCCCCTCGGCCTATATATATGCTATTCCGTCATAATTTCCTTTTGCTTCCCTCCTGCCTTCTAATCGTTCTTGCATTTTCCCCTATTTTTTGGTGCTGTTGACGGAGTTTTTTTGGCCACTTTTCGCGACGGCGGCTTCAAACCCAGATTTTGGTAAAAGATTCGGTGGGTTTTGATTTCCAGAGTCTTTTGATTTTAAAGATTTCCTGAAATCGGTTTTTTCTTCAAAAAAATGTCTTCGCCAACTGTTTCCCCTATCTCGGAAAGTTGGCTTCCCCTTCTTGGTCATACATGCTGTACGACCTCAGAAAAATTGGAAAGATGGACCGAAAATTTTTTTCTTCCATCTTACGCCACCACCAGACTTCCTAGACCTCAGGAGGTTAGTTTGATGAACCGCCAAAACGAGGTTACCGTTTTTCGCGCCCAACGGAAGGCCGGACTTCGGTACCCTCCCTCGAGGGTGATTTGCGACTTTTGCAAATTTCATGGTATTGCCGTGAATCAACTTCCCCCGAAGTCGTATTGTTACTTTAACGCCTTCCTTTGTATGTGCAGCATTTTCAAAATAGAACCCCATTTCATTCTTTCTTTGCAGTACTATAAGCTCTACACAGTCCCGAAGGGTGGCTTTTACTTTATGCTACCTCGGGGATCAGGGAGCAAAAAGTATATGTTCACCTTCGCCACTAAGGACAGCTGGCGGGGGTGGCAAAAAAAATTTTTCTTTCTGAAGATGGAGGAGGCCTGGTCGTACGTTCCGACCAAGTAGGCTCGGGGAAAATTGGAGATGGACGTCGTAGATCCGAGGATGCTGCTGACTCCTGAGTTGGCATCCAGATTCGCGGACTTCGACCGACCGATCCGAGCAGTCTCCGACTGGGATTCTGAGGTCCCTTCATGCTCCCTCTACCCTTTCCCCATGATGTGGAAACTGATGACCGAAGAGGTCCTTCGGGAACTAGGGGTAGTGAAGGAGCATAAGACGGACCTCGGGATGCCGGCTCCTGCCATCACCGAGAAAGACTCCTGGCTGGTGAAACTCCTTCGGAAGAAGGTTACTTACGAGGCTTTTTGCGAGAGTAAGTTATCCAAAAAATTTTATTATGGATACCACTTAGACTCACACTGATATTTTCCTTCTTTTTCAGAGATGGGCGACGAGTCCGTTGCTTACTATAAGGCGCTCTTCCTCGGTCAAGCCGACAATAGGGAGTGATGCCCTTCAGCATATTTGTCTTGCGACATGCTGAATTCTGAGGGAGCTTCTGAGGAGGGAGAACGCCTGACGGAGATGTTCCCCAGGTGGGAAAGTACCTGAAAGACTCCGAACAAAGGTTAGGAGGTCCCCGGGATGAATTTCCGGGGAGGAGCCTCCGACGCCCAAGTCATTTTTCTGAGAAGGTGAAAGGGGATACTTAAGGAGTTTTGCGAACTTGCCTGCTTGTGTTTTTCAGGAGAGAGGAGACCCATGCCTGCTAGGACGTGTTTCCTGTGTATTTATAGGGAAGCCTGACCCGTTTAGATCATGACAAGTGTTCGGTCAGATCTTTTCTGTACCTTCGGACGTAGGGGACAAGTAGCCAGTGGCAGGCTCCTTGAGCCTTGAACAGAGTCAAGTCTTGACAAGACCCGAACGGCTTCGGTGCGTCAGGCCGCCGTTTTAGGCAGTGTATGGTGATCTGTCAGAGGCTCCTTAAATGCTCATTAAATGCTCATGCCGTACTCCAAAGGTCCTTTGGGCGAGGTCATCTTTTGGTACGAACGCCCTTCTTCGGGAATCACATTGGTGGCTCGGGGAGTTCTCTAGCTCGGGGGTTCCGCCTTCGGGGAGAATCTCTCCTGCTTTCAGTAGCTGGTCCTTTTCTCCCGAAGGCGATATGTTCGGTTTCCCGAGAGAGTCATCGACACATTTAGATAACCTGGTGTTTCAGTCGAAGTGCTTACTTCGTCATGCTCAATTTTGCTTCTGCCGAGGTCTGTGGCAATGCTTCTTTCCGAGCCACGTCAGGCTCCCCGGTCAAACCTTCGGGGAAATTCATGCTGGGGGAGGCGATAGCCTTTTGGCTATCACAGGCCCCCCTCGAAAAAGCTGAAGTGGAGACTTCGGTTTGTTCACTTCTTGAGGGCCCCTATTTGGGCCTTGAGTGCAGTACTTGTTCCGAAGACGGACCTTCCGTCTGAAGACATAGGCTTTTCTTCCAAAGCCTGTCTGTTGGTGTCTTCGAAGTAACCTGCTTTCCAGCTTTTTAGGACTTTCTCAAAGAAGCCGAAGTGGAGACTTCGGTTTGCTGTCTTTCCCAGGATGCTTCTCGGGAGTTTCTAGGGAGTGCAACCTGTGCTGAAGATACACCTTTTTGTCCGAAGATACAGACTGTTCGGCCATAGCCTGTCTTTTGGTGTCCTCGAGGTAACCTACTTCTTTATTTTTGTAGGTTAGTGAACTGTCGCGTCTCGTAACCAGACGTGTCAGTCTGGAGCGGCACGACGTCTGTCAGAGGGCGTGCTCCTCTTTTGGTGCGATGGCTAACACGTGTCGGCTTTTTGTTGGCTGGGGTTGCATCGGTTACCGCGGGCGTGCCTTTTTAGGTGCATAAGGGCATTTATGGCGGCGTTTCACCTTCGCAGAGTACTTATGATGCCGGTTCGCCTACCCCCCTCGGCATATATATATGCTCATTTCATCATTTGTTTCTTTTGCTTTTGCTTTTGCTCTGGTTTTCCTTCTACTCTCTTCTACCTTTCGCGGCTGCTCTTTCACCTGAGCTTTTTTCCGGTCATCTTTCACGATGGCATCTTCACACCCAGATTTTGGCAAAAGATTTGGTGGGTTTTGATTTCTAGAACTCTTTATTTTTCAAAGTTTTTCCCGAAGTCCATTTTCGCCTTTTTCCGAACTTGTTTTCCAGCCAAAAAATGCTTATTCCTGAGAGTTGGCAGCCTCTTCTTTCTCACCCTTGTTGCACTACTCCTGCAAAATTAGCGAAGTGGAAGAAAAAAATTTTCCTTCCCTCGTATGCTGTTACAAGGTTGCCCCGTCCTGACCACTATGGCTTTTCAAACCATAGTAACGAGATCACCGTTTTCCGAGCTCAGCTGAAAGCCAAACTTCAGTTCCCCCCTCCGAAGTTGATTTGCGACTTTTGCCAATTTCATGGCATTGCCGTAAATCAACTTCCTCCGAACTCATACTGCTACTTCAACGCCTTCCTCTGTATGTGTGGCATTTTCAAAATAGAACCCCACTTCGTTATTTTTATGCAATACTACAAGCTCTACGTGGTCCCGAAGGGTGGCTTTTATTTCATGCTACCTCGGGGATCCGGGAGCAAAAAGTATATGTTCACCTTCGCCACCAAGGATAACTGGCGAGGGTGGCAAAAAAAGTTTTTCTTTCTGAAGAGGGAGGAGGCCTGGTCGCATGTTCCGACCAAGTGGGCTCAGGGACGGTTAGAGGACGACGTTGTAGATCCGAGGATACTGCTGACTCCCGAGTTGGCTTCCATATTCGCGGATTTCGACGGTCACATCCGAGCCGTCGCCGACTGGGGTCACGAGGTCCCTTCGCGTCCTTTTTACCCTTTTCCCATCAATTGGAGGTTGATGACCGAGGAGGTCCTTCGGGAGCTCGAGGTGGTAAAGGAGCACAAGACGGACCTCGGGATGCCGGCTCCTGCCATCGCCGGGGAAGACTCCTGGCTAGTGCAGCTCCTTCGGGAGGAAGTTTCTTTTGAAACTTTTTATGAGAGTAAGTTACTTTCTAATCTTTTTGTTATAACTTCGTTCCGGACTCACACTGATGTCTTTCTTCTTTTTCAAAAATGGGGGAGGACACTGCTGCTTTCTACAAAGCCCTTTTCACCGGTCAGCCCGTGAAGGGTGATCAGACTAAGAAAGCTGCTTGCCGAACACGGAAAACGTCCGGGGCTGGGCCGTCTGCTTCTAAACGGGCGAAGAAGGATGTGCCCCCTCCCCTTCCAGAGATTTCCGAAAAGGTGGGCGAGGAGCCCGAGGCTGCTACTGCCCCTCAGCCCGAGGTTGCTGCTGAGGTCCCTCCTCAAAGTCCTACCCCGTCGCAGGCTCTCCTGGACGCCGTGGTAGAGGCGCCTTCTGCTGAAGAGCGGCGCCGAATAAAAGGCAAGGGGATTTCTGCCGAAGAGGCTCGGGCTTCCGACGAGGACGTCGTCGAGGTGCCAGCAGGTTTGTTCTTCTAACAAACTGTGGCACTTATCTTTTTTTATGATCTTTGAGATTTTCTTTTCTTGACCAACTTTTGTTTTATCTGTGCAGAAGAGTTGCTCACTCCGGGTTGGGTAGCTGAGCATGCCAAGAGGAGAGCCCTTTGGGACGCTCGTATCCCGAAGGGAAAAGTCCCGAAGGAGCCTTTCTGGACGTTTACGGAGGACATGAATTTGTACTCCGGAGACTGCCAGCAAATGGCTACGGAGATCTCGAAAGGGGTCCTCATCGATGCCTCCTTCAAGGCCATTGCCGCGGCTCACCCGGGCGACGATTCTCTCGCCGCGAAGCTTTCCGAACACGCCGCCCAGGTATACTTTGCGTCTATCTTCCTCTCTTGAATTTTTTTCTAAGTGTTTTGGTTTTCTCTTTGTCTTAATGACCTTGCCTTTATCCTTTTGCAGCTTCTGGGGTACGCTGGCTTTCTCCGAGTTCGGGTGGCAAGGCAGACTGAGTTCCGAGCCAAGGCCCTAGAAGCCATAGAAAAAACAAAAGCCATGTGCTCGGAACTGGCTATCAAGAATCTGCAGCTGGCCCAAGCTGCGGAGAAAGAAGTTGCCGCCCTTCGGGAAGAGTTCCAGAAAGAAAAAGATGAACTTTTGATGGACTCCTCCTAGAAAATTTCTGACCTCGGCTCCCAAGTGGCGGAGCTGATCTCGGCAAATGAGGCGCATCAGAAAGAAAAGTCAGAAGTCGAAGGTCTTCTGGCAAAGGCGCTTGCTGAGAAGGCTGCGCTCCAAGCCGAGGTCGATGCTATGAAGAAGGAGCCGGAAAAGAAGAAAGTGAAGGAGCTGAAGAAGAAGGTCTCAGATTTGAAGAAGGACTTCGAGGAGCTTGAGGTTGAGAAAGACAAGTCTGACCAGATGACCAAGGTTGGTTTTCAGGACGGATTCTGTCTTGTTCGGCATCAAGTCCTTCAGAGGTTTCCAGATCTGGATCTCTCTTTTCTGGCGGCCCTGGACATTCCCGAGGGACCTCGGTGGACCTGGTCTAAGATTGACCATCTGAACCTGCCTCCTTGTATTCCGGCGCCGAAGGTGGTGCAAAAGGACGCAGGAGCCGAAGACTCCCGGGACGCCGAGAAGCCTTAGTTTGTTCTAGGGTCTTTGTCCTTTTTTCTCTTCTTTTTTGTACTTCTTCTTTTGGCTATCTTTTTTGTAAGCACACTTATCTCAATAAAGACCTTGAAAATTTGGCTAAGTCTTTTCCTGAGATTTTTTGTTTTCCTTTGTCCCGAACTTTTATTTGTTCAAGAGACTTCGGAAGACTTTGTCTGTGCTTATCATGGTGACCTCTTTCGGGAAATCCTGACTTGTTCAACTTATGCCCAAAAATTTTGGCTAAGTCTTTCGCCAGATTTTCTCTGTTGTCCTGAACACGTTTGCTCTAGAGACTTCGGAAAATAATACCTTCGCTTATTTTAGCCGGCCACCTTTGCGGAACTCGCACCACTCATGCTAAGAAACTTTTTGGCTAAGAAACTTTTTATACTTTAGAGAAAATTTTCCTTTCTTTGTACAGCACGGTCTTCTTTGCCGAGATTCTAAGCGTAAAATTTTCTCAAGGCGTCCGAATGCCACGTATTTTTTAATTCTACGCCTTCGGAATCGCCGAGCTTGTAGACCCCTTTTCGTACTTCGGCAAGAACCAGGTAAGGGCCTTCCCAGTTGGCGCGAAATACTCCGTGGGATGGCTTTCGAGGTGTGAATTCATTCTTTCGGAGAACGAGGTCTCCTCTCTTTATTCCTTTTGGCCTTGCGCGCAAGTTTATAGCCGCGGCCACTCTTTGCTGAAAAGCTTTTCTTCTTAGTTCGGCTATTTCTCTGTGCTCGCCGACGAGGTCGAGCTTGGTTCTTAGGCCGAGGTCATTTCCATTTTCATCAAAAACTTGCACTCGAATTGATGGTTGCACTACCTCGATTGGGATGATGGCTTCTGTACCAAAGACGAGTGAAAAAGGCGTTTCCCCAGTGGCTCTTCGGGGTGTTGTTCGGTAGCTCCACAGTACACTCTGGAGTTCGCCTGGCCATTTCCCTTTTGCTTCCCCCAGCCTCTTTTTCAGACCATCTTTTATGGTCCTATTAGATACCTCTACTTGGCCATTGCTTTGAGGATGGGCTACTGGGGCGAAGTGCATCTTTATTCCGAGGTCGTTGACAAAGTCCTGGAACCCTTTGTCAATAAACTGGGATCCGTTGTCGGCTACCAGTATCCTCGGTATGCCAAATCTGCATACAATGTTCTTCCATACGAACTTCTGCACTTCTTTAGCTGAGATAGTTGCTAATGGTTCTGCCTCGACCCATTTAGAGAAGTAGTCTACTGCGACTACGCAGAATTTCACGCCTCCGGGGGCTGTTGGGAGCGGCCCAATGAGGTCTATGCCCCAAACTGCGAAGGGCCAGGGATAGTCAGCCGAAGTCACCATTTCCGAGGGTGTCCTCTGGATTTTTGCGTGTTTTTGGCAGCTGTCACATTTTCGGACGAACTGTCGGGCATCCTTTCTTAGGGTAGGCCAAAAATATCCTTGGCGAAGTACCACTGCGGCGAGGGCGTCAGTTCCAATATGTGAACCACAAGCGCCTTCGTGGACTTCTTCGAGGATCATTTCAGTATCCTCTTCGCCAACACACCTCTGTAAAGGATTTGCATATCCCTGCCGATACAGTTCTTCGCCTATTAGGAAGAATCGCCCAGAGCGTCTTCGCACTTTTGCGGCTTCGACGGGGTCTTCGGGGAGCGCGTTGTCCGCAAGATACCTCTTTATTGGGTCTTTCCAGCCCTTTTCCGAAGTTACTATGCTCAGTACTTTAATGCTCGGGTGGTTTAGTACCTCGGTGTATGTTTTTGCCATTGCCAAGCAATCTGCTTCGGTGTTTTCCCGACGAGGTACATTTTCGATGCGTATGGTGTCGAACTCTCGAATGAGCTTCGTCACCAATTCATGGTATTTTGCCAAAATTGGGTCTTTCGCGCCATAGTCCCCTGCCGTTTGCCGAACTACCAGCTGGGAGTCACTGTGAGCCTTCAAGTTTCTTATTCCAATTTTTCTGGCCAGGCGCAACCCTGCTATCAGAGCTTCATACTCAGCCACATTATTGGTGGCGCTGAAGCTGAACTTGATGGCCTTTATCACCTCTAGACCTTCGGGTCCTCTGATGATTACCCCGGCTCCTTGGTGTTCGGAACCTGAGGCTCCATCCACATGCAGCGTCCATTCTGGCTCACCTTCGCCAGGATCCGGGTGGCTATCTTCGGTGGTAGGTACTTCGGCGATGAAGTCAGCCAGTGCTTGAGCTTTTATGGCTTTCCGAGGTTCATAAACAATGTCGTGTTCGCCAAGCTCTATACACCATTTGGAAAGCCTTCCCGAATGATCAACTTTTTTCATAACATCCCGTAGAGGCAGACTACTTCGGACGATGATGGGGTGAGCCTGAAAGTATGGCCGCAATCTTCTTCCTGCCAGCACCAAGGCATATATGGCTTTTTGGAGTAATGGATACCTGACCTCGGTGCCGTGCAGGGATTTGCTTACGTAATAAACTGGCCATTGTCTCGACCCTTCCTCTTTCACAAGGACCGAGCTCACTGCTTTTTCTGAAACAGCGAGGTACAGGATGAGGGGCTCTCCTTCGCGAGGTTGTCGCAGAGTAGGCAGTCGAGACAAATAGATTTTAAGTTCTTCCCAGGCTTTTTGGCAATCCTCATTCCAAGGATGGTCACCATCCCCGAGGTCATTCTCTCTTTTTGCTGCCTTAGTAAGGACTTTGAAGAATGCCCAACACCGATCTCCGTACCTGGAGATGAACCTGCTAAGAGAGGTTATCCTTCCAGTGAGTCTCTGCACGTCTTTCACTGTGACAGGAGTTTGGAATTCGAGCAGAGCCTTAATTTTTTCTGGGTTAGCATCAATGCCCCTTTCTGATACCATGTAGCCCAGAAATTTTCCCGAGGTTACGCCGAAGACGCATTTTTCGGGGTTAAGGCGAATTCCGAATATTCTGAGTTGCTGGAAGGTTTCCTCTAGGTCTGTGACATGGTCTTTAGGCATCTTACTTTTGACTATCATGTCATCAACGTAGACTTCCATGTTCCTCCCTATTTGATCATGAAAGACTTTGCTCATTAGTCTTTGGTAGGTGGCTCTTGCATTTGTTAGCCTGAAGGGCATCCTAGTGTAACAATATGTTCCACCTTCGGTGATGAAAGCAGTTTTTTCTTCATCTTCGGGATCCATCCTTATTTGATGATACCCACTGAAGGCGTCGAGGAAGCTTAGGAGCCCATATTCGGCAGTTGAGTCGACCAACTGGTCTATCGGTGGGAGAGGATAGGAATCTTTTGGGCAGGCATCGTTCAAGTTTCTGAAGTCGATGCACATCCGGAGCTTACTACTCCCTTCTTTTGTAGCAATAACCACATTGCTTAGCCATTCGGGGTACTTGACCTCCCTAATTACATTTGCGTCCATCAAGCGCTGTACTTCGGTTTTGACGAATTTACTTTTGTGGACCGAGATGCCTCAGGTTTTGCTTTCTTTTGCCGGACAGGTTTTGCTTCCGGACGAATTTACTTACTTTGCCAGACAGGCTATGTTGTATTATGCGAGGGTCTACCCCTGGCATATCCTTTGGCGAGTAGGCGAACAGTCCTTTATTCATCAGTAGAAAGGATACAAGGTTTTTCTTGTCACCTTCGGCCAAGTTTTTCCCTATTCGGGTATTTTGGCCGGGGACAAGTTCTACTTCTTCCGTTTCTACTTCTGCAAACTTTTCCGCCCCGCCCGTTTTTGGTTCTTCGGTCGGTAGTGTCCCTCCTGCTAAGGTTTGTGCGAAGTTGGCTGCTGGGGCCTTTCGGGCTTTGACAAACACCTTTCTGACCTCGGCTTGGTCGATGAAAATTTCGGCGTCTCCGTCCTTGGTGGCGAAGGTGACTGTTAAGTACTTCACATCTGGGCGAATGTGCAAATTCCCTTGTGTTTGCCTTCCAAGGATGGCGTTGTACGACGAAGGGACATCCATGACAATGAACCTCGTCATTGTGGAGGCAAAAATTTCTCCTTTTCCGTTGATCGAACTCCCTCTCATCATCAGGGGAAGGTCGATCCAGCCGAGGACGGGCAGCTCTGAGGGTCCTATTCCAAAGGTTGGTGAAGTAACAGGCTTGAGGTCGATGCTGGATATTCCCAAGCTTGGGAGCAGATGCGAGAATAGGACGTCGGCGTTTGATCCATCGTCCAGCAATACCCTTTTGACGTCCCAATTCCCTATTCTTGCCATGACCAACAATGGGTCGTCATGAGGGAAAATGACGGAGGAACCATCTCTTCGGGTGAGTTTTTTCGATGGGCTTTGGTACTCCATCGTTGCTATTTCCCTAGCTTTCCTCTTTCTCCCCGAGGATGGCAGTCCAGTGGTGATGGTTTGTATTACCCCCGCCGAAGGTGGGAGGCGCCTTTTTGGACTTCGGTTCCTCCTTCTGTCGGAGTCATACTCATCTTCATCAGCCTTTCCTTCCTCCTCTCTTCTTGCCTTCGGCGAAGGCTTTCGCAGATAGCGCCGTAGTTGGCCTTGCTTAATCAGCGACTCGATATACTTCTTCAACTGGAAGCAGTCTTCGGTGTCGTGACCGTGGTCACGATGAAACTGACAGAACTTCTTCATATTCTTTTTGTTGTCAGCGGTCATCGCCTTCGGTCGCTGAATCTGGGACCCCTGTTTCTCCATTGTCATGAGGATGTTGGTCCTTGTGGTGTTCAGGGGTGTAAAGTTCGGAGGAGGCTTCCTTCCCCTGAACCTCCGAGGTCGTCCTGTTTGCTCTGTCAGATACTTGGCTTGCTGGCTTGATCCTTTGGGACGGGAATGATCGTTCTTTGGCCCCTCCATTCTTAGCTCTTCGGCTGTCATATGCTGCTCGGCTCTTCAGAAAAATTCACCGAGCGTGTCTGGGGGGTCTTTGGAAAACTCGTAAAATAGCTGTGAGTCCCTCCGAAGGCCCCGTATCATGGCGAGGATGCGTATTTCTGGCCGAAAGTCTGGAACACTTAGGGCCTCTCGGTTAAATCTTTCGACATAGTCACGGATGGTTTCCCCGTTCCTCTGTGCTATGTCGAACATCTGCACCGGCATCTTCGCCGTAGGACGACTTCCAATAAACTGCTGGGTGAAGGCAGTGGATAGCTCCTGGAACTCTCTGATGGTTCCTGGGGCCAGAGAGTTATACCATGCTGTAGCAGGGCCGGCAAGGGTGACCTCGAAACATTTGCATAGAGTGGCATCGTCAGCCCCGTGCAACACCATGCTCCGTTTGTACTTCGTCAGATGGGCCTGTGGATCTGTTCGGCCATCGTACGTTTCTAGCCGAGGTACCCGGAAATCACTGGGCATGGCTGCCTCGACTATTGTTCGGGTGAACGGTGACTCATCACCACAGAAAGTTTCAGATAGTCTGGCCCAGACAGGTCTGCGGGCTACCTATTTTTCCACCCTTTCCAACCTTGCCAATATTTTCTCCATAAGGAGTGTGGCGCTGGGCTCTTCTTCGGGGAAAGGGGATCGTCGGCATCTCTTCGGGGAGTGAGTTCGGCGCTGAGGGGATGGGGACCTCGCCTCAGGTGACGAGCTCCTTCGGCGCGGGGTTTTGGGTCGCTTGGACTCCGTCTGTCCCGCAAGCCGTGCCCCGAGGGGCGTGTTTTCTGTTGAAGATTCCTCTCGTGGGTCTCCACTTCCCGAAGTACGATGAGCTGATTTAGAACTTCTCTCTCGAGGGCGCGCTGGCGAAGGAGGCCTTTGGGCCTGAGTTTGTTGTGGCCACCTTCTGTCTATCTGCTGTGCCATTTCGGCCACAACAGAACGCTGGAAGTCGCGCAGAAAACTCATGGTGATGACCAGAGGACGTTCTTCCTCAGGCAAGGAAGTCCCTGGAAGAGTTTGCTCAGTAGCCGGTTGGACTTCAGGCGCGGACGGGGACCTCGGAAGTCCCTTGTCCTTAGAACGCCGAGTTTCAACGACGGCAACCTGAGGGTGGTTTCCCACAGACGGCGCCAAATGATGCCCTTCAGCATCTTCGTCTTGCGACATGGTGAATTCCGAGGGAGCTTCCGAGGAGGGAGAACGTCTGACGGAGAGGTTCCCCAGGTGGGAAAGTACCTGAAAGACTAAAAAAAAAAGGGTTAGGAGGTCCCCGGGATGATTTTCCGGGGAGGAGCCTCCGACGCCCAAGTCAGTTTCCTGAGAAGGTAAAAGGGGACACTTAGGAAGTTTTGCGGTCTTGCCTGTTTGTGTTTTTTCAGGAGAGAGGAGTCCCATCCCTTGCCAGGACGTGTTCCTGTGTATTTATAGGGAAGCCTGGCCCGTTTAGATCATGACACGTGTTTGGTCAGATCTTTTCTGTACCTTCGGACGTAGGGGACAAGTAGCCAGTGGCAGGCTCCTTGAGCCTTGAACCGAGTCAAGTCGTGACAAGACCCGGACGGCTTCGGCGCGTCAGGCCGCCGTTTCAGGCAGCGTATGGGCGACCTGTCAGAGGCTCCTTAAATGCTCATTAAATGCTCATGCCGTACTCCCGAGGTCCTTTGGGCGAGGTCATCTTTTGGTACGGACGCCTTTCTTCGGGAATCACGTTGGTGGCTCGGGGAGTTCTCTAGCTCGGGAGTTCCGCCTTCGGGGAGAATCTCTCCTGCTTTCAGTAGCTGGTTCTTTTCTCCCGAAGGCGATATGTTCGGTTCCCCGAGAGAGTCAGCGACACATTTAGATAACCTGGCGTTTCAGCCGAAGTGCTTACTTCGTCATGCTCGATTTCGCTTCTGCCGAGGTCTGTGGCAATGCTTCTTTCCGAGCTACGTCAGGCTCCCCGGACAAACCTTCGGGGAAATTCATACTGGGGGAGGCGATAGCCTTTTGGCTATCACAATACTTAGCCAAATTTTCTAAAAAATTCTTTTATTAAGGCTATGTAATTTCCTCTACAAAGAAGGAAGATTACCAATTAATGACGCGGTTTGACTTAAAAGCAGATAGGACAAATATGAGCATGTAAGAGGCCATAGAACAAACTAAGGCATCTCGGCATCCCGGGAGCCACCAGCTCCTGCGTCCTTCTCAACAACTTGCAAATGTAACGTGGAAGTGAAGGGGGCAGGTTTACAAACTTCAATCTTGGACCAAATGAAGCCACCGAGGCCCCTCGGGAATAAAATATGAACTAGTTAAGCCTCCAAAAAAGAAAGGTCCAAGTCTGGGAACCTTTGAAGAACTTGGTACCGAGCAAGGCAAAGACCTAGAAAATGAAAATTAACTTTGAGCATCTGATCGGATTTTGAAAATCTCAACACCGAGGTCTTCAAGTGTCCCCCTTCAGATCCGTGACCTTCTTCTTCAGCGCCTTCACCTTCTATCTTCTCCAGCTCATTCTTCAAAAGACTCGACCTCGGCTTGAAGTGCTGGCTTTCTCTTCAAGCACCTTCGCCAGGAGAGCCTCAGATTCTGACTATCTCCTTTTGAACTGTCTCGTTCGCCGAAATATTGCTCCGCCATCCTGGGAGCCGAGGTCAGAAATCTTCTGGGATGAGTCCTCTCAAAAGTTCTTCCTTTTCCTTCAGGAACTCCTCCCGAACGGCAGCAACCTCCTTTTCTGCAGCTCTGAGCCAGCTGCGCGTTCTGAGTGGCCAGTTCCGAGCACTGGGCCTTAAATTGGCAAAATGGTGCCAACGGCCGAGAGCTCGGAACAGCTACTATGAACCTCGCCACCTGAGCTCTGAGGAATACCAGCGTACCCTAGCATTTCATTGCAGAGATGACAAAGACAAAGTTAGTAAGGCAAATAAGGAGAGGCAGACATTTAGAGGAACTCCAACCTTGGAAAAACACAAAGGCGGGAGGCGTACCTGGTTCAGCGTGCTCAGAGACCTTCGCGGCAAGGGACGTCAACATCAGGGGATGAGAAGTGTCGTTTAGGGTCAAGTTCCACTTCCTTGCTACCAGTAATGTCACCCCTTTTGAGATCTCCTTGTGCCATTATGGCTAGCAGTCTCCGGAGTACAAATTCATGTCCTCCGTGACAGTGAACTAAGCCACTAGAGTAGCCTTCGGCAAAGACCTTCCCCTTTATAAGTATCTAAATATAACAAAGAATTTGATGCAAACATGTAACCTTGTTCAAGTGCAGAAGATTCCAAGGACACAAAATGAAAGGCAAATGCCCTTTCAAAAGGCCAAGAAGAATCCTTGACGAAGGAACTCGCCAAGCCCTCGATCCATTTGCCACACCATCAACCCTCAAGGATGATTGGAGAAGGGCAATAAGACTCTACCTCGAAACCGGGACCCTAGATGGGACATCCGAGGAGAAAAGAAAGACCAAGATCAGGTTAGGAAAGTTTGTCCTCATTGGAGAGGAGCTATATAGGCAGGGATTTGCTTTTCCTTTACAACAATGCCTGACGCCCTAAGAGAGGCGGGAAGTTCTTCGGGAAATTCATTAATAGGACTATGGAGGCCATATTGGTACTCATTCCTTAGCTCACAAGATGTTGCAATAAGACTATTTTTGGCCCATATGGAGACTCTAGAAGACTCATCCAATGATGTCCCTTTTGCCAGCTCAACTCACAAATACAAAAGGTTGCCATCTTCAAGTTCCTTATTGGCTGCCAACCCTTGGCCTTTTGCCATATGGGAATTGGATTTGATCAAAGCACTCCCCATGACCCCTAGACAGGTTAAATATTAAATTACTATGGTGGATTACTTCACAAAGTGGGTGGAAGAAGAGCCCTTGCCTTCAATAATAGCCCAGCAGATTATCATGTTCTTATGAAAGAACATCATTTTTTAGTTTGGGTGCCCTCG
>SMDT01001693.1:0-75355 GCA_005392925.1 Aquilaria sinensis
AACAAGGCCACACCTTCTGACATTAGTAGACCTATGTAAGCCTGGCCTGAAGTGACGTGACTACTTGGTTAAAGGACGTGATGATTCATTGGCTAACAATAGAGAACAAAAAGCTCAAAGGGGGAAATAATTCTCTGAAGATACAACTTCGGAAACATTAAGAGCTCGATCAAAAGCAAAGAGTCCTATTTGATGCCGAAGACACTCCTTCAGTCGAAAGAGACATCTTGAACCAAAAAGATACCCATCCCAAATAAGGTGACCTTGGTCAAAGTTCAGCTATGCTAACCGGGACATCTGTAGATTTCCAGGCCACACTCGCCAAAGATACAACTTCAACCTCTCGAGGGGAGCATGTGATAGCTGAAGGGCTACAGCCTTCGAAATCTCCAAATCAGCTGTCATGAAACCACCATCGGTAAAAACTTAGCCCTGACCTTAAGGCATACTCAAACACACAAACACCACCCTCGCAAAAAGTAACATGGCCAACCTTGGAAAAACGTGTCTTCCACCACCCTCAGATTTACAAAGATATTGACCTCAAAAAAGGAGATCCTGCATCCTCTGTTGGCAAAAAGTTTCCCGAAGGTGACATACTTCACCAAAGGGTCTTCCCCAATAGCCCTCAAAGGAAAGTCTCTGCCCGAAGGAGTCCTACAGAGATACAAAAAAAAAATGGTTAAGAAGCCTCTGGCAATAATGGCCTACGACCAACTGGAGATGCCTACCTTTGAAGGTATGGATTGGATCTGATCGAATACGTGTCATGATCTGGACTAGCTGTGTCAAACGGCCTCCTCCCTCCACCCTCCTATAAATACTTGGGAGGGACCTTGGTAAGAACCCACGATACACTATTTACTCTTTGTTCTTTGCTCCTTACTTCCACCCTCAAATACTGACTTGGGCATCAGAGGCTCATCGCTTGGAAACACACTTCGGGGAGCTCTTAACCCTTATTCTTCTAAATGTTTCAGACATCTTCACACCGGAAGTCTCTTCTTTAGGCCAGCATGTCATACAATAAGGATGCTGCCGAGCATCACACATATTCACATATAAGTTCATTTGATAACATAGGTAGTAACTAGAACCACATTTCTTGTCAATCTAGCATTCATGCAAAATTCCATGCACTTGCACAATTATATGCACAGTTGGTGCACTAGGTGCCCATGTTAGCTGTCCAAACTTTCACACCTTGTCAAACTCAAACTCTACCTACGTTTTCCTATGCCCTAAAGGTTTTAAACCTTTTAATATACTTAAACATTCATAAGGGAACAATTTTGAGGCATTAAGTACATATAGAAATCACAATATGGACGTTACAAGTAATTTGAGTAAAATGACCAAATGAACAATAACCATCAAACCAGCCAATTTTGGCAAGCCATATCTTAGGCTACATGCAACAAAATTGAGTGGTTCAATTGCCAATTCCTTCATATTGAAGAGTTCTAGGTTTTCTCAAAATTTCATATATAAAAACAACTTGTATTGGAAGTTATGTCTTCTAGGTTACAGGGTGTCAAAAATTATCAACGGTTTCCCATAATGCCCATACACAATTTGCAAATAAATATCCACTTCACTTTTAAGTACAAAACTAGATTGGGCTGGTTACTTAGGAAAGTTACTCCCCTGAATTTATAAGCAATGCATAAGCATTGAACATAATTTCCTTTAAAATAGCCCATGAATTGGAAAATGGACAGAATTGAACATACAAGCTCAACCATCACTTCATTGCTTCGTATATCATCCATACAGCATTCATAGTGTATTTATGTGCATAGATGCATCATACATATATGCTATCTTAGTTGATTATGTACACTCTATTCTTTGAGAGGGTTACAAACACAATGCACTCTAGAAACCTCAAATGGTAGCTGCTCCATATGGCAGAAAATACCAACACTAAAATTAGTAAATGTGCTCAAAAAATCATGAAACACTACACTTTAATACTATATATATTGAATTTAATGACCATGAAATTCCACAACAAATCTAAGTGTAGAAGTATTAGTTTGATTGGTGTCTTTCAAAGTCACCTGAAATGTGGACATAAATGGGGATAAGTTTCTTTGAAGAACTTAGTAAAGGCTTATCATTAAAATCTTGAATTTCCAGCCATATACCTGAAACAAAAAGAAACTAAAACACAAAAAAAGAGCACATATAATAGATATACACATCCAAATGCAGAAACAAACACAACAACAAACATATGTAATGCTGGCAACAATAACACATTAGGGTTCGTCCATAATCATTCAAATAAACATTAAAAACTCACTATGATAGCCCTCCTCAAGCTATTGGTTGGTCCTAGGAGGTCATTAGCTCTTAGCTAGTACTAACTTGGGCTCTAGGAACCCTTTCATAAGCTGCCATCTTTGTGAATGAAAAACAATAAAGTTAAAACCTTGTTCATGCACTCCCCCTTAATATATACTTGGTTCATAGAGCTTTTCACTCTCTTCCAAGCATATTCTTAGCTCCATGGATGTATGATCATTAACATAGAACACTAAATAGCCATGAAACTTGAAGATAAACCCTTACCTTGGCTGTAAAAACCTGAAACCTTAGATGAACCCAAAAACTAGGGTTTTGGTGCTCCTTGTTGAATTCTTTTGCTTCTGTGGCTTTCTTTTGATTTATTAAGATATGGTGGATATGGAGGGCTATGGAAGAGCTCAAGGAATAACCCTATCTATTGGGGGATCAAAATGAGGAGAGAATAGCAATGAAATGAAGATATTTCTTCATTTATACTTCATTTTCACTTATGTCAAAAATATCTCATGGCATATTTGAAATTTTTGAAACTTTATGCCCTTACTTGGACATGTTATATCCAGCCATTTAGGCTGGGAAAATGATAGATTTTGACCTCTTTTAACCTTTGCCAAGGGTCATTTTCATGTTTAGGAAAGTTTAGGACACTTGAGCTCTGTTGAAACCTAATTTCGTCCGACCCTTAAAAAAAATTTTAAGTAATTATTATTAAAAAAAATAAAATAAAATAAAAGAAGAAAATTTTAAAAAAATTAATTAAATAGTTTATAGGGGCATTTTGTTTATATATATATGGGTGTGTGTGTGTGTGGGTGTGTGTGTGTGTATATAATTAATATAACCCCAAGAAATTAAAAAAAAATTGACAAAAATAAAAAGTTTCCAGGGGGTGAAAATGACAAAATTGAGAAGTTTAGGAAAATCTGACGAAATATGGGAATTCCAGGAACATTTGGTAATTTTTCGCGTCATTTTTGGGCCAAATCGACAGAACAGAAAAATTTGGGCCAATCCGTAATTTTGTGGAAAATATGGGACCATATTAGTAGTCAACAAAAGATGAAGGACTAAAACTGAAATTTTGACCAAATTATGAGATAAGCCTGTTTTTTATTTAAATTTCGAAATTTTTTTTAATCAATGGAAATCAATCCTTCTTCCCATATAAATAGGGGTCCAAATCTGCGATGAAAACAAAGAAAACAAATCAAGATTAGAACCTCTTAATTAAAAAAGTGAGAACTGTAGCGCAGGTCCTTGTTCATCTTTCCGTCCTTCCAGAAAAGCCCAAACTTTACCAGCTGCTTCACTCTCTCTCTCCGTCTGTCATTCTGTTTCCTTCCCGACGCCAGCTCTCTCTCTCTTTCTCTCGCAACTCCGCCTCTCTCCCTCCCTCCTCCGTGCTCCTCCTCCTCCTTTAGCTTCGCCGTCCGTCCTCCTCTTCCCTCCTTCCCTGCCCAACGCCGTCGCTCCCTCTCTCTCTCGCAACTCTCCTTTCCTCGCTCGTCCGTGCTAACTTCTCCCTCCTTCCCGACCAGCCACCCTTCCTTCTCCGCCGCGCCGCGTCGCCCTTCTCTCTTCTCCTTCCCCCCTTCCCTTGCCCTTGCCGTCGTCGTCCCCTTTGCCCGGCCGCCGTTTCTCCTCCGCCTCGCCCTCCTCTTGATAGCCAAAGGCTATTGCCTCCTCGGTAGGAACTCCCTGCCAGAATATTGGCCGAGGAGTCTGGACGTCACCCAAGAGAGGATCTGCATCACTCCAACCTCGGAAGGTGCGAAGTAAAACACTATGAGCTCGAGACTTTGGTTGGCTCGTCAGGAATTCCGAGGACAACACCGTCTCCATCGAGGGGCCAAACTGACTGCCCCGAAGAGGATCTTCCCCGAACAAGAAGCACCTGAACAAGGGAATCCCCGAACTATGGGTGTGAGTCCCGAAGAAGGTGTCCATCAAGGGAACTCCCAGAACTATGGGATAGATCCCGAAGGAGGTGCTCGCACCGAAGGACGGATAGAATCCGAAGAGGGTGCACGCACCGAAGGGCGACCTCGCCCAGGGGACCTCGGGAGTACGGTATGAGCATTTAAGGAGCCTCTGACATGTCGCCCATAAGCCCTACACGTCACATCAGAACGGCGAACTGACGCGCCGCAGCCGCCCCAGTCCTGACACAACCTGTCCGAGTCCAGGGCTAAAAGAGGCTACAAACAGCTGCCTGTCCCCTAGGTCCAAAAGCACAGATCAAATCCGACCGAACACGTGTCATGATCTGAACGGACCATCTACTCCTATAAATACTAGGAAAAGGGACTGGGCAAGGGATGGGGCATTTTCCTCCCTCTGAGAAAACACAAAACAGGCAAGACACTTGATCCCTTAGTGTTCTTCCTCCACCTTCACTCAGAAAACTGACTTGGGCGTCGGAGGGTCCTCCCCGGAAAAGCAAACCGGGGACCTCCTAACCTCTTCTTTGAGCTTTTCAGGCACACTCAGCTGGGAAACCAGAGCTCCAGGCGCTCGCCTCCTCAGGAAGTCTCTCCACCTGTCAACATGACAACAAACGAAGATGCTTTGGGGCATCACCTCTCTCTCTCCTCCAACCCGTCAACCCCCCAAACCCCTCTCTCTCTCTTGCCTCGCCGCCCTCTCTCTCTAGCCCTCCCCACGCTGCCGTCCCTGCTTCCCTTTCCTCGCTGCGCCACCGTCGCCGCCCCCTTGGACGCCGCCGTTACCGCCGCCGCCCCTGCTGTCGCTCGCCAAAGACGCGATTACCAGATAGATTCAAAAACTTCATTTCGTGGTATAACTCTCCTCTAAACCTTCATCTCTCCATATTTATTCATTTTGGTCACTAACTTTCTTTTTTTTATTTTGGCAGAACTAACAACAATTTTTTTTGTTATTTCTTGTTATTTCTTTTTTTCTCTTTTCTATGGAAGGTTATACCTCTTTTATTTTTTTATGTGGGTGGCAAAAAGCCCCACTTGTCTTTATTTATTTACTTTTCCACAATTATTTATTTTATGCACTTTTATTTTTTATGGAAGGTTATACCTCCTACATTTTTTAAGTGGACGGCAAAAACCCCACTTTTCTTTATTTATTTACTTTCCTGCAATTAACTTTATGCACTTTTATTTTTTTTAAGTGGATGGCAAAAAGCCCCACTTTTCTTTATTTATTTACTTTAATGCAATTATTTACTTTACGCACTTTTATTTATTTATTTTTCCATGGAAGGTTATGCCTCCTACTTTTTTAAGTGGACGGCAAAAAGCCCCACTTTTCTTTATTTATTTAATTTCCTGCAATTATTTACTTTTTATGCACTTTTATTTTTTTTAAGTGGACGGCAAAAAGCCCCACTTTTCTTTATTTATTTTTTTTTATTTATGCACTTTTATTATTTATTTACTCTTTGGCAATTTATTTAATTTTTTTATGCACTTTTTATTTTTTTTTGTGGATGGCTAAAATGCCCCACTTTTCTTTATTTATTTAATTTTCAGCAATTATTTACTTTATGCAATTTATTTTTTAAGTGGATGGCAAAAAGCCCCACTTTTCTTTATTTATTTAATTTTCTGCAATTATTTATTTTCTGCATTTTATTTTTATGTAGAAGGTTAAACGTCCCACTTGATTTATTTACTTTTTCTGCAATTTATTATTATTTTTTTTATGTGAATGATTAACCTTGTTTTAACCATTTTTTTTATGGCTAGTCAAAAGTCCATCTTTTTTTATTACGACCAAGCCTCCATCCTTTATTTTCCTTCATCTTTTTAAACATTAATTGGAATATTAAAACTTATCCTTTTTATTTCTTCAAAATAACAAAATTTAACCTTTTTTTCCTTGTATAAAAAAAGAAAATCATAACCGGATGATTCCACAAAAATCAATTTTTTTTTTAAAAAAGTATATTTTTAGATTTATGGATTAGATATTTACTTTAAAAATCTTTCATCAAACAATAAAAAAAATGAAAAATAAAATTTTAGAAAAATAAAAAAAATTTTAAAATAATAAAAATGAAATTAACATTAAGACCTTTAAAAAAAACAATGTCTGGATTATTCAATAAAAATTATAACAAAAAATTTAATAATTAATTAAATAATTAACATTAAAAAAGCAAAATTAAAATTTTCATTAAATTCCATATCCGGGTGATTCGATAGAATCCATGGTTTGGAAAAATATCAAATTTTAAATGAATAAAATTAAGTATCAGGATAAAAAATCCATATTCGGATAATTTGGCAGAATTTATGATATGGATTAATAATTAATTAAAATATTTAATAAGTAAAAAAAACTAAGTTTTTATTAAACTCCGTATTTGGGTGATTCGATAGAATTCATGGTTCGAAACTATCAAATTTATTATAAAAATTTTTTTATACAAATTAATTCCCAAGATTTTAAAATCCATATTAATTTAAAAACCCACATCTGAATGATCCATATTAATCTTTGTGCACTTTTAGAGACTAGAGTAAAGAGTAGGAAGTTCTTTGCTATTAAAAATAACATTGTTCCCCATTGGAAGTTCTTAAATAATTATAGTTATGCTATAAATGGTAGAATCTGGGTTTTATGGGATGGAAATATTCTGGAAACTAGTTATCTTGAAGCTTCTGACCAAGTCTTACATATTCATGTTAGACATAAAATTGAAGGTTGGAAGTGTCATGTGTCTATTATTTATGCTTCTAATGATCCTAGGGAGAGACCTGTGCTTTGGTCTAATCTTATTAAGCATGCTGCTAGTATTGATGGGCCTTGGCTGGTTTGTGGGGATTTTAATGAAGTTATTTGTTATGATGAAAAGTTTTCAGGGTCTGGTTTAGTCAATTGGCATGATACTGGATTATCTGAATGTTGTAATACTAGTGGTTTGTCTGATTTTCATAGTATTGCTTCGTTATTCACGTGGAGTAACCATCAGCAAGATGAGGACCGTATCCTTTGTAAATTGGATAGAGTAATGGGGAATGCTTCCTACTCTGTTTTGTTTCCATCTATTCAAATTCAGTTTAAATATAATTGTTGCTCTGACCATGCTATGGCTTTGATTAATCTCTCAAACATGCCTATTTTCCGATGCTGCTTTTTCAAATATTTAAGAATGCGGCAAAATCATCCTAGGTATAATGACATTGTAATAAATGTTTGGGGTGACCAGAATCGTAACACTATAAATGATGCTTGGGGAAGGGTCTTAGGCAAGCTGAGTAGGTTAAAAAAGGCTTTAAAATGTCTGAATAGAGATGAGTTTTCTGATATATCTGCTAGAGTTGCTGAAAAGAAAAGGATTTGGATAAGTTTTCTGTTGCTTTAAACCAGAATGTAGGAGATAAGAATCTTTACATGCTTTGGCAAAAGGCTTACGCTGAGGTCCTTATTTTGAAAAAAGCTGAGGAGGATTTTTATGCTCAAAAGTCTTCTTGTGATTGGCTAAAACTTGGTGATGCTAACACAAAATTTTTCCATGCTAGAATGAAAGAGAGGTCTTTTAAAGGAAATATTTCTTGTCTTCTTTCTAGGGACGGTTGTACCCTTACATCTCAAGAGGAAATTAAAAACGAGTTTCTTTCTTACTTTCACGGCATTTTTGGAGTTAGGTCTGATGTGTTGTTTCCTATAAATAATAATATCTGTTTGAATGGAGCTAAGCTTTCAGTTTTGCAAAAGAATTTTCTGGGGAATAATGTTTCTATAGAAGAGATAATCCAAGCTGTTAAAGGTATGCACCCTGACAAAGCTCCTAGCCCTGATGGTTTTACTGCTGGGTTTTACCAGTATAATTGGGAAATAATTGGTAAGGATGTCTCCTCTGCTATACAAAGTTCTTCTGATACTGGTAAGTTACCCCTCACTTCTGCTGTTACTGTCATTCATTTGATTCCAAAACACTCTCATGCTTCTATGGCTTCAGATTATAGACCTTTTTCTTGTTGTTCTGTTATTTATAAATTTATCTCAAAGATTTTGGCAAATAGATTACAAGGAATTCTTCCTACTCTTATAAATAAGAGTCAAACTGCTTTTATTAAAGGTAGATTGATGATTGATAATGTTATGCTTTGTCAAGAAATTATCAGGGGATATAATCGGAAAAACATAACGCCTAGGATGTGTCTTAAGATTGACCTTAGGAAAGCCTATGATCTTTTAGATTGGAATTTCTTGGAGGATTTTTTAATGAAGCTAGATTTTCCTGCTCTTTGGGTTCAATGGGTGATGATGTGTGTTTGGTCTCCCTATTATTCTGTTGTTTTGAATGGTTCTTTATGCGGTTTTTTTAGTGGGAATAGGGGCATTAGATAGGGGGATCCTCTATCTCCCCTTTTGTTTGTTATTACAATGGATTATTTATCTAGAGCCTTGGATAAGATGTTTGATGAGCGTTATATTGAGTATCGCCCTAAATGTAAGTGTATTAAGCTTTCTCATGTTCTATTTGCAGATGACATTATGATTTTTGCCAGAGGTGATCTTAGTTCTGCTATAAATCTTTCCCATTGTCTGACAGTTTTCTCCCAAACTACAAGATTGCAGATTAATTTGGATAAAAGCCAGGTATTTTTTGGTGGTGTATCACCAGATATTGAGTCTGAAATTCTTTCTATCCTAAACATGCCGAAAGGCAGCCTTCCTATTAAATACCTGGGAGTGCCTTTGGGTGATAAAGGTCTCCAAATTCTGCATTATAAGCCCTTGGTAGAGAAAATTTTTTCTAATTTTAATGGTTGGTCTACTAAGCTTCTCTCTTATGCAGGAAGATTGCAACTTATTAAAACTGTCATCTTTAGTATCCAAGCTTATTGGTCAAATATTTTTTCTATTCCTAAAGGGGTGCTCCATTATTTGGAGAAATGCTGTAGAGCTTTTCTTTGGACAGGTTCGACTACTGATAGGAAATTTTCGGTTGCTTGGACTAAGGTTTGTGTTCCTAAAAGCCAAGGTGGCCTAAGTATTTTCAGCTTGATAGGCTGGAATATTGCATCAAATGGAAAAAAGCTTTGGAGACTGATGAATGATAAGGAAAGCCTTTGGGTCCAATGGATCCACACCTATTATGTGCGTGGCTCTAATATTTGGGAAATTATTGGTACAGGTGATGCCTCTGTTTGTTGGAAGCATATTTTAAAGGTAAGACATCATTTCTCTGACTTTGTTCATGGTCAGGTGTGGGATTGTGTTAAGAATGGTAAGTTTGTTATGAAAATTGCTTATTTGCATGTGGTGGAAAATTTTGATCAAGTGAACAGGGGCTCTTTAGTTTGGAGTTCTGTCCCAAAACTTTCATTTGTTAGCTGGAGGGCTATGCTAGATAGACTGCCTACTTTTGATAGATTAAGTAAGTACATGGATGTTAGATCGTCTTTATGTCCTCTGTGTCTTTGAGTTGATGAATCCAGGAATCATCTCTTTTTTGAATGCTCCTTTTCCCTTTCTTTTTGGCGGGAAGCGATGTGCAAACTCAGATTGAGGGATGCTCCCAGCAAATGGAACAAGTTCTATGACTGGTTCGTGCGTGTGGTGAAAAGTAAATCAATAAAGTCTGCAATTCGTAGAGCTTATATTCCTGCATTGGTTTATGTTATTTGGCAGGAACGGAATAGGAGAATTTACTACCATAGGTGTAGAACACCGTTGGAACTTATAAGGATTATTGAATCCGAACTCTATATTAGATTTGGATACTCGTTGGACAGTATATTCTAGACTGTATTACCTGATTTTGTTGTAAAGCACAGGTTTAGGCTTTTGGTTTTATTTTATTTCAGGGCAGGTTTTGTTTTTTCTCTGTAGGCCCCTGCCTTTATTTTGTAAGTGCCATTGGGATTATTTGATGAAATGAATATACGCACCCTCCGAGGTGTTTCCTGAAAAAAATAAAATAAAATAAAATTCCTGGTTTGAAAAATTAACTGAAATTATTTAAAAGCAAGTAAAAAAAATTGAAATTAACTAAGGTACCAAATTTGTGTGTTAAAATAGACTTATTTTAACGTAACCGTACTCCTGAACCCTCGAACTCTCGTAGACCATTTTTAGGTGTCTAATCAACCTAGGCGAAACCGATTGGTGGTGACTCCCCTAAAAACCCCCACGTTGCCACAAGCTCGTAAGTGCCCTTAAGCACTAACTGACTAACTTTGCCTCTTTGAGCACTTTGGTCCCCAAACCATCCATGTCATTTCTTCATAATTCCATCCACGTCCTTTCCATAGCCATCTTTGTAAGTTTGTACAATTGAGTACCCAACCTTTGTAACATTGCAATTTAGTCCATAGGTTACTTGAAAATTAGGCAATGTATTAATGTTTTCTTAATGGCCAAACTATCATTTTATGGGCCAGTTAAGGGAGTGTATATTGAACACTTTACACTTCACAAACCATACACTATGGTGAAAATTAAAGCATATAATTTTTGGTCCTTATGTTATAATTTTTTGATTTTGTGAAGGTGGAACAAATGTACTTTTACCCAATCTGTGCATCTATATGGTGGAAGTTTGCTTTGAAATCAAAACATATTTTCTACAAGATAAACAAAAGCAGTTGTAGTATTTTGGGCATATCTTTATGTGTAAAGGCCTATTTTACTTGATCAAGGTGTTATTTTGAAGCTACAAAAGAGATCTCCAACTTCCATGTTTTAAAGTTTGTAAGATTCAGGGCCTAAAGTAGTCTAATTTGGGCTCAAAGTTGCTACATTTGTTTGCAATGTTTATTGCCTGGCAACTTTGAAATGGATTTTGATGTTCTGGAATGTTTCTTGCCCTGTAACTCAAACCTTAGATTGTGCAATACTAGGAGATCAAAGTTATTCTTTTTTAGTCAATTTATAATTTAAGTATTAGGAGTTCTTCTTAGTGTCCTAAAACATAGATCACTCCTTAAAATATTGAAGGCTCTGAGTTCAGGTTCAACTGGTTGATCCAATTGAACTACTTGGTCAAACACACTTTTGTATTTGAATTATGAGAACAAGAATTCCCTTTATTGTCAAAAATAAAACAATAGACCAAAACCGAAAAGATGAATATAGTATAAGGACCAAGTTGAAATTTCACCTAATATAAAATCCAACCACAGTATCACTGGCAAACCTAAATCACGCCGCACACTCTTCCCTTTTTTCTTTCATTCACAGTAATGCAAACCACCATCTTTCCTTTAAGTCTCCTGCTTGCAAATCTTTTCCCTATTCACTTCAAATATCTATTAAAAGATAGAAGGAATTTTTAATGGTGCTCTCAAGTTATTTTCATGGACTTAATTTAATTTCCTCCTTCAGCCATTTTATTATCCAATCTATTGGGGTTTCAAAAGGAATGAGAGAAATGCTTTTGACAAGAAAAATCATGTAAAGAAAATGTAGCAAGTTCTAGTTTGCCATTTCATGCTCTCTTATCATTTCAGGCATTCTTTACAATATGTTTTCCCAACTTATTTTTTTCTTGGAGAATTTGAACAAAAACTTAGTTCTACTAAGGCCACTGTCAGTTTGTCTATGTTTTTTTTTATCAATCTTCTTGTTTAACATTTCTTTTGATTTTTTACCATTCTTAAATCATTATTTTAGACCACTTGTTGATTTAAGTTCCACAATTCAATGGTTCTACTTTGTTATGCCCTTCAGATTCATGTGAAATATGTTTAGGGGTGGGAGAAAATAAGGAGCATTGTGACAAGGGAACATAGGAAAGTGGCATATCAACTTAAGAGATGATGTTAAGGAACATGAAGGTTGTATTGAAAGTAGGCTTACGCGGGACCATATATAGTGTGGTCGAGAAGTAAGCAGGTTATGGCACAAAACAAAGATTTAGGGCTAACATGGAATTGTGTTTGAGTAGAAAAAATGAAGGAATCTTTTATGTAGGTGGTAGATTGATTCATGCATGAACGTAGGCTTACTAGGGCTAGGTTTGGGTATTTTTAATGCCATATAAAATGCCATATGGCTTAGCCTAATAACTCACATGCTTCCACTCACTAATTTGGGTTCTAATTTGGCTTACTCACTCCATTAAATGACACGGCCATCCTTGGCCCCTACCCAAGAAGCCTGTGAGAGCTGGTCTCACGGTGGATTGCAATTGGCTAGCTCTATATGTGCACGGATTAAAATCCCATGATACTAGTTGATTAACCTAGAATATGCAAGATGCATGCTTTTATGCTTTGACTTGGTTTATTAAAACCATAAAACATTAACTTGGCCAAGTAATTTCATAAAAACTAAGTAAAAATAGCCAAAGCATACAAAATCAACATTTGTGTGAGTTTACTACACATAAAAAATTGTGAGAACATTCATACATAAAGTAGGCTAATGCCCTTACCCAAGAGCAATGCTAGAGTCTAGGACTCCTCAAAACATAGTTTATGGAGGCAGCTAAGTGTATTGTATAAATACAAGCCTGTACTAAGATCTTCTTGACTGAACCCCCACCTTAGATACACATCCCAGTGGTGAGCTTCAAAAGCCCTTGTCCAAGTGCTACTAAGCTCTGCAGCTAAAGGAAGACACTAGTTAGTACTATTACTTAATCAACAAGTACCATGTAGACTAGAATCATAGAGATTCTCAAGTGCCATACCTGTACACACAAAAGAGCAATACCGCGATAATCCTCAATGATTACCCGGCCCAACAACTTCAGTCCTTGCACAACGTAACTAGGGAGTGAGAATTTGACAATTCTTAGTAAGGGGACTTCTGTGTACCTGCAAGAAAATTACTAGGACTGGACATATGATAAATATATGTAAACTTGTTGCGAGCTCACACAGCATGAGGGTCTGATATATGCACACATAACTAGGCCTTTGATAGCTCAACTCAAACTAGTCCTCCTCATGGGGCATCACTCAGTGCCTAGCGAGTTCTGGCCACTAACTCGCTGCTAGTAAGCCGTAGCTTACTGACGTAATCATGTAGCCTTCCCTTAGTTGTTGTGCAAGGGAATCATGATGGAACCTTTGTAGACTAGGCCATAAGACCTCCTTGTAGACTAGATGAACAAGGTTTCACCTTGCAACCTCATGGCTACGGCACGGCTAGGTTGCCAAGGGTTCTAAACCTCTCAATAGGGCTACTAATATCTTGTTGTGATCATTGCAACATAGTTTCCTTTAAAACTTGCCTTCAGTTTGAGTTAATATAAATCTAAAACTAGGGAATTTTAAGTGTTTTTAAAACATGGAGGTGATAGTACTCCCTCTTAGCTTCACGTGGAATCTTGAATCACCTCACTCGGACACCGGAGCAAAAAGTTATGCCAAAAAAAAAATCGGGTGTCAAATGCTGTCTTGGCGACGCGTCGCCACAGTTGTCGACGTTCTGCCAATATTTTGAGGTCTTGGTGACGTGTTGTGGGAATTTGTGTGGATTGGCGACACATCGCCAAACCTGCAAAATGCCCAGAAAAACTCCAGTTTTGCTGCTATGAACTTTGGACACTTCCTACACATATCAAACATCCTTGGAATGCCTCCACATTTCATATACACATAGAACATGTTGCATAGATCACAACCAACTACCACAAGCCAATCTATGATGTCTTGTAACATCAATTCAATCCTCCCAAATCTCCTAGTCCATCATGATTCAACCAAAACCTTTAACTAATGCTATTGCTAGAATCACTCAATTCCTTCAAGCAAACTCAAGCTAATAGCATTAATTGAATTTGATAACATAACTCCCTTAGCTTCACGTGGAATCTTGAATCACCTCACTCGGACACCGGAGCAAAAAGTTATGCCAAAAAAAAAATCGGGTGTCAAATGCTGTCTTGGCGACGCGTCGCCACAGTTGTCGACGTTCTGCCAATATTTTGAGGTCTTGGTGACGTGTTGTGGGAATTTGTGTGGATTGGCGACACATCGCCAAACCTGCAAAATGCCCAGAAAAACTCCAGTTTTGTTGCTATGAACTTTGGACACTTCCTACACATATCAAACATCCTTGGAATGCCTCCACATTTCATATACACATAGAACATGTTGCATAGATCACAACCAACTACCACAAGCCAATCTATGATGTCTTGTAACATCAATTCAATCCTCCCAAATCTCCTAGTCCATCATGATTCAACCAAAACCTTTAACTAATGCTATTGCTAGAATCACTCAATTCCTTCAAGCAAACTCAAGCCAATAGCATTAATTGAATTTGAAAACATAACTCCCTTACCTCAACTCCAAGTAACAAGTAAGAATCATTCTCCTTTTCAATCAACCAAGCTCAGCAAAGTTCTACACAAGTTCCAATGAAAAACAAAGCACTAATCACCAAAACTTCACTCTCTAACCAAAACCCAAGCTCCAAACCAAGTAAATAACATGAATTCAATCAAGAACACATTACTTACCTCGCTAAAAAATAGGGGATATGGAAAAACACCCTTCCAAGCTTCAAAATCATGGTTTGAAACTTGAAATGCACTTCTCCTAGCTTATATACTTTGAATTGCAGCTCTTGACACCAAGAACACTTGATTCCAAGCTTAATTTGAGAGCAAAATGAGGGTGAGAAGGCTGGTGATACGATCAAAGAAGGCACAACCAAGGAAGGCAAGGACCCACTGAAGGTTTCTAGTGGACCTTTGACAAGGAAAAAGGCTAAGGAGCTCACTAGTGCACTTCAAGCTCGGATGTTGACAGATTGGTGATGTTCTGGTAGAAAAATCATATCTTGAGCTAAACAGATCGGAATTGAGTAATTCTTGATTCATTGGAAAGATAACATCTGGAGCTACAAGTCATATGAAGACCATCAAACCCAGTTTGCACGTTAAGGAGGTCCAATTTAGCTTCAAAGTCGCGATTTACGAGTTATCGCTGGTTCAGAAGCAGTTGCAGTATTTTGGGCATATCTTTGGCTTTAGATGTCCGTTTTGTGTGGTTCAGGTGTCATTTCAAAGCTAAGAAAGAGATCTACAACTTTCATGCTTTGAATTTTGAGAAATCATGGCTGCATCAAGTTCGAATTTCAGCTTGAAGTTGAAGACACAAGCAGGAACCACCTGAGAAGACTATTTTGGGGTTTTTATGGCCAATCTTATTTTGTAACGTATTTTATTTTATGTTCCTATTTATTTACATTATTTAGGATGTTATTTAGGCCATGGAAGTGATTTAGGTCACTTAGGATAAATGGAATTCGCTGCACACCTTAAACATGTGTTAAAAGGGTGTAGGAATCCTAGTTTGACTAGGTTTTCTTGAGTCCTTTGTAACTAGGTTTCCTAGGTGACTTGGGCTGCGAATTTTGCCCAGATTTTTACCCTAGTTTAGGCCTATATAAAGGCACATATTCTGGATGTAAACACACAGATTAATGCCGAAATAATATTGCTCTTTGGAGAGGTTTTCTCTTTGGTTCTTGGTGGACTACCTTGGTGCACAAGTGTGCTTGTGTTCTTGGTGTTCTTATACTTCTCGTTTCTAGTCACAGGTTGATTAGGGGTGGGGGTCTTCAAACCCAGTCTCTTTGATGTCTTGTGGAGCTTGAAAAACATCTTGGGCGCGTTTCATGGTCTTTATACCATCGGGGTTCGCATCAGTTGGTATCAGAGCCACAAGTTCCATTGAAGGACATATCTTTGTGTTCTTGTTTATCTTCGGTTTTCTTTCAATTTTTTTCCAGTAATTTTGTGTCTTAATTCTCTGTTTTAATCCTTTTTCTTCTTGTTTCAGGTCTGTCCTTTTTATTCCATCCTTGTTCAAGTCCGAAAATCACAAAAACAACAAAAAGAAGTCAATCCGTGTTGTCTAGTGTTCTCGGTTTCAAATTGTTTGTTCCTGATTATTTCTTATCTTTCTGTTTCGTGTCCAGCCCTATTAATCTTTCTTGTTTTCATTGTTTCCAGCATCCTAGAGTCAAGAAAACAACCAAAAAAAGAAGGATCCAAATTCAGGAAGTTTCGGTACAAAAAAGTTGTTTCAAATTGTGCAAATTTCAATAGTTTCTTGTTTTGGCCGAAAAGAATTCTAACTTTTTGTCTTTGGCAGCAAGGAACTTCAAGGAGAAAGTTGTTTTAGCATCAAAAGCAAGCAAGCAAAAAAAAAAAAAAAAAAAAAAAAAAAAAAGAAAAGAAAAGAAAAGAACAAAAAAGAAAAAGAAAAGAGAAAAGAAAAGAGCTTGCAAAAAAAGAAGTTTTCTCAAAGTGTTGAAAGTTTTGTGCCCCAAAACCTATCCCATTGTTTTTGAGCCAAAAAGCTTTCTTTGTGGTTCTTGTGATCATCAATTGCAAGGGCTTCCTAGAGTCTTTTAAAGCTTGTTTAGCCCACCTCTTTTGGAGTCAAAATAGTTCTTCAAAAATTCAAGTTTTCTTGTGTGCTTTGAGGATAGTTTTCTTAGAACTTTTGAGAACTCTTTGAATAGCAATATCTCACTAACAAATTGAGTGTTTGAGTGTTCATCTTTTGAGTGAAACACGTGAGGTGAGTGTTTGTGAGGATCTTTGTTATTTTCAGGAGTATGGAGGGCCAGGAGGATAGGAGGATGGAAGTGAGAAACAATGATGAGCCAACCATGAGAGAGCTTCAAGAAACTCTCAATAGACTTGTGGGGAGGATTGAGGACATTGACTTGAGGTTGCCAAGGAGACCAAATCCCATCTTGCAACCAAGGAGAGGTCCAAGGAGAGAAGAACCCGAGGAGGAAGAAAGAATTTGGCATAACCATGGGCTTCCAAGGATGAGGGAGCCAAGAGAGGATAACAACCTAAATTCCATCAAACTTACCATTCCACCTTTCCAAGGGAGGAGTGATCCAGATGCATATTGGGAATGGGAGGAAAAGATTGAGATGGTGTTTGATTGCCATCATTACTCTGAGGAAAAGAAGGTTAAATTGGCTACCATAAAGTTCACTAATTATGCTCTTGTATGGTGGAATCAGGATGTTATTTCTAGGAGAAGGAATGAGGAGGAGCCCATACACACATGGAGAGCCCTTAAAGCCTTGATGAGGAAGAGATTTGTTCCTAGCTACTACACTAAAGATCAACGCCTCAAGCTTCAAAAGCTAGTGCAAGGCCAAAGGAGTGTGGAGGACTACCATAAAGACTTGGAGATGACCTTGACCCGAGCCAAAATCATGGAGGATGAGGAGACCACCATTGCTAGATTCATTAATGGTCTCAATCCTGACATTGCCAACAAAGTGGAAATGGCGCCTTATTTCAACATGGAGGATTTGCTTCATTATGCCACCAAGGCCGAAAGGATCATCAAAAGGTCCAAGGCATCCAATATGTCTCAAGGAGGAATTTCCACATGGAGAGGAGCATGGAGTAAGGATGTGAGAGAAGTACCCAAGCCAAAAGTGGAGTCCACAAAAGGAGACTTGTCTCGGCATCAACAAGAAAAGTCAGTCATGCTTGTACCACTTTCACCACAACAAGTCTTGGAAGATCAAAGAAAACTTCAAAGTGAGGTTGAGAGAAAAGAAAAAGAGGGGAAAGTTGAGGGCATGAGTGATGAGGGGAAAGTCGAGAGAACAACCGAGAGTTTAAGTGAGAAGAGTGAACTTGAGGGGAAGAAGAGTGGAGAGTTCCCGAGAGAAGAAATTGAGTGCGAAGTTGAGAGAAGACAAGAGTGTAATGAACCCAAGCCAAGTGAAGAGAGAAAGACCTACAGAGAAGCCATACTTTCATCTAACATAACAAAGTCTTTTTCTAGTGTTGTATTGTCTTCTTTTCAGGAATTGAGTGGAGATGAATTACAAGAATCAAGTGAGTTGCTGCCCATCGAAGAAGTTGGTGTTCACAATATTCCAAGTTATGTCCCATGCATCAAACCAACAAAGGAGGTTGAGAAGGAACAATTTGAGGTAAGTCCAAGTGATTTCATATGTAAAAGTTTGCCTAACATTGTTTCTTATCCTATGTTTCAAGGGGATGAAATTGTTGCAACTCTAACCGAAGCGATTGAGTGCAAAGGTGAAAATTTTGTGGTTCCTACACCAAAGGAAGATACTTGGAGACTAAGTCCAACCACTGTAATGTATTTCTTCCTAACACCTAGATTTGATGTAGTTTTGCATGAAAATCTCAAACAATGTGTGTTTGCTTGCAATGTTATTTTGACAAATGGTTTTCATGAAACTAGATTAAGAGAAGGAAGTAAGCATGAAAATTTGACAAAATATGGTTTTAGAGCTTCTAATTCTTTGGTTTTGTCAAATCCTCTTTGGAATTGCTTGAGTTTCTCTAAAGAAAAATCTGTTTTGGAGTCTTTTGTTTTTGAATTTGTTTGTTTTGCATCCATCTCACATTATTTTGTTCTGTCTCAAGTTAAATCTACTTCTTTGGAATTTTTCATGCATAAATTAGCTCATACACATACATTACATACTTCTTTGATTGCCATTCATGTTCAGCCCATTTTTGTGAGTCAATCTTTAATTTCCAGCAACTATCTTTTTGTCATGACACGTGCATTACACAAACTTTTGAGCATTGATTTTTTTACTTTATGTCCAAACCCGAAAGTTTTTATTTTAAGTGAAAATTCTGGTTTTAAATTCAGCCTTTTAAGGAGGTATGTTGAGTCCTTTGTTTTGTGTCACATTTCATTCACAAATTTCATGCATTGTTGTGCATATAGATGCAAAAATAAGTTTGCTACTGAATTGGTTTCACTTAATCCTATCTATTCCAAACTTGTTTCATTTAAAATGCTTAGGATTTTTGTGGAATTTGTGCATCATTGTTTTGTTATTAGTTTAGGCCACATTGTGTTCAATTCTTGTTTGTTTGAATGGCCTATGCAAACTATTGTCTTGACATGCATAACTTGTGTTTTTCATAATCATGACACTTATGTGAGTTTAGGTCCATTTGTTTTGAGTGCATACAGCATCCCTAAGGTAAATTATTCCTACACTTTTACTTGTTGTGAGAATAATGTTTTTGAGATGGCAAAGACAAATGAAAGTGTTGCCTAGAGTTAAGATGAAAATTGTGCAAAGTTTCAGATTTTTTGTGCTAATTGCTTCTAACTTTGTTTTTGACCCTGGAGGTATCATTGCATTTGGATATTGGTTCAGGTTTTTCACAAGATTAAAGCTCCATACACAAGCATTCCATGCTATTGGTGCTTATGTGAAAGGTAAGTGCTTATGTGTTGATCATTTCATTGTTATTGATTCAATTCCCTTTTCTAATGCAGGTTTTGATTCGAGGACGAATCCTTCTAAGGAGGGGGGAGCTGATACGATCAAAGAAGGCACAACCAAGGATGGCAAGGATCCATTGAAGATAACTAGTGGACCATTGACAAGGAAGAAGGCTAAGGAGCTCACTAGTGCACTTCAAGCTTTTGTCTCAAGCTTGGATGTTGACAGATTGGCCAAGATGTTCTGATGTTAGGTAGAAAAATCATATCTTGAGTTAAACAGATCAGAATTGAGTAATTCTTGATTCATTGGAAAGCTAACATCTGGAGCTACAAATCATATGAAGACCATCAAACCCAGTTTGCACGTTAAGGAGGTCCAATTTAGCTTCAAAGTCGCGATTTACGAGTTATCGCTGGTTCAGAAGCAGTTGCAGTATTTTGGGCATATCTTTGGCTTTAGATGTCCGTTTTGTGTGGTTCAGGTGTCATTTCAAAGCTAAGAAATAGATCTACAACTTTCATGCTTTGCATTTTGAGAAATCATGGCTGCATCAAGTTCGAATTTCAGCTTGAAGTTGAAGACACAAGCAGGAACCACCTGAGAAGACTATTTTGGGGTTTTTATGGCCAATCTTGTTTTGTAAAGTATTTTATTTTATTTTCCTGTTTATTTACATTATTTAGGATGTTATTAGGGCCATGAAATTGATTTAGGTCACTTAGGATAAATGGAATTCGCTGCACACCTTAAACATGTGTTAAAAGGGTGTAGGAATCCTAGTTTGACTAGGTTTTCTTGAGTCCTTTGAAACTAGGTTTCCTAGGTGACTTGGGCTGCGAATTTTTCCCAGATTTCTACCCTAGTTTAGGCCTATAAATAGGCACATGTTCTGGATGTAAACACACAGATTAATGCCGAAATAATATTGCTCTTTGGAGAGGTTTTCTCTTGGGTTCTTGGCGGACTGCCTTGGTGCACAAGTTTGCTTGTGTTCTTGGAGTTCTATACTTCTCGTTTCTAATCACAGGTTGATTAGGGGTGGGGGTTTTAAACCCAGTCTTTTTGATATCTTGTGGAGCTTGAATCTTATCTTGGGCGCGTTTCATGGTCTTTATACCATAGGGGTTTGCATCAGCTGGAAACGACATTATGGCAGCCATAGCCTCACTTTCCTTTCTTAAACCCTCACTTAACCCCAAAGCCATCAAAGTATTAAGCTTGTTACAAATAAACCCCCATCTTTGTAACTTAGTCATTCTTGATTAAATTCTTGTTTATTCTTCAAGTTTGAGTTAAGGTTGAAAGTTAAGTTTTAAAAATTTGTTTTAACTACTCAGGACTCGTCCTGGCTATTCAGGATGCAAAATTACCATTTTACCCCTGAACTTCATTTAGTGCCTTATTTTTCTAGGAACTTAGTGAACTTTGATAAGCTTCTCTATTCTTGCTATGTAAACTTGAAGTAAGGTTCTAAACTTAATTTACAACTCTTTACCTTCCTCAATCATGCTTCCCACTAGAAAGGCCATAACATTCTCCCCTCTTTCTTGAATTTGGTCCCCCAAATTCTGTTGCAACTCCAGAAAAACACTAGGATACCTTTTCAGCATATCCTGCTCTGTCTCCCAGGTAGCCTCTTCTTCGCTATGGTTAGACCAAAGGATCTTAACCATCGGAATCCACTTAGTCCGTAATTTCTTGACTTGCCTATCAAGTATCTGAACAGGTTTCTCCTCGTAGGTCAAGTCTTCTTGAATGGGTATTATTGAAGGATTAACTACCTGTCCCGGTTCCACTGTGCATTTTCGGAGCAGACGAATGTGAAACACGTTATGCACTTGGGATAGGTTAGGTGGTAATGCCAACCGATAAGCAACTTTCCCTACCTTCTCCAACAGTTCAAAAGGTCCAATATACCTAGGAGCTAACTTGCCCCTTTGCCCAAAACGGCTAACTCCTTTCATGGGCGACACTTTCAGAAGTACCTTGTCCCAAACTTCAAAACTCAAGTCTCTTCTCCTCAAATTTGCATACTTGGTTTGCCTGTCATTGGCTGCTTCAATTCACTTCTGAATTTACTTGATCTTAGCTGTGGTATCAATGATAATCTCAGGACCAATAACTACTCTGTTTGAAAGATCTGCCCAACAATAAGGTATGATACATCGTCTTCCATACAGAGCCTCATATGGTGCCATACCAATAACAGTTTGATGACTGTTATTATAAGCAAACTTGATCAGTGGTAGATGCTGATCCCAATTGCCTTTGAAATCAATAGCACACATCCGTAACATATCCTCCAAAGTCTGAATCACTCTCTCAGATTGCCCATTAGTCTAAGGATGAAAAGCAGTACTGAGACTAACCTTGCTCCCCAATGCTTCTTGAAAAGCATTCCAAAACCGTGATGTGAACCGAGGATCTCTATTAGATATAATCTAATCCGGTATACCATGGAGTCTCACAATCTCCTTGAGATACAACTGAGCCAACTTCTCGAATGTATAAATGATCTTGATAGGTATGAAGTGTGCCGACTTCGTCAGTCTATCAACCACTACCCATTTAGCATCATGCTGACTCCGGGTATTCAGTAACCCCACAAGGAAATCCATAGTAATGGATCCCCATTTCCTCACTGGTAAACTCTAAACTCTGAAGTGTGCCTGTTGGTTTCTGATGTTCTGCTTTAACCATCTGGCATGTCAGACACTTTGCCACATGTCCTCCTACGTCCCTTTTCAATCCTAGCCACCAAAAATGTGTCTTTCAAATCTTGATGCATCTTACTAACACCAGGGTGGATATTCAAAATACTACTATGTGCCTCCTGTAGGACTTGCTGCCTAAGCCCTTCCACATTCGGTACATAAAGATGATATCCATAATGTAGTATTTCATCCTTGTATCTGAATTCCTTCCTCATAGTGCCAAGTTTTGCTTCTCTTGAAATTTTCTTCAACAATGGATCTTTCATCTGAGCTTCTTTAACTCTGACTAACCAAGTTGACTGCACTTCCAGAACGTAGACTAGGGATTTTTCTCGACTTTGCCACAATTCATGCAAAGCCAAGAAAAAGTCCCTCAATACTCCTTCAGAGGTGTTCGTAGCCTAATCCTTAGATAGGATCACTCCCGTGTACTTCTGGCTCAACGCATCTGCTACCACATTTCCTTTACCAGTACAATACTCAATCGAACAATCATAATCTTTTATGTATTCAATCCATCGCCATTGCCTTATGTTCATATCCTTCTGGGTGAACAAATACTTCAAACTTTTATGATTGGTGAAGATTCTGAATGACCTCCCCATCAAGTAATGCCTCCACAACTTCAGTGCAAAGATTACTACTGCTAGCTTAAGATCATGAACTAGGTAGTTCAATTCATTAGGCCTCAACTGTCCTGAACCATAAGCAATCACCTGACTGTCCTACATCAATACACATCCCAAACCAGAACCAGATGCATTAGTATACACTGCAAAAGCTTTATTCGGATCTGGCAAAACAAGTATAGGTGCACTGGTCAATATTTCCTTCAACTCCATGTAAGCTTCTTCACACTTCAATGTCCACTCAAACTTCTAAGTCTTTTTGGTCAAGGCTGTCAATGGTGTAGCTATCACAGAAAATTTCTCTATGAAGCGCCTATAGTAACTTGCCAAGCCTAAGAAACTTCTAACCTCTGTAACTGTAGTTGGTCTTTTCCATTCAACTACCGCCTGAACGTTTTTGGGATCAACTGATAGACCTTGAGCACTGATGATGTGTCCCAAAAACTGAATCCTCTTAGACCAAAACTCACACTTAGACAACTTTGCATAGTACTGATTATCCTTTAGTACTTGCAAAACTGTTCTAAGGTGCTTTTCATGTTCTGATGTAGACTGTGAATATACCAAAATGTCATCGATGAAAACTTCAACAAACTGATCCAGAAACGGCTTAAAGATCCGATTCATGGCTTCCATAAATACTGTTGGAGCATTCGTCACACCAAATGACATAACTGTGTATTCATAGTGTCCATACCTTGTTCTGAAAGCAGTTTTCAGGATATCCTCCTCCTTAACTCTGATTTGAAAATACCCAGACCGAAGATTAATTCTAGAAAACACTTTTGCTCCTCTAAGTCTATCAAACAGATCATCAATTCTAGGAAACAGATACTTATTCTTGGTTGTCACTGTATTCAAGTTCCTATAGTCGATGCACAATCTAAAAGTTTCATCTTTCTTCTTCACAAATAACACTAGAGCTCCCCATGGTGATACACTAGGTCTTATAAAGCCTTTCTCTAGCAGTTCCTCCAACTACTTTTTTAACTCATCCATCTCAGGAGTTGACATCCTATAAGGTGGTATTAAAATAGGTTTAACTCCAGGTTGGAGATGGATTGCAAACTCAGTATCCCTCTTCGGTGGTAACCTAGGTAACTCTACTGGAAACACTTCAGGAAACTGATTGGCTACTGGAATTTTCTCAAGTTCTTCCTCTACGGCCACTCCATTCAATGAATAACACTTTTCTTCACTGCCTATGGGGATGGTATCCATAAGTCTAAGGTGTAAACTCTTAGCACTAGATGCCAATCCTCCTGTGAAAGTCACTCTAGCTCCCTGAGCATCAATAATGTCGACTGAGTGATTCGCACAGTCAATTTGTGCCTTATGCTTACTTAGTCAATCCATTCCCAACACTAGGTCATAAGACCTCAATTCTATCACCCATAACTCACAACAAAAATCATGGTCGCCTAACTGCAAGGGATGTCTAGTAACCACTTCATTGGTTACAATATAACCCCTCCCCGTAGTTCTGATGAGTCTCAACTCACCCGAGATTTCTCGCTGCAATTTTAACTTATCCACCAAGGCAGAAGATATCACTGAAAGAGTAGCTCCTGTATCAAAAAGTACTCTAGCACTACCATTCTGAAAAGTAAAATTACCTCGAACGGGGCCTGGTTCTTTGGTCACCTGACTCGCCAAGGCAAAAACCCTCGGCTCAACTACTGCTGTGACTACACCAGGCCGATTACCTATGGTAAGGGGTACAGGGGGTAAATTTTTGGGCGGACCTGGAAAAGGTCGAGCCCTTGGGCATTCCCTCGCCCAATGTCCTCTCTGACCACAAATATTGCAAGTGTCAGTTCCCAAGGTGCATGGTCTCCTGCCATGAAACCGCCTACACCTAGGACAAGGACCAAACCTCATTCTCTTGAAAGAATTTTGGTTCTCCACCATTGTTCTCTTCCTGACACTCTTTCCTTGGTTGGCTGGTCCAACCTCCACCTTTTTGCTAGGTGCCCTCGAATCCTCAAATTCTCTTTCTAAGGCCAACGCCTTTTGAACCACTTGGCGATAGCTTTTGATATCTACTATCACCATATACCTCCTGAGTATAGGTTTCAAACCTTAGAAAAACTTCTTAGCCTTCAACTCATCATTCCCAATCATGTATGGAGCATACCGAATGAGTGAGTTGTAGCGTTGCTCATACTCCCGCACAGACATCTCTCCCTATATCAGATTCTCAAACTAAATCCTCCTCTGGTCCTGTGCAGCTTCACTGATATACTCCTGTCGGAACTTCTTTTCAAAGTATGACCACTTGAGCACCTTTTTCTTGTGCTATGGGGGAGCACCATTACTTTCCCTCAGTATCTCCATCACATCATCCCACCATAGACTAGCCTTTCCTCTCAGAAAGAAAGGTACTAAGGTCATTTTCTGCTCTGACTCATAACCACCACAAATGAAAAGTCTATTCATTCTAAACAACCAGTCCTCTGCTCTGTCAGGATCACCTGTCCATCAAAGCTCGGTGGATCAATAGTTTTACACTTCTCCAATAATCTCATTTGATGTGGAGTGTCTCCCCTTCTTGGAGCCTCCATCACCTCTGGTTCTTCATCTTCCTCATGAACATGATTTCTACATTCCTGAGCCCTAGGCACTTGCTGCCGCTCAGCATGACTTTCTTGATCCTGGAGTACATCATTTTCCTCTTGAGCAACATCTCTGTCCTTATAATCTCTAAACATTTCAGTCACAATAGTATCCATGCCCTGTGCCACTTGGGCCATAGTCTGTGTCAACCCTTGAAGAACTCTGGATATCTCATCCAGTCTGGCCACAATTGGGTCACTAGAGCCCTCACTAGGTTTTCTAGCCCCTATAGAAGCTCCTGATCTAGTATCAACCACAGCAACCTGCAACCAAAGCCAGACAATGTTCCCCAGATGTTGGTCAGTACTAACTTCCTAACACTTGGACATTCCAAACTAGAGTTCTATCTTAGCCTCCAATATCTATGAAATGAGTTCTAAGCTCTGATACCAAAAACTGACACGGCCATCCTTGGCCCCTACCCAGGAAGCCTGTGAAAGCTGGTCTCACGATGGATTGCAATTGGCTAGCTCTATATGTGCACGGATTAAAATCCCATGATACTAGTCGATTAACCTAGAATATGCAAGATGCATGCTTTTACGCTTTGACTTGGTTTATTAAAACCATAAAACATTAACTTGGCCAAGTAATTTCATAAAAACTAAGTACAAATAGCCAAATCATAAAAAATCAACATTTGTGTGAGTTTACTACACATAACAACTTGTTAGAACATTCACACATAAAGTAGGCTAATGCCCTCACCCAAGAGCAATGTTAGAGTCTAGGACTGCTCAAACATAGTTTATGGAGGTAGCTAAGTGTATTGTATAAATACAAGCCTCTACTAAGATCTTCTCTACTTAATCCCCACCTTAGATACACTTCCTAGTGGCGAGTTTCAAAAGCCCTTGCCCAAGTGCTGCTAGGCTCTGCAGCCAAAGGAAGACACTAGTTAGTACTGTTACTTAACCAATAAGTACCCATGTAGACTAGAATCATAGAGATTCTCAAGTGCCAAACCTGTACACACAAAAGAGCAATACCGCAATAATCCTCAACGATTACCCGGCCCAACAACTTCAGTCTCTGCACAATGTAACTAGGGAGTGAGAATTTGACAATTCTCAGTAAGGGGTCTTCAGTGTACCTGCAAGAAAATTACGAGGACTGGACATATGATAAATATATGTAAACTTGCTACGAGCTCACACAGCATGAGGGTCTGATATATGCACATATAACTAGGCCTTTGAGAGCTCTCCTCAAACTAGTCCTCCTCATGGGGCGTCACTCCGTGCCTAGCGAGTTCTGGCCACTAACTCGCTGCTAGTAAGCCGTAGCTTACTGACGTAGTCATGTAGCCTTCCCTTAGTTGTTGTGCAGGGGAATCATGATGGAACCTTTGTAGACTAGGCCATAAGACCTCCTTGTAGACTAGATGAACAAGGTTTCACCTTGCAACCTCATGGCTATGGCACGGCTAGGTTGCCAAGGGTTCTAAACCTCTCAACTGGGCTAGTAATATCTTGTTGTGATCATTACAACATAGTTTCCTTTAAAACTTGCCTTCACTTTGAGTTAATATAAATCTAAAACTGGGGCATTCTAAGCTTTTTTAAAACATGGAGGTGATAGTGCTCCCTCTTAGCTTCGTGTGGAATCTTGAATCACCTCAATCGGACACCGAAGCAAAAAGGTATGCCAAAAATAAAACCGAGTGTCAAATGTTGTCTTGGCGACGCGTCGCCATAGTTGTCGACGTTCTGCCAATTTTTGAGGTCTTGGCGATGCATCATGGGAACTTGTGTGGATTGGCGACGTGTCGCCAAACTTGTAAAATGGCCAGAAAAACTTCAGTTTTGCTGCTATGAACTTTGGACACTTCCTACACATATCAAACATGCTTGGAATGCCTCCAAATTTCATGTACACATAGAATATGTTGCATAGATCACAACCAGCTATCACAAGCCAATCTATGATGCCTTGTAACATTAATTCAATCCTCCCAAATCTCCTAGTGCATCATGATTCAACCAAAACCTTTAACTAATAGCCAATCACTCAATTCCTTCAAGCAAACTCAAGCCAATAGCATTAATTGAATTTGATAACATAACTCCCTTACCTCAACTCCAAGTAACAAGCAAGAATCAATCTCCTTTTCAATCAACCAAGCTCATCAAAGTTCTACGGAAGTTCCAATAAAAAAACAAAGCACTAATCACCAAAACTTCACTCTCTAACCAAAACCCAAGCTCCAAACCAAGTAAATAACATGAATTCAATCAAGAACACATTACTTACCTCGCTCAAAAACAGGGGATATGGAAAAATGCCCTTCTAAGCTTCAGAATCATGGTTTAAAGCTTGAAATGCACTCCTCCTAGCTTATATACTTTGAATTGCACCTCTTGACACCAAGGACACTTGATTCCAAGCTTAATTTGAGAGCAAAATGAGGGTGAGAAGGCTAGAAACGAGATTATGGTAGCCATAGCCTCACTTTCCTTTCTTAAACCCTCACTTAACCCCAAAGCCATCAAAGTATTAATCTTGTTACAAATAAACCCCCATCTTTGTAACTTAGTCATTCTTGGTTAAATTCTTGTTTATTCTTTAAGTTTGAGTTAAGGTTGAAAGTTAAGTTTTAAAAATTCATCTTAACTACTCATGACTCGCCCTTGCTATTCAGGATGCAAAATTACCATTTTGCCCCTGAACTTCGTTTAGTGCCTTATTTTTCTAGGAACTTAGTGAACTTTGCTAAACTTCTCTATTCTTGCTATGTAAACTTGAATTAAGGTTTAAACTTAATTTAGAACTCTTTACCTTCCTCAATCATGCTTCCCACGAGAAGGGCCATAACATTAAAGCTAACAAAGTCATCCATGGTGGTGGAGGCTTGATCCTAGTTCAATTAGTGAAGCTATAGTGGAATGAAGGTGAATTTGAGCTTGGCAATGCTAGTTTTGGTGTGTGGTGACCTTAGGAGGCCCAAATGTAGGCTACATTTAGCTCTGAAAGCTTTGGTAAGGGTAGCCAATAGAGGTAAGGATCACTATGATACTTTCCACTTGTAATCTTTGTGGTTATGTGTGATTCAAGTGAACTAGTAGACACTTAGGGGATGACAGAGTAGTCAAGTGAGCCTATGAAACTGTTAAGGGCTGCGATCAATTTAGGATTATTTGTTTTTCTAATTAGCTATGGTATGGGTAAGCACTAGGGCTGAAATTTGGGGTAGGGCAACTTAAACTTGTGAGCCTAATGTACTACCTAAAAGAATGGAGGATATGCCACAGATGCTGAAGTTTGGGGTACAACGCCTGGACAAAGTAGAAAAGGTCAAGAGAAAATGGAACAGATGATGCAAGTTATCCATGCCGTCCTTACTCAATTTGTGGTCAATGTATAGGCCTTAACTAGTGGCCAACCTTAAGCCCCTAGAAGTGCTGAAGTAATAAGGGAAATAAGATAGGAAATCAAGGAAAGAAGACCTAGGAAAGAGCCTGTGGTGGCAGATCAGACAAGTAAGAATGGAGATGAACCTAAGGAAGAAGTTGAAGAACATAAAAGACAACCAAGGTTAAGAAGATTGAGTCTGAGGTTAGACATGATACTAGAGTAGACGAGGTGGAGATAAACCCTGACTCAGAGGAGCAGGGGCTAGTCATTTGTGCTGGAAGAGAAAGACAACTCACTCAGGCCACTGCAAGGCCAAGAAGAAGGGAGAATAGCTCAAGGAACATGATATGTCATGCACTAAATAGGTCATAGACCATTCATAGCAAGCTATTAATGGTGAAAAAATTCTTTCGGGCCACTTGTGTCACTATCGTAATGTGCCCATATGCCTTGGTAAGCCTACTTGTACATGTAGTAGGCTAGTGCACTGATATGTTCTTAGTGCCAGCAGAGTGCCTAGGGCATATGCCCAGGGTGCTCTACATTTGTACTATGTTGATGCCTAGAATAGCCAGGATGTGTCTGCTAGGATTAGGTAATATTACCTATGTGCCTAATAGCATGGGAGGTTTAGCCTCCAATATCTGCATATGTGACTAAGTTGTGCTAGATTCATCAAGATCATGCCATAATCATTCAATAAAAATGCACGGGCAACAAAAGCATCAGAGATTGACTTTTAGTTGAAAAAATTCACATAAATATGTCTTGTCCAAAGTGCACATATACGTACCATTGTAGGCGTACCCTCAGCTTACCTAGCCCACTTGTCTTTAAACACATACAAAAATAAACATAGTCTTGAACAAACATACATAACCACTAACCTAGTACTCCTTGGCATAGTTGTCCTATACATATATACAGGACCTAGTGCCTGAACATAAGAAAACTGGTAACTTAACCAATAAGTTACTTCCCAAATAGTTAGCATATTGAGCATTAGCATTAGTATTAGCTGGAACCTGCAAGATGAGCCTTAAACACCCTACACAGCCCTCTCGGCCAACTACTTCACACCCTTTCCTGAAATACATAAAGATAGGCCATAGGTGCTCAAAGAAACTCAGTACAGATCACACAGCTACTATAGCCTACACGTTCATATACTTATCATGGTTACTACCATACCACAATCCATGTTGCCCTGCAAGGAAGACATATAAAACAAGGAAAAGCCAAGAACATGTATATGCATTTACAAGTAATGCCAAGGGTTAGCAAGGATAGACAAAGCACAAAAGCACACAATACACACGTACACACCACCAGCTACACCTAAGAAGCCTATAGGGCCTAGCAAGCACACACACATACATAACTCAATACTCTCGGCCAACTTAACATTTCTAGAACTAGCATAAAGCTCCAGGCATCAATGATTGGAAAAGGCCTCCTTAGACCTAAGCCTTAGCGTTTCCCCATTTTATAGCTAATTAGCAAGTCACATAATCACCTAAGTGATGATAGCCTCTAATAGCTTCATACGGTCATTTGACTATTCATTCATCCTTAAAGTCCCTAATACTTCATTTGAATCATACATAAACTTAAAGTATTAATGTTGAAAGTATCATTGTGACCCTTACCTCTCTCGATAGCCCTTGCCAATTCCTTGAACACCAAATGTAGCCTACCTTTAGGCCTCAAAGAGTTGCCACACATCAAAACTAGCCTTGCCAACCTCAATTTCACCATTCTTCCACTCGAGCATCAAGAATTGAGCTAGGATCAAGCCTCCACCATCATGGATGAGTTCTCTAGATTCAATGGAGCTTCTAACCTAAAGTTGTATCTCAGTTAGTGAGTGGAAGCATTGTATTGTGATGCTTTAGGACATCTTTGATGTAAGACATGTTGGACTTTCAAAGATTCTTCACCTAAGTGATATCTGCAACACATGAAGAATGTCGGTTAAGGGTTCCTTGGAGTTTTTTCTAGGGAAGGAACTCCAACACCCAAGTTACTATGTGAAGGGGAAATTGTAGAAGGTAGCAAGCAGAAAGGATATCTCTAATGTGTATTACTACAGCCCTCTTAGCGGGAAACTCAACTGAGGGAGGTAAATTAACTTAATACCTAGTTTAAAACCATATCTCAAGTTAACTAGGTAAGGATTAGTAACTTGGACAAAGTTAACTAAGTTTCGGGTAGTTTATGGCGCCAAAAGAGGGTGGCGGGCAAAATGGTAATTTTGCATCTCGAGTTATCAGGCCAGGACCTAAGAGTCAAAAACATCTTATGAAGCATAAACCTTGCTTGAAACCCAAAGATTTGCTTAAGTGTTAAAGATTGGACTTAAGTTTGACTTGGGTTACTATGAGTTGAAGAGGAACCTTCACCAAAGAAGGTAACCTCGATCAAAAGTCAGCTAATATTTGTTGAGACATCGATCATCTACCATAGTCCCACTAGACACTTGAAAAATCTTGAGAACTGAAGATGCAACTTCCGCTTTCTGAGGGGGGCATGTGATAGCCAAAGGGCTATTACCCTTGTAGAACTCCCAAATCGATCTGATGAGCACCACCCTTGGAAAGTACAAGTGACCAACCTCGAGGAAGAGGGCGCCCTTACCATCCTCGAAAAGGTGACAAGACCAACTTCGGGGAAGGGTGTCTTTCACCACCCTCGGATTTTACGAACCTACCGACCTCAAGAAAGTAATTCCCATCCTTGGCAAGGGAGAATGTCTCCTGAAGGTGCCCTACTCTGCCGAAGAACTTATCCTGATGGCCCTCAATGATGATATCTAGCCGAAGGGGGCCTCATATTCCAAAGGTGTCTCATACCCCGAAGGGGTACCGCTCCCTGAAAGGTCTTATGGAGATAAGACAAAAATGGTTAAGGAGCCCCTGACAAAGAGACCTCGCACATGCCCTTGACACAAAGACCTCCCACACAGCCCTGACTTCTGGCTAGAATAGGCTAGGGCCAACAGGAGATACCCGTCCACAGAGGTACGGATCACATCCGGCCGAACACGTGTCATGACATAAGTAGGTTGTGCCAAACGGCCTCCTCCCTACGCCCTCCTATAAATACCTGGGAGTAACCTTGGTAAGGAGGACACATAACTCTCTACTCTTTTCTCTCCACTTTCTGCTCCTTATTTCCCAAATACTGACTTCGGCATCGAAGGCTTTTCCCCCTGAAACACATTCTAGGGAGTCTCTAACCCTTGTTCTTTTTTAGTCTTGCAGCCACCCTCATATTGGAAGTGTCTCATTCAGGCGCCATCATACCGGAATTCCCTACTCTAGGCCACCATGTCATACAATAAAGATGCCAATAGGAATCAGCTACCATAAAAGTTATTTAATTCTTGCACTTATATGTGTTATGAGTAGGCTTAAGTTTTGGCCAACTTTCATTTTTGTAGCTCAAGTCTTATATTCTTAAGACCAAGGCCTGGTAGGTGGCCCAGGAGGCTTACTGGGTAGCTCTATGTGCTTTACTTGCATTTCAAGGCAAAGCTTTAAAAGTTACTTGCAACACAAGGCAAGGCATGTACACTTTTACCTTTAAGTGTCTAAGGTGTGTGCTCATCAAGTGTGGCATTTTAATGCATGTCAACAAAGAAGCCCACATTTGTAGATGTTTAAAAACATGTTTTTCATGCCAATGCACATTCGTTCTAATAAGAACCAAGAGAGGTTCAGTATATTATGGTCTAAAACTTTCCTATAACAAGAACCAATAGCATAACTTGGCATTCCATTCATTCAGAACATATATACACAAAGTTCCATAGTTCATTCGAGGCTATATGTACACAAAATGGCCTCCATCTAGTACTACCTACTTGGAACCATACCAAGAGTACTCATAATCCAAAATAGCCACAAGTTATGCATTACATACCCAAACTAACGGTAGTACCCGAGAGCTACCTTAAAGGTACAATACAACATCAAAGCTTATAGGAAAAGTCCCATCACCATGTTTATAGTCATAAATGCAAACTACAATACTAATGCCCATGAGTACATATCCATTGGTCCTAGACTTGTCCCACAATCTATACAAACCTGCAACTCAAACACATGAGTTTATGTATCCAAAGCAAGACTTTCACAATGTACTTAATAAGCCAAGCTCTCAGTCATAACATATACTTTTCAAAATTGTGTACAACCTAGTACACAAGCAACAACACTAATCAATCAAGCTCAAAGCCCTTTCCTAAAACATATACAATAAGGGGCATGAGTTTACACAACTTAGTAAGGATTACTATAGCTCTAAGAGCTTATTTAGTTAAGCCTGAGAGCTTAACCTCCTTTAGCATTTCTTCACCTGTAAGAAAGACAATAAAATACCAAAACCACAAGCACAATAACACATACACACGATAACAATAGCTACAAGGGGTTAGCAAGTGCATCCAATTAATCAAGCACACAACTCACACACCACAACCCAATATCCTTCTCAACTAAAGCCAACTAGCGAACACATCCATAATTCCATCAAGCTTCACATAATCCATTCATTCTACTAGAGCTCCAAGTTCAACTATAGGTTGGCCCTTCTATAATGAACTTTAAGTACTTGCCATTAGTAACTAACTAGTCACAATTCACACAAACCCAAAGGTAAGCACATAAGTCCCATATAGTATTCTAAGATCACATAGCTCAATATACCATCACTTAGAAGCCAAATCACTAACTTGAACATGGAACAATACCAAAATCAAGTAGTGAACCATAATCCTTACCAATTCTTGCTCTAATACTCTTGGCCAACTTGAATCTCCAAGACTCCCCTTGAAAATTCAATCACAACGTCGCTTAAGGCCAAAAACACCAATGTTGAGCTTGATTCTCTAATCCAAGCTTCAATCACAACAAATTTGGCTTAAACCTGAAGCTTCCAACCCAAGAACATGAAGAACATGCTTTGACTTGAAAAATGAAAGCACGCATTAACCGGCCATGTGTCACATGTATGCAAAAATGGCTTCAATGCCCTTCACGGCCTCAGACACTTTTGCATGGTGCATTAAGTCCCATTACATGTATTTACTTCTTTTTTGAAACCCAAAAAAAGGTTCAACTTGGCCCGTAGACTTTGTTTCTCACCATTAGCACTTTGGCCATTTTAAATGTGCATTTGAACCTATTAGTTCTCGGATGCACATATACATCACCTCCTTCATTTCCACTCAAGTCTGTTATTGTTTTAGTACATTTTCTCTTACATTTTGGTATAGGCCAAACCTTGAAATAGTGTCCTGACACCAAAAAAATGGAAGACCTACTCAGGAAGGAAATGCCCAAGGGAATGACCCACCCCAAGGTCAAGAGAAGCATGCCGACCACCGGTAGTTACCTAGGGCGCATGAGAAGGATGGCCATGCTTAAGAGTATGAAGAGGCGCATGAGGTTATAAAGGCTCCAAGAAGGGGAGAAACTCCACATCAAATGAGATTGCTCGAGAAATCCAGGATAGTTGATCAACCAAGCTTTGGTGGGTTAGGTGACTCCAACAAGACAGAGGATTGGTTGAATAGGATGAATAAACTCTTTACTTATGGAGGTTGAGTCAGAACAAAAAATGGCCTTAGTACCTTCTTTTTGAGAGGGATGGCTAGCTTTTGGTTGGATGAAGTTTTAGAAATGTTTAAGGAAAGCAATGGCACTCGACCAGAGCACAAGAAAAAGGTACTGCAGTTGTTAGTCTTTGATAGAAAATGCTGATAGGAATATATCAGTGAAGCTACACAAGATTAGGGTGGATTCAATTTCAAAACCTAGATCATGGAGAGATGTTTGTGAGGGAGTACGAGCAGTGCTACAATTCACTCATTTGATATGCTCCATACATGGCCGAAAATGATGAGCTCAGGGCCAAAAAATTCCTCCAGGGCTTTAATCCTGTGCTTTGGAGATACATTGCAACGGTGGACATTTGGATCTATCACCAAATGGTTCAAAAAGCATTAGCTCTTGAAAGGGAGTTTGAAGACTTAAGGATTCAAAGTAAGAAGGTGAAGGTTGGGCCATCCAACCTAGGAGAAAGCACTAAAAAATGTCCAATGGAAGGAAATATGTTTAAGACTCAATGGTCAGCCAAGAGGACAACGAGGAGCTTATGCCCCAGGTGTAGGAGATTTCATAGCTCCAAGCCATGTACTTTAGGAACTAACATTTGCAATAACTATGGATAGAGTGGCCATTGGCCGATGAAATGCCAACGGGCTCAACCCTTATCGGGTCCACCTAGGAACCTGCCCCCTACACCCCCTGCCATAGGAAATCAACCTGGTGTGACCGTAGTAGCAGTTGAGCCCGAGGGTTTTCACCTGGCTCCTTAAGTGACCAGAGAGCAAGCCGCCATTCTAGGTAACTTTACATTTCTGAATGGTAGTGTTAGAGTACTATTTGACACTGGTGCTACTTTTTCTATGATATTGTCTACCTTGGTAGATAGATTGAAATTGTAGCATGATATCTCCAATGAGTTAAAACTCATTAGAACCGCTGGGAGGAGTTTTACTGTGACCAACAAGTTGGTTACTAGGTATCCCTTACAATTAGGCAACCATGACTTTGCTTGTGAATTATGGGTTATAAAATTGAGGTCATATGACCTAGTGTTGGGAATGGATTGGCTTAGTAAGCATAAGTCACAAATTGACTGTGCTAATCACTCAGTCAATGTTATTGATGCTTAGGGAACTAGAGTGACTTGCACAAGAATCTTAGCAACTAGTGCTAGAAGTTTGCATGTTAGACTTATGGACTCCATCCCCATAGTCGATGAAATAGTGTATTATATATTGAATAGGTTGGCCATAGAAGATGAACTTAAGGAAGTTCCTGTAGCCAATCAATTTCCTAAGGTGTTCCAAGTGGATTTGCTTGGGTTACTACCCAAATGGGACATTGAGTTTTGCATTCACTTCTAGCCTAGAGAAGAACCAATTTCAATACCTCCTTATCGAATGCCAACTCCTGAAATGGATGAGCTGAATAAGCAATTAGAGGAACTACCAGAAAAAGGCTTTATATGGCCTAGTGTGTCACCATGGGGAGCCTAGATGTTGTTTGTAAAGAAGAAGGATGGAACTTCGATACTATGCATCGATTACAGAAAATTGAATACAATGATAGTAAAAAATAAGTATCAGCTTCCTAGGATTGATGATATCCGATCTAGATCATCCATATCAGGGTTAAAGAGAAAGATATCCCAAAGACTGCCTTCAGGACAAGATATGGGCACTACAAGTATACAATTATGCCATTTGGTGTGACCAATGGCTCGATAGTATTCATGGAAGCCATGAATAGGATCCTCAAACCATTCTTGTATCTATTTGTTAAAGTTTTAATTGACGATATCTTGGTATACTCGTAGTCTGCCTAGGAGCACGAGTGTCAGGGCCCTACCCCACTACCTGGCCCATGATAAAGAAGCAAGATAAATGCATTAAAACAATGAAGGACTCAAATGAAAATGGGAAATATTATGTGTATGTTTGATCAAGGCTTATCGGGTTCAAAAAGTACATGTAAAATGGCTTAAGTGGTAATGGCAAGAAACAAAGTTTAAGGCCCAAAATGTACTCCTAATCGGGTGCTAAAAGTGATGCTAAGATGCATGGAAAAATTTAATTGAGCCATTCAAAATTGTGTAATGTTGAGAAAGACGTTAGAACCATTTTATGCGCCATGTGGCACATGTGGAAATTTTTTGCTTGTCTCCACTTTGTGTAGCCAGATGTACTCAGGTTTGACTTTCATTGTTGTAGGCTCATTGTTGTTCTTTATGAAGGAAGGTCGGGTCCATGACAAATTCTTATTGATTGGAGCTTGAATTGAAGAACCAAGCTTACATTTGGTTGTTTCGGCCATTGGCAACCTAGTACTTGTGTTTCCAAGCTTAGCCTTGGAGATTCAAGTGTGACCTAGAGCTTAAACGAAGGAATTGGTAAGGATTCATGGTATACTACTTGATTTTGGTATTGTTCCATGTTGAAGTTAGTATTTTGGCTTCTAAGTGATCTTAGTTTGAGCTAAATGATCTTAGAATGCTATAGGGGCTTATGTGATACCTTCGGGTTTATGTGAAATGGTGGCTAGCTAGCTAATGCCAAGTACTAAGGTTCATTATAGGTAGGCCAACCTATAGTTGAACTTGGAGCTCTAGTGGAATAGGTGTTAGTACGGTGAAGCGTTGATGGCATACTATGTGTGTACTTGCTTGTTGGCTTGTGGCTTAGAAAGGACATTGTGTTTGGTGTTTGAGTTATGTGATTTGTTGTGTTGTTTGTGCTTGATAACCTTTATTAGAAGTAAAAGTTATGTCTTTGTGCAATTGTATATGTTGTATTTTGGTGTTTTATTGTCTTTCTTACAGGTAAAGCTTAAAAATGGGAGGTTAAGCCCTCGAGCTTAACTAAATAATCTCAATGAGCTATAGTGAATTCCTTACTGAGTTTTGAAAACTCATGTCACATTTATATGTATGTTTCAAGAAAAGGTTTTAAGCTTGATTAGTTGCTTATGTGCTAAGTTAGTGCTCGGTTTTGCCAAGGTATGTACTGAGCCGAGAGCTTGGCTTAATATGTACATCGTGCAAGTCTTATGGTTATTGCCCAAACTTATGTGTTTGAGTTTTGCGTGCTTGAGTGTAGGATTATGGGACAAGTCTAAGACTATGGACAAGTGCTCATGGGCTCTAGTTATGTGGTTTGCACTTATGATCATGGGCTTAGTTGTAGGAATTTTCCTACAAACTTACTACACCATTAAGGTAGCTTTCGGGTACTGTTAAGAACTTCAATATGTAATGCATAACTAATGGCCCTTTTGTATTTTGAGTACTCTTGTAGTGTACAAAGGTTCTAAGTACTAGTGTCAAGGAAATTTCATGTGCACAGTCTCAGATGACTTATGGAACTATTACATAAGTGCTATTACTGGAATGCCAAGTTATGTTATGAGTACTTTTGGTTTTGACAAAAATGTGTTAAACCTTTCATGGAACTTGTTGTGCTAAATGTACATAAGTCATGAAAAGCTTATGTTTTCAAAACATGAATGGATATGGGCTTCTTGGCTGACATGCATTGAAATGCCACACTTTATGAGCACGCACCCAAAACACTCATCTGTAATGGTACTTAAAACTTGCTGTGTGTTGCAAGTAACCATATAAGCCTTGCCTTGTGCTGCAAGTAATGACTAAAAGCTACCTAGTTAGCCTCCTCACGCACCTCCCAGGCCTTACCCATATGAGTAGAGTTTTTGATGAAGTATAAAAGACATTGCCGAGCCATAAACCTACTTATAGACCAATATATGTGTAATAGTTGAACATAGTGTTAGTGCTTTAGTGGCACAGTTGAGTAGCACTACTACTGCACAAGATGGGGCCTGTGTGGGGTGTGATGGCTTTCTTGGTATCAAAGTTTTGGTTTATACCTTTTGGTTAAGCTATAATGTTTTGTCTAGACTTGTTCGCACTTAGGATTAAATAGACTTGTACTTATTGAGCATATGTACATAAATGCATCTTGAGTGCAAGATGAGAACCCGAGGGAGGGAAAGAGAATTCATTGAATAGGAAGAAAGTAGAGCAACTCATCCTAAAGATGGACTACATATAGTTGAGCCTGAAGGGCAACTAGAGGTCTTAGAGCTTGATTTGGCCAAAGCGCCTAATGCCAGGGTAAATGTACCTGGACCTAGTAGGGGCAGATAGGAAAGAATGCAACAGATGATGGAAACATTACAAGCCATAGTAGCCCAATTGGTGGTAGGTATGCAAGCCTTGGCTAGAGGCCAAGCCCAAGTACAGGAAAGCCTAGAACAAACAAAAGTAGAAGAGAGCATGGAAGGTGAGGGAAGAAGGGGAAGAAGGCCAAGTAAAGAACCAATGAACTATGATCAAGCAACCAAGAATGAAAGGAACCGAGAGGAAGATGAAGGTGAAGATGGGAGGAGGCATTGAAGGGCTAGGAAATTATGGTTAGAAGTGAGGGAGGAACCCAGAGCTGAAGTAGAAGAGAGTCCAGAGGTGGAGGAGCTTGACACTTACTTGTCTACAAGGAGGACTAAGCCTCCTACTGGAATTAGAGCCTGAGGAAGGGCATTTAGGGGTGGAACCTAAAACACAGAAGCCAGAGAAGAAAGACCAAGAAGTGGTGGATTAAGGGAGGGCCAGTTGGAAGCATTCCTGGCATTGAAACCTCATATTTTTAAGGTTGGTTATGACCATGAAGAAGCCAAATTCTGGGAATACTATGTGGAGAAAATATTTGAGAGGATGAAAGTGTCCTCCACCCAGAAAGTGCTTTTAGCTACCTTTAGGTTGGAAAGGAATGCAGAGCTCTGGTGGAGAGCTGTATAGAGAACTTATCAAGACAAGAACCAAAGAAGGCCACGTGCAAGGGCAAGGTCCATGAGGTGGGTGGAATTGCTCCAAGTCTTCTAACATCAGTATGTGAGTGAGGCCTTAAAGGATTAGAAATAGGTGGAATTTGACCAGTTAGAGCAATGAGACTTCAGAGTAATGGAGTATAAACAGAAATTCAATAGCTTGATCAGATATGCTCCTCAGTATAAGGGCCAGGAGGAGCTAAGTATCGTGACATTCTTGAGAGGGTTACAGCCTGAGTTCAGATAAATACTCAAAGCTGTGGGACCCAGAGACTATTTCCAAGTGTACAGAGTGCTACAGCCCTTTAACAAGAATTCAAGGAACAAACAATAAGTGGTCCAGGGAGTGGAAGTGGATAGCAAAAAGGACAGCAGAAGAGGCCCAGATAGGAACTTGAACCAAGTGGGGGAAGGAAATGAAGCAATAAAGAAAAGGGGCCACAACAATATGGTCCTCATTGCACTATTTGTCAAAAATTTCATGGCAACAAGCCATTCTTTAAGCTTACTAGTGGATGCCATAAATGTGCATCCCCAAATCACTAGGTGAGAGACTATCCTAAAAAAAGGGATGATAAGAGAATGCCAGGGAGGTACAACCCTAAAGGGCCTAGAGGGCAGATACCTAAGCCACAGATGAGGATTAATATGCCTACCCTAGGGGGAAGGCATGTCCATAAGCTTCCTCAGGATCAGAGGAGGCAAAATGCACCTCACGGCAGGGTGTTTCAGTTGGAGACCTCCAAGAAGCTGTAGGAGGCACCAGAGGCTGAGGCTGTTGAGAAGGAAGCTAGTCAGCGGAGGATAAGTGGAGAGCCTTGAAAGGTACTCTTTACCTTAATGGCGAGTTAGTGTTTTCACTATTTGATACTAGAGCTTCATTCTTTATAATTTCATCTAACTTGGTTCAGACCATGAATTTAGAAGTAAAGTACATGCAAAACATGTATTTGGTAAAAACTACTGGCAATGAAGTCTTATTTACGTATCACATAATTGAAGATTATGTGATTCAGATTGACAAGTTAAAACTGATAGCAGACTTAATAGGGCTAGACACTTATGATTATGGTGTGTATTAGGCATGAACTGGCTAAGTAAGAATAAAGTGGTTATAGATTGTCATGCAAGACAAATATTCATGCTTGGTTGTAAACCATTTGAATTGGATAAGTCGCTAGGGTTAGTCTTGGACTCCCAAGTTGAAGTGTTGAAATTAATAACTCTGGAAAATGAATATGAATGGTTAGAATTAAATGAACAAGGAGTGCCTAATGAACATAAGTAGATTCCTATAGTTCAGGTTTACCCAGAGGTTTTCCCTACAGATTTGCTTAGACTGCCACCCATGAGAGAGGTGGAGTTTGAAATTAAACTGGTACCAGGAGTAGCCCCAGTGTCTACTCCTCCATATAAGATGGCATTACCTGAGATGGTGGAACTGAGAAAGCAATTCATCAGACAAAGTGTGTCTCCTCGAGGAGCACCTGTTTTGTTTGTTAAAAAGTAAGATAGGGCCCTTAGGCTTTATATAGATTATAGAAAACTTAATGCCTTAACCATTAAAAACTAATACCCCTCCCAAGAATTGAAGATCTATTTGATTAGTTGAAAGAAGCAAAGATATTTTCTAAAATAGACCTAAGGTCTAGTTATTTCTAGCTGTGGGTTAAGGAGGAAGACATACCTAAGGCTACTTTCGAGACTAGGTATGGACATTTTGAATATACAGTGATGCCATTTGGCCTTGCAAATTCACCTGCATTTTTCATGGATCTTATGCCAAAGAAGGTGTTTAGAGTATACTTAGACACTTTATGGTGGTTTTCATTGATGATATTTAGGGATACTCAAAAGATGAGGAAACTCATAAAGAACACCTGAGGATGGTGCTTGGCTTTCTCCAAGAACATAAGCTTTATGTGAGGCTAAGAAAATGTAAATTCTGGACTCAAAAATTGTATTTCTAGGTCATGTGATTAATGATCAAAGATTAGTAGTGGACCCTGAAAAGGTCAGATCAATTTTGGATTAGAAACAACCCCATAATGTGAAGGAAATTAGAAGTTAACTAGAAAGAATCAGAAATTTGTCTGGGAAAGTAAATGCAGGGAAAGCTTCCAAGACCTAAAAGGAGGTTGATAACAGCTCCTGTGCTAGTTTTACCAGACCCTAAAAAAGACTATGAGGTGTATACTGATACATCTCATGTAGGGTTAGGTTGTGCCTTAATGCAAAACAAACAGGCCATTGCTTTTGGATCAAGACAATTAAGACCACATAAAAAGAAATATCCAGTGCATGACCTGCAACTAGTAGCAGTAGTCTTTACTCTTAAGCAATGGAGACATTACCTGTTGGGTAATAAATTTCGGGTCTATATAGACCATAAAAGCCTCAAATACCTTTTTACTCAAAATGACTTAAACAAGAAGCAGAGAAGATGGTTGGAGTACCTTAAGGATTTTGACTGTGTAATTGAATACACAGTTGGCAAAGCCAATGTAGTGGCAGATGCCCTGAGCAAGAATTACACTGGTGTACTCAAAGAAGGAGAAGGGGAACATAAGGCCAAAAGCCTTAATCTTACTTACTTAGCAAGTCAATGGTTAAAATGGGAGCATGACCAACTTAGTGTGCTCACTATTACACCTGAATGGAAAGTACTCACTAGAGAAGCACAATTTAATGATAAGAAAATTGGCCTAGTGTCTGGCCAAAGGAAAGGAGAACTATTCCAAGGATTCTCCTATAGGCAATGATTTTTATACTTCTAGAATAGATTATATGTTCTTGAAAAGGATGACCTAAGATACCAGATTCTGGAGGAGGCACACTTTAGTAAACTTAGCATGCATCCTGGAGCCATAAAAATGTACCATGCAATGAAAACTTATTTTTCGTGGCCATATATGAAGCATGACATCAACACTCATGTAGCTAAGTGTGAAGTGTACCAAGAAGTAAAGGTTAAGCATCGAAAACCAAGCGGGAAACTTCAAAACTTACCCATACCTAAGAGAAAGTGGGGGTCCATATCTATGGACTTCGCAGTGGGTATGCCACTAACATGAACAAAACATAATGCCATATGCATCATTGTAGACAAATTGACCAAGGTAACCCATTTTCTTCCAATGAATCTCACTGATTCTTTAGACAAATTTGCCCAACTTTACATAAGAGACATATTGAGACTTCATGGAATAGCTGATGATATTGTGTCAGATAGGGATCCTAGGTTTGTTTCTAGGTTCTAGAAATCCCTACATCAAGCATTAAAAACTAAACTTAAGTTTAGTTCAGCATACCATCCACAAACAGATGGACGAACATAGAGAATAATTCAAACTTCGTAAGATATGCTAAGGTGTTGTGTCATTGATTTTCAAGGAGAATAGGAAGTACATCTCCCATTAGTGGAATTCTCTTATAATAACAGTTACCATTTACTGATTAGAATGGCCCCATATGAAGCTTTATGTGGCAGAAAATGTATCACCCCACGTTGCTGGCATCAGTCAGAAGATAGGTTAGAAATGGGACTAGAAATTATAAAAGAGACCATTGAAAAGATAAAAATGATTCAAGCAATAATCAAAGCTACTAATGATAGACAGTAATCTTATGCAAACTTGAAAAGAAGAAGAGACCTGGAACTCCATGAAGGAGATTGGGTATGGCTTAAAGTCTCTCCTATGAAAGGGGTGATAAGATTTAGAAAGAAAGGGAATTTGGCACCCATATATATAAGGCTGTACTAAGTGTTGGCCAAAGTTGGAAATGTGGCATGCAAGTTGGATTTGCCACCTAAACTTGGTAATATACATGATGTGTTTCATGCAACCTTGCTTAAGAAGTATCTTCCAGGTTCTAAACAAATTGTGATACATGCTAGTGTACGTATAACCCCAAACCTATCATATGAGGAGGTACCAATCAAAATCCTACCAAGAGATACTAGGAAATTGAGGAGCTGGTGGATTTCTATGATTAAGGTTTAGTGGAGTAATCATGCTCCAAAAGAGGCAACTTGGGTAGTACAAGAAGAGATTGCCAAGAGTTACCCTCAATTGTACCCAAAACTTGTGAAGAGTTTGGAGCACCAAATTCTTTAAGGAGGGAGGAGTTGTCAAGACCCTACCTCAGTGCTTGGCCCATGCTAGAAATGCAAGGTAAATGCATTAAAACAATGAAGGACTCAAACAAAAATGGGAAATATTATGTGTATGTTTGACCGAGGCTTATCAGGCTCAAAATTTACATGTAAAATGGCTTAAGTGGTAATGGTGAGAAACAAAGTTTAAGGGCTAAAATGTACTCCTAATCGGGTGCTAAAAATGATGCCAAGACAAAAGGAAGGATTTAATTGAGCCATGCAAAATTGTGTAATGTCGAGAAAGGCATTAAAACCATTTTATGTGGCATGTGGGACATGCGGAAATTTTGCATGTCTCCACTTTGTGTAGCCGGATGCACTCGGGTTTGACCTTCACTGTTGCAAGTTCATTGTTGTTCTTGATGAAGGAAGGCCGGGTCCATAAAAAATTCTTCTTGATTGGAGCTTGAATTAAAGAATCAAACTTACATTTGGTGGTTTCAACCATTGGCGACCTAGTACTTGTCTTTTCAAGCTTAGGCTTGGAATTGGTAAGGATTCATGGTATACTACTTGATTTTGGTATTGTTCCATGTTCAAGTAAGTATTTTGGTTTCTAAGTGATGGTAGTTTAAGCTAAATGATCTTAGAATGCTATAAGGGCTTATGTGAAAGCTTCAGGTTTATGTGAAATGGTGGCTAGCTAGTTACTAATGGCAAGTACTAAGGTTCATTATAGGTAGGCCAACCTATAGTTGAACTTGGAGCTCTAGTGGAATGGGTGTTAGTATGGTGAAGCCTTGATGGCAAACTATGCGTGTACTTGCTAGTTGGCTTTCCACCAAGAAAGGACATTGCATTTGCTATGAGTTATGTGCTTTGTTGTGTTGTTTGTGCTTGCTAACCCTTATTAAAAGTAAAAGTTATGTATATGTACAATTGTATATGTTGAATTTTGGTGTTTTCTTGTATTTCTTGTAGGTAAAGCTTGAAAGTGGGAGGTTAAGCCCTCGAGCTTAACTAAATAAGCTCAATGAGCTGTAGTGAATTCCTTACTGAGTTTGAAAACTCATGCCCAATTTATATGTATGTTTCAGGAAAAGGTTTTGAGCTTGATTAATTGCTTCTGTGTTAAGTTAGTGCTCAGTTTTGCCAAGGTATGTATTAAATCGAGAGCTTGGCTTAATATGTACATCATGCATGTCTTATGGCTATTGCCCAAACTCTTGTGTTTGAGTTTTGTAGGCTTGAGTGTAGGATTGTGGGACAAGTCTAGGACTATGGACATGTGCTCATGGGCTCTAGTTATGTGGTTTGCACTTATGATCATAGGCTTAGTTGTAGGAATTTTCCTACAAACTTTGGTATTGTACTACACCATTAAGTTAGCTTCCGGGTACTATTAAGAACTTGGATATATATTGCATAACTGATGGCCCTTTTCTATTCTGAGTACTCTTGGTGGTGTACCATGGTTGTAGGTACTAGTGTGCAGGAAATTTTGTGTACATAGTCTCGGATGACTTATGGAACTATTACATAAGTGCTATGACTGGAATGCCAAGTTATGTTTTGAGTACTTTTGGTTCTGACCATAATGTGTTAAGCCTCTCTTAGAACTTGTTGTGCTAAATGTACATAAGTCATGAAAAGCTTTTGTTTTCAAAACTTGAATCGATATGGGCTTCTTGGTTGACATGCATTGAAATGCCATACCTGATGAGCACACACCCACAACACTTAACTGTAAAGGTACATAAAACCTGCCATGTGTTGCAAGTAACCATTTAAGCCTTGCCTTGTGCTGCAAGTAATGACTAAAAGCCACCTAGTTAGCCTCCTTTGGCACCTCCCAGGCCTTAGCCATATGAGTAGAGTTTTTGAACAAGTATAAGAGACTTGGCCAAACCATAAACCTACTTATAGACCAATATAAGTGTAATAGTTGAACATAGTGTTAGTGCTTTAGTGGCACAGTGGAGTAGCACTACAAGTGCACAGGCTGCGGATTATGTGGGGTGTGTCAGGCTTTGGTGGTATCAGAGCTTTGGTTTATGCCTTTTAGTTAAGCTATAATGTTTTGTCTAGACTTGTTCCCACTTAAGATTAAATAACTTGTACTTATTGTGTATATGTGCATAAATGGATCTTAGGTGCAGATGAGAACCCGACGTAAGGAAAGAGAATTCCTTGAATAGGTAGAAAGTAGAGCAATCCATCCTAGAGATGGACTACATACGGTTGAGCTTGAAAGGCAACCAGAGACTGTATCGCCTGATTTGGCTGAAGTGCCTAATGCCAAGGTAAATGTACCTGGAGCTAGTAAGGGTAGACAGGAAAAAATGGAACAGACGATCCAAACATTACAAGCCATAGTAGCCCAATTGGTGGTAGGTATGCAAGCCTTGGCTAGAGGCCAAGCCTAAGTATTGGAAAGCCCATAAGAAATGAAAGCAGAAGAGAACACGGAAGGTGATGGGAGACGGGGAAGAAGGCCTGGTAAAGAACCAATGAACTATGATTAAGCAAGCAAGAATGGAGGGAACCGAGAGGAAAATTCATAGCTGAAGGGCTATTACCCCCGAAGAACCTCACATTAGCGCGCCACTTCTGATACAGATAAATGCGACAAGACCCTGGTGAAGAGAGGGCCGCACCACCCTCGGATAAGCCGGATAGGTGCTACCGCTCAGGAAACCTACGAGGCCAACTTCAGTCAGAAGGAGTCACCGTCGTCGCCGAAGGCACCTCACGCCGACTTGACTCGGCCAAAACCACCTCCGTGTACTCTTTGGACCACCCTCGGGGCGTGCTCACAAAGTGCCATGTCAGGTACCCAAGCCTGACTTCGGGAAAGTCCAAACGAAGGTGCCTCGTAAGGGGACCCCCCAGAGGAACTCACTTTCCCGAACAAGCTCTGTACGTCGAAGGAGTTCGGTCCACCAAAAATGTCACTTAGATGTACGACGAAACAGCTGAGGAGTCTCTGACACACTGTACTTGTACAGCCCCCAACATGCTGCCCTCAGTCACGTTCTGACACACCACCCTCGGATTGGGTAGCGAGTTTGCTGGCTCGTCCTTTGGGCGCGAATGTGGTCTGTCTTTGGGCCTCCCATCCTCAACTCTTCTGCAGTCATATGCTGTTTAGCCCTTCGGTAAAATTTGCCCAGCGTGTCGGGGGGATCCTTGGAAAACTCGTAGAACAACTGAGAGTCTTTCTGAAGTCCACGTGTCATGGCCAGGATACGTATGTCTTGCCTAAAGTCTGGAACACTTAAGGCTTCCCTGTTGAACCTTTCGACATAGTCACGGATAGTTTCTCCATTTCTTTGCGCTATGTTGAACATCTGGACTAGCATCTTCACCGTGGGCCAGCTTCCGATGAACTGCTGTGTGAAGGCAGTAAATAACTCTTGGAACTCCATAATGGTTCCCGGAGCCAATGAGTTATACCATACCGTTGCTGGTCCGATGATGGTGACATCAAAACATTTGCAAAAGGTGGCGTCGTCAGCACCGTGCAACACCATACTACACTTGTATTTGGTCAGATGAGCCTGAGGGTCGGTCCGACCATCGTAGGTCTCCAGTCGAGGTACACGGAAGTCACAAGGCATAGGTGCTTCGATCATAGCTCAGGTAAATGGTGACTCATCCCCATTGAAGGTTTCGGATAGCTTAGTCCAAACAGGCTTCCAAGCCACCTGCCTCTCCACCCTTTCTAGCCTTTTTAAGATTTTCTCCACAAGGAGTGTGGCACTAGGTTCTTCTTCATGCTGCCTGTAGGCCTCCGAAAACGGAGACCGACGCCTCTTTTTTGGGGACTGACTTCGGTACCGAGGGGATGGTGACTTTTCCTCAGGTGAAGAACTTCTTCGGCGGGGGGTTCTGGGTCATTTTGACCCCGTTTCTTCCATGGGTCGTGTCCCAAGGGGTACGTTTTCTGTCGAGGACTCGTCACGTTGATCCCCACTTCCCGAGCTCCTATGCGTTGATCTAGGACTTTTCCCCCGGCGAGGGTGGCCTTCGGCTTGGGGCTGGGTGTGGCCACCTTCGATCTAGATGATGTGTCATTGCAGCCACAATGGAGCATTGGAATTCACACAAGAAGCCCATGGTGATGGTCAGGGGACGCTCATGCTCCGGTAAGGAAGTCCCTGCTGCAATTTGTTCGGTTGCTGGCTGAACTTCTGTGCCAGACGGGTGCTTCAGAAGTCCCTTGTCCTTGGAACGCTGAGTTTCAATGACGGTAACCTGGGGGTGGGTTCCCACAGACGGCGCCAAATGACACCCTGCAGCATCTTCATTGTGTGACATGGTGAGAGCGAGGGGGACTTGCGATGAGGAGGAGCTCCTGAAGTAGAGATTTCCTAGGAGAGGTCACCTGAAAAACTTAGAAGAAAGAGGTTAGGAGGTCCCCAGAGTCTTTTTCCGGGGAGGAGCCTCCGACGCCCCAGTCAGCGTTTAGTAGATATGGAGGTAGTAAAGAGTGGAGAAGTCTGGTCTCTATTGTCCCATCCCCTTACCTGGGGTGCTTACCGAGTATTTATAGAGGACGAACAGTAGTAGTTCGCTTCACATGGCCGGCCTAGATTATGACACATGTTCGGCGGGATGCGACCCATGTATTTAGGGAGAAGGAAAGCATCTTGGCCGACCATAGGCCACCTGGCCAGGAGCCTAGGCCACCCGAGAGTGGCGTACCATGGTTTTTCTGCAAGCGGCGTGTCAGAGCGTGTCTGGGGGCGGCGTGTCGGGGATGTGTCAAAGGCTGCTTAATTGCTTCTATCGTACTCCCGAGGTCCCTTGGTGGAAAAGACCTCTTCGGAGAAGAACTTGTCTCCCGAAGTCACTTTATTATCATAGTGAGTATATTTCCCGAGGGTGGTCCTTCTTAGGGATATCCTCCATTCCCGAGGATGGTTTAATCGTCTTCCCGAGCTTGGCACTGCCGTTTCCTGGGATGGAGAATTACCGAGGTCAGATGTGGGGGGTCGGGCATCATTCTTCCCGAAGTAGGTGTTTTCTCTTCCGAGGGTGGTGCCTTTTCCGAGCTTGTGGGTTCGGAAGGTGATGGGCATTTCGGCTATCAGCAGGTGCCTTCCTCTGCGTTTGCTCCCCCTTCTCGGCTTGACCGAGAAAAAGGGACTTGTAAAGTTCAGCAGATTGATCTCCCATCTCTGCAAAAAGAAAAAACATCAGTGTAAGTCCAAAAGGAACACATATAAGCAAAACCTGGATGATAACTTACTGTCGGAAAAAGCCTCGTACGAGATCTCACACCGAAGAAGCATCACCAGCCATGCTTTCTTCCCCGGGAGAACAGGTACGGGCAGGTTTAAATCAAACTTGTGCTCGTGGACCACCCCCAACTGCCGAAGGACCTCTTCGGTCATGAGGTCCCACTTAATGGGGAAGGGTACAAGGAACGCGGAGGGACCTCGGGGTCCCAATCCGTAACCGTCCTAATGCGCCTGTTGAACTCATCAAGTTCAGCGGCCAACCCCGAGGTCAATAGCTTCCGAGGGTCAACAACATCTATCTTCAGCACCCCCGAGGCCCATTTAGTCGGGACGTGGCTCTACCTTTCGGGAATTGACAGAAAGAAGAACTTTTTTCGCCACCGTCGCCAGCTGTCCTTTGTCTCGAAGGTAAAATTAAATTTCTTGTCCCCGGACCGTCGGGGAAGCAGGAAGTAGAAGCCACCCTTCGGGACCGAGTGGAGTTTATAATATCGCATGAAGAAAAGGAAATAGGGTCTTATGTTAAAGACCCCACACATGCAAAGAAAGGCATTAAAATAAGAGTAAGAGTTTGGAGGGAGCTGGTTCACGGCAATCCCGTGGAACTTGTAGAACTCGCACACCATGCGCGGAAAGGGATACCGAAGATCAGCCTTCCATTGGGCTCTGTAGACAGTAATGTCGTCAGAATGAGGCATGTAGCCGTATGTGACCGAAATGGTAATCTCAGGGCGGCATAAGTAGGAAGGTAGAATTTTGCCAACCACTTTGTCAATTTCTCCGAAGAAGTACAGCATGGATGAGACTCAAGGGGGAGAAAACTCTCGGGAATAGGACGGATGGACATCAGAGGAGTAGGGTTCGACATTTGTCGAAAAGAAGGGAGGTAACCTCGGGGAAACTAAAGAAAGAAAAAACAAGACTTCTGAAGCAACGAAGAACTTCAGAAAAGAAAAGAGAAACCCATCGAAAGCCTTGCTGTAATCAGGATTCCTGAACGCCGTCGTAAAAGGTTGCCAAAAATTGCTCCGCTGCTAAAACCGCTGCCGAAAGAAGAAAAAGACAAGAGAGAATTCTGGAGCAAATGAGAGCAAAGGAAAGGAGGATGAAGGACTGGGGAAAAAGGGGTTTATATAGGCCAAAGGGGGCAGGTGAAACATCATCATTATTGTTCCTCGAAGGTGAACAGACGCAATTAATATAACCGACATAACTGTCTGCCACTCACCAGCTGCCACGTGTAAGCCATCACGAGAAACGAAGGCACGGCCCTGACAATTGGCAAACCTATATAACCCTGCCCGAGGTAACGCGCCTGCATGCAAGGGAAGGTGAAACGGTTCAGTGACAAAAAAGTTAGTGTAAGAACGCGCCCCAGACAGCAACCTCGAGGGAAAAGCCATGGATGCCACTTGAACACCAGGGAAACTACCTCTATAGGGCGCCTTAGTTCACCGTAAGGTCCATCCTGGGGAGGAGGAGACTTTGGGTGGAAGTGAATCATGGCAACAAGGCTAAGCATCACTTGCCCCAAGAAAGGTATCCGTAACTCCACAAACCGAAGGAACATCTTCGGCTTTCTGAAAGGGGGGCATGTGATAGCCGAAGGTTATCGCCCCTGAAGAACCTCACATTAGCGTGCCACTTCTAGTACAGATAAACGTGACTTGACCCTGGTGAAGAGAGGGCCGCACCACCCTCGGATAAGCCAGATAGGTGCTAGTGCTCAGGAAACCTACGGGGCCAACTTCGATCAGAAGGAGTCACCGTCTTTCCCGAAGGTGACCTCGCGCCGACCTCACACGGACAAAACCACCTCCGTGTACTCTTTGGACCACCCTCAGGGTGTGCTCACAAAGTGCCACGTCAGGTACCCAAGCCTGACTTCGGGAGAGTCCAAATGAAGGTGATAGCCAAAGTGCTATCACCCTGACCACCTATCAACCATGGGAAAGAGGGAGCCAGACACCTAAGGTCTGCGACCTCGGAAAGGACTCCGGAGTAAAGGAAGTCATACACCTGGGGCATACAACCTCGGTAGCTCACCAAAACCAGCTTCAGGAACCAGCGTATCGCCTTCTTAGGGACGTTGACCAAACCAGCTTCGGGGGAGAATGACCGATAACCCTCCGCGGGAGAAAACCCCCTGAAGATGGAACTGCCGAAGTACCAGCCTAACTCTGGGAGAAGGCCCCTCATCCAGAAGTAAGACATTGACCAAAGGGACCTCGGTTGTACAACAAGAGCAATTAAGGAGTCTCTGACACTCTCTGATAAGCCACCTTCAGACACTCTCTGATAAGCCACCTTCAGACACGCTCTGATACGCCACCTTCAGGCACGCTCTGGCACGCCGTCGCAGTCTGATGTCCTGCCAAAAAGGGCTATAGCTCGTGGCCCGAGGAGCCTACAGGTGGCTAGGGTCCTCCACGCCCGGAAGTACACCATCCGACCAAACACGTGTCGAACACGTGACATAATCCAAAGGGGTCACCCCCTTCTTTTATACAAGGAAAATGGTCACAGAAAATAGGGGGCTGGGCTCTCTTCCGGAAGAGAAAAAGGGACAGAAAGGCTGGAAAATAGAGGATGCTCTTTTCTCTCCGCCTGAATACTCTTCCCTCTAGCCCTCAGAAGGATCTCCGCCAGGCAAGCGCCTCTTGTGCTTATTACTACGCCATTCTCTCTCTCTTTAAGCACTGGGTTGGGCGTCGGAGGTTCCCCCCTGAAAAATCACTCCGGGGGCCTCCTAACCATTATTTTCTGAGTGTTTCAGCCAGGTCTCCCTGAGGAACCACTGTTCTGGGCTCTTCCCCGCACCGGAGGTGCCTCCTGTCCTCACCTACCACGGGACCAAGAAGCTGTCGGCCATCCTCTAAGGCGATCCACCCTGGACGCCTTCCTTTCGCATCTCCGGGACCCCCTGCTGCAAACACCACTACACACAGTAGAGATGCTAGCTCTGCCTAACCGGACCACATCAGATGCTGGCTCCGTGCGAACCACATCAGAAGGTGCCTCGTATAAATGGGGGACGCCCTCAGAGGAGCTCACTTTCCCGAACGAGCTCTGTGACGGGTTTCAGGAGCCAAACAACACAGCGGAATTTAACCGAAACCCTCAAGGACCCAAGTGAAACGGGGTAAACCGAGTGTTCAACAATTTTCGTACCTAATTTTCGGTTGAGATCTCTCACTCAACTATAGAGTCGAATCACCAAACCTGAACAGTTAACGTGTTCAGGCTCTCTATGGTATCCACACGAGCCTCTCGAGATCACCACGCTTCCACCATGTCCCGGCAGATGCGTTTCTCTTGCGCTCGTAGTGCTAGCTTGTGTCCTCCAAGGAATTTTAAGAGAAGAGTGCGGTTGTCCTTTTGGGAAGCTAGGGCAAGGAGACCAGTGAATTTCTCACTAGAAGTTGTATTTATAGTGAGACTCAACTTCCAGGCCTAATGGGTTTCAAAGCCCTAATCCAATTAGGCTTTAATTTCGGGCTTAATAATGGCTCAACTCTTGGGCCCATTATTAATACGAAATTATTGTGAAACCAAAACCTAAATTATTAGCCCATGCACTCTAATGATCCAAATAGCTCTATGTGTGCGACCCAATAGGCTCATACCACATTGGCAATGATCATAAGCAATGAGCGATGTCTAGCAACACATCATTGCTACCCAAGTGACAAGATTGTCGATGATTCAACTAAACCTTTATGATCATCACCGATATATGCCATTGTCCCTTTGTCCAAGATATCAAGACTAAGCACGAGACATGGAATGTGTCACTCTTGTATAGCCCAATCTCTGGTTTATTGATTACTGAGTAGACCAACTTAAACTGATGACATTGATATCGTATATCAACTCATCCGAGCATGGCCATGCATTTTTCTAAGTCTTACTCTATCAAGGGGCCCGAAGATATCACTCCCGTTACATAGGAGGGACAAATCCCATCTTGATCATACAAATCCCTCCGCATGATATGTGACATACCCAATGACCTCCTTCAAGTTCACTCAGTTACGAGCAACAAAAGAAAGTATCAAAGTATGTGACTCACATGTAGGGAACCTTGATGATCTTAGGTCGAAGGACTACATATACCCTGATCACTATGAGAATCACTTATGACACTCATATAACGATCCATGTAGTGTTCTCATGGTGGGTCGGTCCAGTACACAAGTTCTCCAACTTGTACCCATATGTACACTACATATCTCATATTAGTCTCCACATATGCTAGTCGTTATGTATTATTGCAACCCGCTCCACAATAATACTAGACCAGGGATGTTTAAGAATATCATTATTCTAGGGCTAGAATTATGTTTATTACGTTACGCAGAAACAAAACAACAAACATAATTGCTGGATTAATGCCTTAATAAAATATCATGACTCAATGTGAAAAAAAATACAATCATCTCATGATTGGCTTTTTGCGCACAACACTAACACTCTGTACCTCGAAGGAGTTTGGTCCACCGAAAAGGTCACATATATGTACGATGAAACAGCTGAGGTGTCTCTGACACACCGTACCTATACAGCCCTCGACACACCACCCTTAAACACGTTCTAACACGTTGCCCTCATACGACCTAGGCTCCTAGCCATGCGGCCTGTGGTCGGCTAGATGGTCCCCCTCTCCCCGAAGGTACGGATCGCATCTGACCGAACACGTGTCATGCTCTAGGCAGGCTATGGCAAGCAAACTTCTCCTGTTCACCTTTCTACAAATATTCAGGAAACGCCACAGGTATGGAGATCGGAATCTCCAAAGGAAAAACCTCTGTACTCCTTACCTATCTCTGGTACTAACTTGGGCGTCGGAGGCTCCTCCCCCAGAAAAACACTCCGGGGACCTCCTAACCTCCATCTTTTTGAATCCTTGTAGTCCTTCTCCCACCGGAGGTTCTTCATCCTGGCGTTCTCCTATCGCAAATTCCTGCTCCAGGCTTACCATGTCACACAATAATGATGCTGAAGGTCATCAAGAATGAAGGTGATGAAGAGAGGAGGTGCCCAACGTCTAAGGGAATGAGGTCAAAAGTGAGGCAGAAACCTAGAGCTACAGTAGAAGAGAGTCTGATAGCTGAGGTGCCCATCACCTCCGAACCCATAGGTTCGGACAAAGCACCAACCTTGGTGGAAAAACCACCTGTCACGGAAAGAAGGATGTTCGACCTCCAAAATCTGACCTCGGCAATGCTCCATCCCAGGAAGCAACAGTACCAGCCGAGGGGGACGACTAAACCACCCTCGATAATGGGGACATCCCTGAGGTAGGCCATCCTCGGGAAATATACTCCTGCGGTACTAAAACAACCTCGGGAGACAAGCTCTTCTCCGAAGAGGTCTCTTACACCGAAAGGGACCTTAGGAGTACGATATGAGCATTTAAGGAGCCTTTGACACATCCCTGACACGCCACTCCCAGACCCGCTCTGACACGCTGCTTGTAGGAACTCTCTTACACGCCACTCTCGGGTCACCTAGGCTCCTAGCGCTATGGCCTATGATCGGCTGAATGACCCCCTATTCCCTGAACACGTGGACCACATCCCATCAAACACGTGTCACGATCTGGGCTGACCACATGAAGAGAGCTACTACTGTCCGCTCCTCTATAAACGCTCAAAAAATGCCCCAGGTAGAGAGGTCTTTTCGCATACAAGAGACCATACTTCTCCACTATTTACCACCTCTTTATCTCCAAAAATACTGACTTGGGCGTTGGAGGCTCCTCCCCAGAAACATACTCCGGGGACCTCCTAACCTCTGTTTTCTAGACATTTCAGGTACCCTCCCTTGGGAAACCTCCTCCTGAAGCGCTCTCCTCCACCGGAAGTCCCCTTTGCTCCTATCATGACACATGATGAAACTGCTACCGGCCACCAGAGTCTCGAGGTGGAGGAGCTGGACACTTGTTAGGACCATCCCTCAGGACTTGGCCCAAGCCAAGAATGTATGGGAAAATTTGAGGGGCTTGATAAAAAGGTCATGGGATACATTTTCCTTCGGGTGAACAATATTCACGCAAGTGAAGTATACATACATTTGGTTGAAATATCTTTATTCGTGTGAAATGCACATTCATTCAGATGAACTTTGATCACTCCAGTGAAATGTTGCACATAGAGAACATTTATGTTGCTAACGGCGTGAAGTAACGTTAAGGACTAAATTGTACCATATATGAGTGCTATTAGTTATTCAATGAGGCATTTAAGGGTTAATGATGCCATGAAAATTAGTGCAAGGCAAAGTGGAGCATTAAGGCCAAATTGTGAGACATGTGGCGTTTAACCAAAAATTGCATGCTTCCACTTAAAACTTGATACTCAATTCCCCTTAGTCTCGGTTTAACCGAGTTTGGTGTGTTCTTGAGAGCTCAAACGCGTTGCTGTCGAGTTCATACCGGAATGTTGATGAATTCAAGATTGGAAGCGAAATCAAGCTTCGATTCCTCAATTTTGTTGTAGGCGACCTTAAGTTTCAAGTTTGGAGCTTGAAATTGGAGAGATAAGGTTTGGCCGAGAGCGCTCAAACTCAAATTAGAGGTATAGCTTCATAAACTCACCTGTTTTCTTGGTAAATCTCCATGATCAAGTGACTATGATAGCTAACTTAAGGCCTTGTTATGTTAGGCAACTTAGTTGATTTCAGCCTTAGATACTCAAGCAACCGAGAACTCAAGCTTTTGAATTGAGGTAGGGTTTCACGTTTACTTGAATTCTTGGTACTTTTTTTATGATCAAGTAATAATGGCAGCTAAGTGATGGTTATATATTGCTATATGATCTTAGTTTGCAAGATGGGCATATTTAGGAGATTCGGTTTTATGTTAATTGGCTAGCTAGTCAAGGTTTAATGGCAAGCACGTAAAGTTCTTAGTAAGTTAGGCCAACTTACTAGTGAACTTGGAGCTTTAGTGGATTGGAGGGGAATTGGAAGGCTGAAAGTGCAAGGAGTTGATGTTGTGCATGCTAGTGGATTTCAACCGAGTGATTATTTCATTCGAGTGAAATATTTTCAACCAAGTGAATAATTCATTCGGGTGAATATTTCAACCTAATGGACATTGTGTGTGTGTGTGTGAGTTGTGTGCTTGTCTGATTTGTTTGTGCATGCTAACCCAATGTAGATAGTGTTTAAGCTTAGATATATGTCTCGGTTAATATTGAATATGTACTATATGCCTTGTATCTTGATGTTTTCATGTCTTTCTTGTAGGACAGGCAAGCTTGAGGAGGTTAAGTCTTGGACTTAACTAAATAGACCTTACATGGACGTTTGTGAATCCCTATTGAGTAATTGTTACTCATTGCCCATATATTTTTGTTTCAAGAAAGGATATACAGCTTGAGTAGTTTGCTTGAGTAGCTTATTTATGTACTAGGTAGTACACTTATTGCTTAAGGTATGTGCCAACTTATATTCTAAGTTTTGCAAGCTTGTGTAGTTTATGGGACACGTCTAGGTGCAGGATGGATGTGTGGACTATGGCTCTGATTGTAGTGTTCACTTTCATGACCATGAATATGGTCATTGGGTTGGTGCTTCAGTGTGTACTGCTGTGTTGCACAGTTAGGTATCTTCTTGGGGACTAATGAAACTTAGCTTGTAAAACTTAACCTTGGCTATTTTGGACTTGTAGCATCCTTCATATGTTTCCAAGCTAGTGATGCTTGTACTTAGGCTATTTTGTGTATGTATGCAGCCTGGATTGTACATGGTTTTATATGTACATATGTTGGATGCTTGTGCGTCAAGTTATGTTATGTTTATGAGCTTATGGTTTTGTTTCATGTAAGAAACCTCTTGAGATAGTTGTTTGGCCGAATATACATGTGCATAGAAACCTTGATTTTCAAAACTACAAAGATGTGGGCTTTTTGGTTGTCATTCAGGAAAGTATCACACTTGATGAGCACACATCCTAGACACTTAATTGATTAAGTGTATGCCTTGCTTGTATTGCAAGTTATTGATTTACAGCCTTGCCTTGTGTTGTAAGTTAGTGGTTGGGCCCTACTTAAGCTGTAGGTAATGGTTCTAATTAACTCATAAGCCTCCTGGGGCACTTCCCAGCTCTCAGCTTAAGAAAATAAGACTTAAAACTGCCTAACAAACAATAACCAAAACAATAGGTAGTAATTGATACCTAAACTTAAGAATATCCAATAACACTTGGGTAAAAATGGTGCGTGGTACTGAGAGTGCACAGGCTGGGGCCTGTGTGGAATGTGACAACACTTACATGTCTACAAGGAGGACTAAGCCTCATACTGAAATTAAAGCCAGATGAAGGGCACCTAGGGGTGGAACCCGAAGCACAGAAGCTAGAAATGAAAGACCAAAAATAGGTGGATTAAGGGAGGCCAGTTGGAAGCAGTCCTGCATTGAAACCTCCTATTTTTAATGCTGGTTGTGACCCTAAAGAAGTTGAATTCTGGGTATACCAGGTGGAGAAAATATTTAAGGGGATGAAAGTATCCTCTACCTCGAAAGTGCTTCTAGCCACCTTTAGGTTGGCAGGGAATGCAGGGCTCTGGTGGATAGTTGTACAAAGAACTTACCAGGACAAGAACCAAAGGAGGCCACCTGCAAGGAAAAGGTCCATGAGGTGGGCTGAATTCCTCCATGTCTTCCTACAACAGTATGTGAGTGAGGACCTAAAAGATCAAAAGCAAGTGGAATTTGACTAGTTAGAGCAAGGAGACTTCAGAGTAATTGAGTATGAACAAAAATTTAATAGCTTGATCAAATATGCTTCTCAGTATGATGGGCAGTAAGAGCTGAGGACTAAAAGGTTTTTAAGAGGCTTATGGCCTGAGCTGAGATAGATACTCGGATCTATGGGAGCCAGAGACTACTACCAAGTAGTATTGAGTGCTGTAGCCCTTGTTACCGACTACGGGGTAATCCAGCTATGGTGCCAAAACTGTGCATTTAAACTCCCAAGATTGGTGTATCCTGTAGGTCACCAGAACAACGCCCCTAGTGTACATACTCAAGTGACCCTCTTGAGCACTATGTAAATACATGTATATTGTTCTAACCATAGCACACATATTCACATTTTTTAACACTATTGCAGCTAAGAAACAAAACGCTAACACAAGTCTTAGTTTTGGCTTCCACACATTAAGCATTCTTACTTGGTTCAAAAATTCCAGCCACTACACACAAACTTCCTCCAATAAACTGTATCATTCTAGCCATGTGACCCCACATTTTCTTTTCTCCATCATCAATTAGAGACATAGATCAAACCAGAAATTTTTTTTTTATATCATTAGCCCATCTATGGACCAAGTAAGGATTTTTTAAGTTGGTTACAAAATTTTGAACAAATGAACAGTAACTTAACCATTTTCAAACATCATATCTTTGGCTACAGGGTTCCAAATTCAGAAATTCTAAATCCTGGTTCAACCTTTAGATGTGCTTTAGATGTGATCAAAATTTCATACCAATATTCATTCTACAAAGGGAGATATAGAACTTGAGTGTAGAGTCAAACTTCTGATCACTTTATGACCAATTTGCCCATACAAAATTTTATAAGCATGCAAACACTTCATTCACAACGGGTAAGCCACTCAAGGCTATTCCGTACATGTCCAAGACACCTCATAATTACATTCCCTTATAGCTAGCATCTTTACATAGCCAATACAAAAATTTACAAACAAGCAGCCTATGTTGCACACTTAGCCAGCCTGTGCATGACATCCTCATACATAGCAAAACAGCCCATAAATGTTCGCATACATTGTCCAAACATCACATGCATTACATGTACATACATACATACACTAAATAATGTTCTTAACTCATTTAAAACACATACCTTTGTTACAGGAGACCTTTGGACACAATGCACTCAAGAAACAAAATGTTGGACAGCTGCTGCATAAGACAATAAGCACCATCACTAAAATTACCAAATGTGCTCCTAAAATCACCAAACTTTCCAAATCATAACTAGACATATGGAAGTTCATGCACTTGAAATTTTAGATGAAAACTCAAATGATAAAGGTTAGTTTGAATATAATCTTTCTACTGGACCTGAAATGGAAAGAAAGGGGGTAAGTTTCTTGAATGAAACTTAGTAAGGGCTGTTAGTATTGTGCCCAAAAGCCAATCATGAGATGATTGTATTTTTGCACATTGAGTCATGATATTTTATTGAGGCATTAATCCAGCAATTATGTTTGTTGTTTTGTTTCTGCGTAACGTAATAAGCATAATTGTAACCCTAGAATAATGATATTCTTAAACGTCCCTAGTCTAGTATTATTGTGGAGCGGGTTGCAATAATACATAATGACTAGCATATGTGGAGACTAATATGAGATATCTAGTCTACATATGGGTACAAGTTGGAGAACTTGTGTACTGGACCGACCCACCATGAGAACACTTCATGGATCGTTATATGAGTGTCATAAGTGATTCTCATAGTGATCATGGTATATGTAGTCCTTCGACCTAAGATCATCAAGGTTCCCTACATGTGAGTCACATACTTTGATACTTTCCTTTGTTGCTCGTAACTGAGTGAACTTGAAGGAGGTCATTGGGTATGTCACATATCATGCGGAGGGATTTGTATGATCAAGATGGGATTTGTCCCTCCTATGTAACGGGAGTGATATCTTCGGGCCCCTTGATAGAGTGAGACTTAGAAAATGCATGGCCATGCTCGGATGAGTTGATATATGATATCAATGTCATCAGTTTAAGTTGGTCTACTCGGTAATCAAGAAACCAAAGATTGGGCTATACGAGAGTGACACATTCCATGTCTCGTGCTTAGTCTTGATATCTTGGACAAAGGGACAATGGCATATATCGGTGATGATCATAAAGGTTTAGTCGATTCACCGACAATCTTGTCACTTGGGTAGCAATGATGTGTTGCTAGACACCGCTCATTGCTTATGATCATAAATGTGATTTATGATCATTGCCAACATGGCAAGAGCCTATTGGGTCGCACACATAGAGCTATTTGGATCATTAGAGTGCATGGGCTAATTATTTGGGTTATGGTTTCACTTTAATTTCGTATTAATAATGGGCCCAAGAGTTGAGCCATTATTAAGCCCGAAATTAAATCCTAATTGGATTAGGGCTTTGAAACCCATTAGGCCTGGAAGTTGAGTTTCACTATAAATACAACTTTTAAGTGAGAAATTCGCAGGTCTCCTTGCCCTAGCCTCCAAAAAGGACAGCCACACTCTTCTCTTGCAATTCCTTGGAGGACGCAAGCTAGCACTGCGAGCGCAAGAGAAACACATCTGCCGGGACGTGGTGGAAGCGTGGTGATCCCGAGAGGCTCGTGTGGATACCATAGAGAGCTTGAACACGTCAACTGTTCAAGTTTTGTGATTCAACTCTACAGTTGAGTGAGAGATCTCAACCGAAAATTAGGTATGAAAATTTTTGAACACCCGGTTTACCCCGTTTCACTTGGATCCTGGAGGGTTTCGGTTAAATTCTGCTGCGCTGTTTGGCTCCCGAAACCCATCAGTGGTATCAGAGCTACTGGTGAAACCCTAAATCGGGATTGAGTGTTGAATCGCATGATGCTATGTGTTCGGTTGCTTTTCGGCCATGATTAATTAGATTGATTCAAGATGCATGAAACTGGAATTCGTAATGAACATATGAGATATATGAAGAAACGACACAAATTGGTTAATGAGATTAATCTCAAATTGAATGGTATGAGATACCTATATGGATTAGGATTCTTGCAATAGTTGCAAAAACCCTAGCTTGGTTCGGATTCAGCCTGTTCAGGCACTGAAAGTAAGGTATTTTTGGTGGCTCGAATAGAGGAGTCTCGGGTGCCTACTTTCTCAAAATACAAGATTTCGGGCTAAGCAATTGTAAGAAAATTTTTTGCGCAGGGGGGCGCTGCCCCCCACGCCCCCCGCAAGGGCGGCTCCCCTTGACCTCGTCCGCTGACCGGTCAGCGGAACCACCGCCCACTGACAGGCCAGCGGGACCGCCGTATGCGAAGCGCCACATAAATAAAAACTGGTTAATCAACGCGCGAAAATTGGCATGCATCTTTGTTGAATGAGATTTGACATGATATGCTGATTGGTGTTTGAAGCATGGTGCATGGTTATAGCCCTTGATTGGTTGTACTTGTAAATACGACCTGCGAGTCGTGCCTTTTCTTATCACTCTCATTGTACATTCTCTTCTCACCTTACTCCCCTCGAATGTAACTCGAGGTTTCTATTATTGATGTAATGGTGCATTATGGGATCATCCAAGGTGGTATGTCCAAGGATCATCCAAGGTGGTATGTCCAAGGAGGTGACAACAAAAGGGCAACCAAGAAAGGAAGAGAAGGAGCTTGTGAAGACTCTTTTCTTTTCTTAGGCTTTTATGATATTCTCATTGGCTTGAGAATATCGCATAGTTTGGGCTATAACCATGTCACGTTTACTTTCTTGTACGCATGAGATGCATGTTTTATATTTGTATGTGATGCATGTATAAAACAACCGGAGATAACAAATTGGTGAGATCAAAAGAAAAATCCCTCAAACAAATATTAAGTCATTAAATGTGATGCCTTCCAAATGTTGGCACTCGTCAAGACTTTGATCAACATTAGGTGGGTTTGCCAAAGCAAAGCACCTATGTTCATCTTGGTAAGGCGCGATGGGATAATAGTGATATCCAAACTGCTAACTTTGGGTTCGACTTAACTAAGTCATCCTAATAGGATTAGGGACTTAGAGGCATAGAGTTGGGCTTAAGCTCATGAGATGAGCTTGGACAAGTGTTGTTCACCCAACTATCCAAGAGTTGCATAAGATGCAATTGGCTATCCAAGAGTTGCATAAGATGCAATTGGCAAGGAGTTGCCTACCTAAATAGCTGTAACTTGAGAGAAAAGCCAAAGCTGACTCAGGTTGTGGTCAAATATGGATCTTGGCCCACTAGAATACCTTAGCGCCGAGGTGTTCCGAAATAATATCGAGGGTTATTATTTTGAGGAAAATAGTGGGAGTATCGTTTAATAAAAGTCCTTATTAAATGAATTAAAATACATGACTCTTACACTGCATATTTACTGTTGTAGATAACCATGGCACAAAACACATCGACACTTTCGTTGCGATCGATCCTTGAGAAGGAAAAACTGAATGGGACCAACTTTCTCAAATGGTACCGAAACTTGAGGATAGTCCTCAAGCAAGAGAGAAAGGCTTATGTCCTAGAGCAGCCCATTCCGAATGAGCCTGCTGCCACTGCTCCAAGAGCTGAAAGGGATGCTCACAAGAGGCATTCTGATGATGCTTTGGATGTTGCATGCCTCATGCTTATTACCATGGAATCTGAGCTTCAGAAGCAACATGAGAACATGGGGGCGTTCGATATGATCGAACATCTCAAAATGCTTTTCCAAGAGCAAGCTAGGCATGAGAGGTTTGAGACCTCTAAGGCATTGTTTCAGTGCAAGATGTCTGAGGGAAGTCCCGTGGGTCCTCATGTACTCAAGATGATTGGGTACATTGAGAATCTTGAGAATTTGGGATTTGCTCTTCAGAAAGAGTTGGCTATTGATGTAGTCTTGCAATCGTTGCCTGAAAGCTACAGTCAGTTCGTCATGAACTATAACATGAACGACCTTGACAAGTCCCTTCCTGAATTACTCAACATGTTGAGAACTGCTGAGCAAAACCTTAAGAAGGCTAAGCCCATTTTGATGGTTCAAAAGGGCAAGGGAAAGGGAAAAGCCAACAAGAAGAAGGATAAAGCTAATGGAAAGTCCAATGCTAATTCTTCTTCAGCTGCACTGAAACCAAAGGGTGGTGTGGCAAAGGAAGGGGAGTGCTTCCATTGTAATTGTAAGCAACCTGGACACTGGAAGCGCAATTGCAAGCTCTATCTTGAAGAACTTGCTAAGGAAAAGGGAAGTAAGACTTCCACTTCAGGTATTTTTGTTATAGAAGCTAACTTTTCTACTTCCTCATCTTGGGTATTGGATACTGGATGTGGATCTCACATTTGTGCAAATGTGCAGGATCTAAGTAGAAGTAGAAGATTGGCCCGAGGTGAAGTGGACCTACGTGTTGGAAATGGAGCAAGGGTTGCTGCCTTAGCCGTAGGGACTTATGTTCTCACTTTACCTAGTGGATTAGTTTTAGAATTAGACAACTGCTACTTTGTGCCTACTATTAGTAGAAATTTGATTTCTGTTTCTTGTTTGGACAAGAAAGGTTTTTCATTTATAATAAAGGACAAATGTTGTTCTATTTATTTGAATGAAATCTTTTATGGTAGTGCTCAACTTAGCAATGGGTTGTATGTTCTAGACCTCGAAGATCCAATCTATAATGTGAATACCAAGAAGGTCAGATTAAATGATTCAAACCCGACCTATCTCTGGCACTGTCGCTTGGGCCATATAAATGAGACCCGCATATCCAAGCTCCATAAGGATGGACTCTTGGACTCATTTGATTTTGAATCATATGAGACATGTGAGTCATGTTTGTTGGGCAAGATGACCAAAGCCCCATTCACAGGGCAAAGTGAAAGGGCTAATGACTTACTAGGACTCATACATAGTGATGTATGTGGCCCTATGTCTACACAAGCTAGAGGAGGTTTCCAATACTTCATTACTTTCACTGATGACTTTAGCAGATATGGCTATGTGTATCTCATGAGACACAAGTCAGAATCCTTTGAAAAGTTCAAAGAATTCAAGAATGAAGTAGAGAATCAACTCGGGAAGAGTATCAAAGTGCTTCGATCAGATCGAGGTGGAGAGTACTTGGATCGAGAATTCCTTGACTATCTGAAGGAGTGTGGTATAGTATCACAACTCACTCCACCAGGTACACCTCAATGGAATGGTGTATCTGAAAGGAGAAATCGAACTCTGTTAGACATGGTTCGCTCTATGATGAGTCAAGCTGACCTTCCAAACTCCTTTTGGGGACATGCTCTAGAGACAGCCGCTTTTACACTAAACCGAGTTCCATCTAAATCGGTTCAAAAGACACCATATGAGATATGGAGTGGGAGGCGTCCCAATTTGTCTTTTATGAAGATTTGGGGCTGTGATGCTTATGTGAAATGTCAATCCTCTGACAAACTAGGGCCCAAATCTCAAAAATGCCTTTTTGTTGGGTATCCCAAAGAAACAAAGGGTTACTATTTCTACAATCCTTCTGAGCAAAAAGTGTTTGTTGCTCGAACTGGTGTCTTTTTAGAGAAAGAGTTTATCTCTAAAGGAACTAGTGGGAGGAAAGTAGAACTTGAAGAAATTCAAGAACAACAAGGAGACATCGAACCTGAAATGGAACCTGAACAGACACCACAAGATGTTGTGGTTCAAGAGTCTGTTCCTGTAGCACAGAGCCCACGTAGGTCTGGTAGGATTCGGCGTGAGCCCGAGAGATATGGATTTCTTGTGACTCACACCGGTGATGTGATGCTCATGGATCAGGATGAGCCCACAACCTACCAACAAGCTATGTCGGGGCCTGACTCTGAGAAGTGGCTAGTGGCCATGAAATCCGAGATGGAATCCATGTATGAAAACCAAGTATGGACTTTGGTTGACCCACCTGAAGGGGTAAAACCCATAGGGTGCAAATGGGTTTTCAAGAAGAAAACTGACATGGATGGTAATGTGATTACCTTTAAGGGACGATTGGTTGCAAAAGGTTTCAAGCAAATTCATGGTATTGACTATGATGAAACTTTTTCACCAGTTGCTATGCTTAAATCCATCCGAATTTTGTTTGCTATTGCTGCACACTATGATTATGAGATATGGCAAATGGATGTCAAAACTGCATTCCTAAATGGAAAGCTACTTGAGGATGTGTACATGACACAACCTGAGGGTTTTGTCACTCCTGAGAATGCCAATAAAGTGTGCAAGTTGCAAAGGTCCATTTATGGACTGAAGCAAGCTTCTCGAAGTTGGAATCTTCGTTTTGATGATGCAATCAAAGAGTTTGGTTTTATCAAAAATGAAGATGAACCTTGTGTCTACAAGAAGGTTAGTGGGAGCGCTATTGTCTTCTTGGTGTTGTATGTAGATGACATACTACTCATCGGGAATGACATTCCTGAGCTACAGTCTGTGAAGACTTGGCTAGGGAAATGTTTCTCTATGAAGGACTTGGGTGAAGCAGCCTATGTGTTAGGCATCAGGATCTATAGAGATAGATCTAGAAAGCTTCTTGGCCTAAGTCAAAGTACATATATTGACAAGGTGCTAAAGAGGTTTAGCATGCAAGATTCCAAGAAAGGATTCTTGCCCATGTCACATGGTATCACTCTTTCTAGATCTCAGTGTCCGAGTACAACCGAGGAGAGAGAGCGCATGAGTAAGATTCCATATGCCTCAGCAATTGGATCTATCATGTATGCCATGATATGTACTCATCCCGATGTCTCATATGCTTTGAGCATGACGAGTAGGTACCAATCGAACCCCGGTGAGAGTCACTGGACAGCTGTTAAGAACATCCTTAAGTACTTACGAAGGACTAAGGATGCATTCTTGGTCTTTGGAGGTGAAGATGAGCTCGTTGTAAGGGGTTACACCGATGCAAGCTTCCAATCCGATAAGGATGATTTTAGATCGCAATCTGGTTATGTGTTTTGTATTGGTGGTGGTGCTGTGAGCTGGAAGAGTTCAAAGCAAGAGACAGTAGCTGACTCTACAACAGAATCTGAGTACATTGCCGCCTCTGATGCTGCGAAGGAGGCAGTTTGGATCAAGAAGTTCATCACTGAACTTGGAGTGGTTCCAAGCATTGCCGACCCGATAGAGCTCTATTGTGACAACAATGGAGCAATCGCACAGGCTAAGGAACCTCGATCTCACCAGCGATCCAAACACATACTCCGACGCTATCATCTCATCAGGGAGATCATCGAGAGGGGTGATGTAAGGATATGCAGGACTTCGACAGACAGCAACATTGCTGATCCATTGACAAAGCCCCTTACGCAGCAGAAGCATGATAGCCATTCTAGGTCCATCGGTATTAGATACATGGATGATTGGCTTTTAGTGCAAGTGGGAGATTGTTAGTGTTGTGCCCAAAAAGCCAATCATGAGATGATTGTATTTTTTGCACATTGAGTCATGATATTTTATTAAGGCATTAATCCAGCAATTATGTTTGTTGTTTTGTTTCTGCGTAACGTAATAAACATAATTGTAACCCTAGAATAATGATATTCTTAAACGTCCCTAGTCTAGTATTATTGTGGAGCGGGTTGCAATAATACATAATGACTAGCATATGTGGAGACTAATATGAGATATGTAGTCTACATATGGGTACAAGTTGGAGAACTTGTGTACTGGACCGACCCACCATGAGAACACTACATGGATCGTTATATGAGTGTCATAAGTGATTCTCATAGTGATCATGGTATATGTAGTCCTTCGACCTAAGATCATCAAGGTTCCCTACATGTGAGTCACATACTTTGATACTTTCCTTTGTTGCTCGTAACTGAGTGAACTTGAAGGAGGTCATTGGGTATGTCACATATCATGCGGAGGGATTTGTATGATCAAGATGGGATTTGTCCCTCCTATGTAACGGGAGTGATATCTTCGGGCCCCTTGATAGAGTGAGACTTAGAAAATGCATGGCCATGCTCGGATGAGTTGATATATGATATCAATGTCATCAATTTAAGTTGGTCTACTCGGTAATCAAGAAACCAAAGATTGGGCTATACGAGAGTGACACATTCCATGTCTCGTGCTTAGTCTTGATATCTTGGACAAAGGGACAATGGCATATATCGGTGATGATCATAAAGGTTTAGTCGAATCATCGACAATCTTGTCACTTGGGTAGCAATGATGTGTTGCTAGACACCGCTCATTGCTTATGATCATAAATGTGATTTATGATCATTGTCAACGTGGCGAGAGCCTATTGGGTCGCACACATAGAGCTATTTGGATCATTAGAGTGCATGGGCTAATTATTTGGGTTATGGTTTCACTTTAATTTCATATTAATAATGGGCCCAAAAGTTGAGCCATTATTAAGCCCGAAATTAAAGCCTAATTGGATTAGGGCTTTGAAACCCATTAGGCCTGGAAGTTGAGTCTCACTATAAATACAACTTCTAGTGAGAAATTCGCAGGTCTTCTTGCCCTAGCCTCCCAAAAGGACAGCCACACTCTTCTCTTGCAATTCCTTGGAGGACGCAAGCTAGCACTGCGTGCGCAAGAGAAACGCATCTGCCGGGACGTGGTGGAAGCGTGGTGATCCCGAGAGGCTCGTGTGGATACCATAGAGAGCCTGAACACGTCAACTGTTCAGGTTTTGTGATTCGACTCTACAGTTGAGTGAGAGATCTCAACCGAAAATTAGGTATGAAATTTTCGAACACCCGGTTTACCCCGTTTCACTTGGATCCTGGAGGGTTTCGGTTAAATTCCGCTGCGCTGTTTGGCTCCCGAAACCCAACAAGGGCTTATCAATAAAATATTCAAACTCCAGTCATATACCTGAAATCCAAACACACTAAAACACAAAATTATAGTAAAAATACACAAACACAGCCATCCAAATGCACAAACAAAACAACAACAAACAAATGTAATGCTGGCAGAAATAAACACATTAGGGTTAGTTCATAAACAATCAAATAAACATTATGCAATCAATCTGGCATCCTTCCTCAAGCTAATGCTTGGCCTTAAGAGATTAATTGGTCTTAGTTACTACTAACTTGGGCTTTAGAAATTCCTGTAAATACTGCCATCTTAGTGCATGAAAAATAGTAAGGCTAGAACCTTGTTCATGCACTCCCCCTTAACCCATACTTGGATCCTTGAGCTTTCTGCGCTCTTCCAAGCATGGTCTTAGCTTCATGGATGCTTGATCATCATCTCAAGATAGTAAACAACTATGAAACATGAAGATAAAACCCTTACCTGGCAAGAAAGCTTAATAAACCCGAAAACTAGGGTTTTTCTCTCTCTTGTTGAATCCGATTTCTTTCGTTTATAATTTCCTGGGAGATTGAGCTATGGTGGCTATGGAAGGTTATGGAGGAGCGAAGGGAGGAACTCTGGCTAGTGAGGGCCAAAAATGACCAAGGAAAGGTAAAGAAATCAAGATATTTACTTGACTTGATTAGTTTAACCGTAACCTTCACTTAGGTCACTATATGTCTTAAGCAAAGACTTTTTGGCTAATCTTTAGCCCACCTTTTTGACCTTAGAACCTGAAAATAAAAGGTTGGGATAATGCTAGAAATGGCCATCTTTGACTCTTATATAAAATCATCCCACCTTTAAGTTATTTTTGTGAACAATTGTAAACCTAGTTGTCCTAGGTTCTTGAATAATAGCCGTTGCTTCCTTTATGCAATTTTGCATCCAAATATTTCTTCCATACCAATCAAATCCTTCCAAAATAACCACTTTAGAGTTATACAATTGAGTATCCAAGTCTTGAAATCTTGCAATAAGACCCATAGATTACTTGTAAAACAAGCGATCCTCTAGGGCTTCCTTTAGTACCTAATAACCATTGTAATCTCTTAAGGAGGTGTAGATTATTCACTTTACCCCTCACATTTCAATCACTATGGTGAAAATTATGCTATATAATGGTTTATAACCTTTATGCCTTTATACTGTAATTTTCCCATTTGTCAAGGGGGTAACATTTTTCCCCCCTTAAAATTTTCGGTCCTCCAAAATTGTCCTTAGCTTGGGATACTCATCTGGATACCTTTCTAGAATTTCTTTCTCAATTTCCCATGTTGCCTCTCTTTTAGAATGGTTTGACCATTGTACTTTAACCATGGCAATTAGTTTGTTCCTTAGCCTTCTGGTATCCATAGCTAAGATAGCTATAGGTTTCTCTTCATATGTTAGATTTGGCTTTAACTATATGTCTTCCACTGCTATAGCTTGCTTTGCATCCAATAGACATTTCTTGAGCATACTAACATGGAAAACATTATGAACACTTGACATACTTGGTAGTAGAGCTAACCTATAAGCTACCTTTCTAACCCTTTCTAGTATCTCATAAGGACCAATGTACCTTGGAACTAACTTACTTCCTTTCCCAAATCTAATAGTGCCTTTGGCTGGTGCTACTTTGAGCCATACTTTATCACCAACCTCAAACTCCACGTCTCGTCTTCTTTTATTCACATAAGCAGTGGTCCTTTCATTGGCTATCCTTAACCTTTCTTGTATCTTCTTGATTTTATTTTTTGTTTCTTTAATGATCTTAGGACCCAACTCTAGCCTATCTAAGGCTTCCGCCCAATAGTGGGGTGTCATGCACCTTCTTCCATATAATGCTTCATAAGGTGTCATGCCGATAGTACTTTGGTAACTATTGTTATATAAAAATTTAACTAATGGCAATTGTTGGTCCCATTCACCTTTGAAATCAACACACAACTCCAGAGCATGTCTTCCAGTATCTGTATCACCCTTTTAGATTGCCTATCTGTCTGAGGATGATAACTAGTACTCAGGTGGATTTTAGTTCCTAGTGCTTTATGAAAAGCACTCCAAAATCGAGCTGTAAATCTTGGATCTCTATCAGATACAATGGAGTCTGGCACTCCATGTAGTCTTACTATCTCCTGGACATACATCTGAGCTAACTTCTCCAAGGAGTCCGTGAGTTTCATAGGTAAGAAGTGGGCAAATTTGGTTAGCCTACCCACAATGACCCAGATTGTATCATGCCTTAATCTGGTCATAGGCAACCCAGTCAAAAAGTCCATGGTTATGTTGCCCCACTTCCTTACTGGTATAGGTAGAGTCATTTAGGGTACCGACTGGCTTCTAGTACTCTACCTTTACCCTCTGGCATATGGCACATTTGGATACATAAGTAGCAAATGTCTCTCTTCATGTTTGGCCACCAGAATTAAGTCTTCAAGTCTTTATACATTTTCTCACTTCCTGGATGGATGTTTAACTTGCTTGTGTGAGCTTCCTCAAGTATTTCATCCCTGAGCTTTGGTCCTTTAGGCATATGGATTCGGCCCTTGAAGTACATTAATCCTTGCTTTTGCACAAAGGATTGATATAAAGAACCTTTTTCCTTTCCTAAAATCTTTTTCAGATCAGAATCTATCTCTTGTGCCTTTCTGGCTTCTTTAATCCATCCAGATTGAATTGTCAATGTGTAAATTTGGGCTTCTTCCAACTTATGCCATTTATGCCATAGGCATAGCAAACTATTCTGCTCATCATGATCAACTATGGATCCTCCTTTCAAAAGACCTGTGTACTTTCTACTCAAGGCATCTGCTACTAGATTGCCTTTGCCCTCTATGTACTCTATACTGCAGTCATAGCCCTTGATGTACTCTAAGCATCTCCTTTCCCTTATGTTCAACTCTTTCTGAGTGAAGAAGTACTTTAGGCTCTTATGGTCAGTGTAGATCACAAAGGAACTACCCATCAAGTAATGCCTCCATTGCTTCAAAGCAAAAATCACTGTTACCAGTTCTAGGTCATGGGTAGGATAATTTTTCTCATGGGGTCTCAACTGCCTTGACCCATAAGCAGTGACATTTCTGTCTTGCATAAGTACACAACCTAACCCAGATCTAGATGCATCTATATAGATGATGTAGGGCTTGCTTGGATCAGGAACAATCAATATTAAAGCTTCAATCAACCTCAACTTGAGTTCCTGGAAACTCTTTTCACATTTCTTAGTCCACTCAAACCTTTGACCCTTCTTGGTCAGATGAGTAAGAACTAAGGCAATCATAGAAAAGCCTGATACAAATCTTCTGTAGTATCCAGCTAATCCTAGGAAACTTCTGATTTCCCTTGCAGTCTTTGGTCTTTACCATTCTTGCACTGCCTTGACCTTTTCAGGGTCTGCCCTAAAGCCTTGTGCCTCTATGATGTGTCCTAGGAAAGACACTTCCCTTATCCAGAATTGGCACTTAGATAACTTGGCATAGAGCTGATCTTCTAACATACTCTTTAAGACAATCTTTGGATGATCTCCATGTTCATTTTTATCTTTGGAATACACTAGGATGTCATCAATGAACATGACTACAAATTTATCCAGATGTGGTCTAAACACCTTGTTCATCAGTTCCATGAAAGCAACTAGGGCATTAGTCAAACCAAATGGCATGACTGTGTACTCATAATGCCCATATCTGGTCTTGAATGCAGTCTTAGGAATTTCTTCTTCCTTTACTCTTAACAGGAAGTACCCAGATCTCAAATCTATCTTGGAAAAGATCTTAGCTCCCTTGAGTTGATCAAAAAGATCCTCAATCCTAGGGAGTGGATACTTGTTCTTGATAGTCATTGCATTGAGCTTTCTGTAGTCAATGCATAATCTTAATGATCCATCCTTCTTCTTAACAAAGAGCATTGGAGCTCCCCACGGTGAAACACTTGGCCTTATGAACCCTTTTTCAAGAAGTTCATCAAGTTGTTTCTTGAGCTCATTCATCCCTATGATAGGAATTCTGTAAGGAGGTATGGATATTGGACTAGCTCCTGGTCATAACTTGATCTCAAACTCAATCTCACTTGGTGGAGGAATACCTGGCAAGTCTTTAGGAAAGACTTGTGGAAAGTCTCTCACTATGGGTATTCTATCCACTTCTTCTTCACAGTACAATTCATTAAATGAAAAAAAATAATCATGCTCAGAAATCACATGTATCTCATCTAGTACCTCTAGGCCCATGCTATGCATTTCATATACTAATTCTTTATAATTCACTAATGCATGCACTTCACGATCAGGCAATGTGATTTCTCTTTTAGCACAATCAATTCTTATGTTATGCATAGCAAGCCAATTCATATCCAGCACTATATCATACTTAGGAATGTCCAACACTAGCAGATTAGTCATAACCTTAGTCTTTCCTACTACTGGCTCACAATCCATAGCTAGGTCATTCATGATGAGACATTGACTACCTGCTGTTTTCACTAAGGATATCTTAGGCATGATTTCAGTTGGCAAATTTATGGCATCAACAAACTTCCTAGCCACTATAGACACAGATGCACCAGTATCAAACAGAACACTAACAAGCATACGATTACGGTAAATGTTACCTCTTACTGCTTCTCCATGCTGTGATGTTTATGGCCTTTCCACTTGAAACACTTTGCCAGCTCTTTGCACTAGAGGCCTTTGCACTGGAGGAACTGGTCTCTGATGTCCCTCCCTTGGTGCTGCCTCTCTAGGTCCTACTCCAGTAGGTCTCACTGGACCTTGGTCTTCTGGCCTTCTTCCTTGCACATGTGGGCAATCTTTGATCCAATGATCCATTGCACCACACCTTAGGCAAGCTTGGGTATCAACATAGCAAGGTTTCTTTCCATCAAACTTCTTGCATTTAGGGCACCTTAAGCCAGGGAACTTCCCCTTCACCTTGCCCTCACCACGAAAATGGGAATTCTTGGCAATTACTTTGCCATGTGGTGGCTTTTTTCTACTTGCCTCCTGCCTAGCTACTTTCCCCTGGTCCACTGGGAAACTACCTAGTCTCATACTCCTTTTGCTTTACTAATAAAGCTTTTTGCACTACTTCATAGTATGTGACTGTTCGAAAAGGTCTTGTAGCCTTTATGATGTCTGACCTTCGGCCTCTGACAAATCTTTTTACCTTTAACTCCTCCAGTCCATGATACTGAGGAGCATACCTCACCAATTGATTGAACTTGTGCTCATACTCTAAGAAACTAAGGTTGTCCTACCTTAGAGCATCAAATTTAGCTTGCTTCATATCCTTGATGGCATCACTGATGTACTGCTTCTAAAACAGCTAAGTGAACTCTGGCCAACTCATCCCAATATCTCTTCCTGGCCTTCTGTCCTTTTGGATAGCATACCTATCTCTGGTGGTTCTTCATCACATCTCTACACTGCCTACCAATTTGTAAGTAGCCAGTGACACTTTCTTGGTGGAGCTAAGTGGCATCCTCTCAAACATCTTCTCACTAAAGATTAACCACTCCTCAGCTTTCTCAGGCCCGGCTCTTCCATCGAACTGCGGAGGCCTAAGTCCTTGGAACCTCTCCAGCAATCTAACCTCATATAGGCCCTCTAGATCCTCAGCTCTATGTTTTCTAGATCTATGAGAACCCTCAGCATGGTGATGCTTTCCATGGTCTCTATGTCTTCTTCTACCTCTTCTCTTAAGATTTTCCTTAATCTCATTCCTAGTAGAGGAATGGTCATAGACTAAGGGATTGGTCCTAGATACCTGACCAATCTCAAATCTCACTCTTCTTCCTCTTGGATTTCTTCTATCCTCATCATCCACCTCAATAGTTTCATCATTTGTATCTTCTGATCTTCCAAAAGGAACATATTCAGTTGTGTTCCTAATCTCCTATTTGGCTTGTTGCTGTAAATTTTGAATTGGTTCTCTTTGTGGTTGTGCTTGTATCAGCCTTACTAAGTTTTCATTGATTAGAGCTAAGTTCCTTTGAAGCTCCAACCAAATCTGTGGCACTTTAGGGTTTGGCGCCCCATGTTGGCCCTGATTCCGCATTTCCCATCTATCCCTTTGCTGCCTAGGTTCAGTGGGAGGCCTTAGGGGTGGTTTCCCTCTCCTTGTGGCAACCATGGTTACTTCCCTATTCATGATTCATCATAGAGCACAAATAAAGATCATAGGTAATTTAATGGTACTTGACACCAGCAGCTGACCAAACTGCGTTCATGTATGTAGCTAGCATGCAAAGTGCAACTATATGTACATGTATAAACCATCCTCTAACCATACTCTGATACCAACATCTATTACCCACTACAGGGTAATCCAGCTATGGTGCCAGAACTGTGCATTTAAACTCCCAGGATTGGTGTGTACGGTAGGCCACCAGAACAACGCCCCTAGTGTACATACTCGAGTGACCCTCTTGAGCACTATGTAAATACATGTATATTGGTCTAACCATAATAAACATATTCACATTTATGAACACTGTGGTAGCTAAGAAATAAAACACTAACACAAATCTTAGTTTTGGCTTCCACGCATTAAGCATTATTACTAGGTTCAAAAATTCCAGCCACAGCACCCAAATTTCCTCTGATAAACTGTATCATTCTAGCCATGTGACCCCCTATTTTCTTTGCTCCATTATCAATTAGAGACTTAGATCAAACTAGGAAATTTTGTTTTACATCAATAGCCCACCTATGGACCAAATTATGGATTTTTTAAGTTGGTTACAAAATTCTAACCAAATGAACAGTAACTTAGCCAACTTTGAAACGTCATATCTTTGGCTACAAAGCTCCAAATTCAGAAATTCTATATCCTAGTTCAATCTATAGATGTGCTCTAGGTGTGGTCAAAATTTCATGCCAAGATTCATTCTACTAAGGGAGATATAGAACTTTGAGTGTAGAGTCAAAATTTTGATCACTTTATGACCATTTTGCCCATACAAAATTTTATAAGCATGCAAACACTTCATTCACAAGGGGTAAGCCACTCAAGGCTATTCCATACATGTCCAAGACACCTAGGAATTACATTCCCTTACAGCTAGCATCTTTACATAGCCAATACCAAAATTTACAAACAAGCAGCCTATATTGCACACTTAGGTAGCCTGTGCATAGCATCATCATACATAGCAAAACAGCCCACAAATGTTCACATACATTGTCCAAACTTCACATGCATTACATGTACATGCATCCATGCACTACATAATGTTCTTAACTTAGTTAAAACACACACCCTAGTTACAGGAGAGCTTTAGACACAATGCACTCCAGAAACAGAATGTTGGACAGCTGCTGCATAACACAATAAGCACCATCACTAAAAATACCAAATGTGCTCCTAAAATCACCAAACTTTCCAGATCATAACTAGACACATGGAAGTTCATGTACATGGAATTTCAGATGAAAACTCAAATGATAAGGGTCTGTTTTAATGTGATCTTTCTGCTGGACCTGAAATGGACAGAAAGGGGGTAAGTTTCTTGAATGAAACTTAGTAAGGGCTTATCATTAAAATCTTCAAACTCCAGTCATATACCTGAAATCCAAAGACACTAAAACACAAAAGTATAGTACAAATACACAAACATAGCCATCCAAATGCACAAACAACACGGCAACAAACAAGTGTAATGCTGGCAGAAATAAACACATTAGGGTTAGTTCATAAACATTCAAGTAAACATTATGTAATCAATATCGAAGCCCTCCTCAAGCTAATGCTTGGCCTTATGAGATTAATTGGTCTTAGTTAGTACTAACTTGGGCTCTAGAACCCCTGTAAACACTACCATCTTAGTGCATGAAAAACAGTAAGGCTGGAACCTTGTTCAAGCACTCCCCCTTAACCCATACTTGGTTCCTTGAGCTTTTTGCTCTCTTCCCAGCATGGTCATAGCTTCGTGGATACTTGATCATCATCTCAAGACAGTAAACAACCATGAAACATGAAGATAAAACCCTTACCTAAGCTGTGAAAGCTAAAAATAGCAAAGAAAGCTCAATAAAGCAAAAACTATTTTCTCTCTCCTGTTCAATCCGATTACTTTCCTTTGTAATTTCTTAGGAGATTGAGCTATGGTGGCTATGGAAGGTTATGGAGGAGCTAAGGGAGGAACTCTAGCTGGTGAGGGCCGAAAATAACCAAGAAAATGTAAAGAAATCAAGATATTTACTTGACTTGATTAGTTTAACCTTAA
>SMDT01001694.1:0-74811 GCA_005392925.1 Aquilaria sinensis
CACATGACGAAACTGCCACCGGCCACCACTCTGTACCCCCAGCGTCTTGCTGGTTTCTTTTTCTTGAATGCATTTCATGTTCCGTTCAAAAAACTAAATAAAAAAACCCCAGAACGGTGACTTTTTACCATTGGTTTGATGCTTTTGGACAAGTAAAAATGGGTTAATTGGTATTTAAATGTGCTTTGTAGTGAGACGAGACCATATTTAAGCTTTGGAGAAATTGCTGTTCCAGTTTACCTTTTGAAATGTTTGCAGTCAGTACTGGAATTATATGCCTAAGGAAAAAAGAAATATTCTCTTCCGTCCATAAGTTCTTTACACCATTTTAGCTCTTTTACTTAAAATTTACTTAAATTTATTTATATTAACATTTGCTAAAAAGTTTGAAAAGTTTATATTTAAAAACTAAGGAAAATTATCAAAACTCCCCTAAAGTTTGACGTAACTTACGGTTGTGCTCATCATATTCCAAATACCTACAATTAGCCCCCCTAAAAGCTTAACTCCATTAAAGATCGCTACCATAGAAAAGGAAAAATAACTAACTCAGCCCCTTTGAACTTTCCAATGACTTAAACTATTGGTAATTACTAACGTGAATAGCTTTTGGTAAGGTCTAAGCAATTAAAAAATGAAAAGAAATGATCATTTTGAAACAATCATGAAAAATTTGGGACTAAAGTAGAGTTTTCCCTATATTTCAATTACAAAATCACACACACTAACACATTCAACTCTTTCTCTCTGTCCTCTCCCCGTATCTCTTCCTCTTTTTCTATTTCTCTCTCTTGAAATACACACACACACACGTGTGTGTAAATATATCATATATATAATGCATCATATATAACGTATCATATATAATAATAATAATAATAATAATATTATTATTAATATAATAATAATAATATTATTATTATTATTATTATTGTTATTATTATCATGATATATTTTTAAGAAAGTAGTGGCATAATTTTATGAAAAATGCTAAATAAAATTATTTATTTAAGGAAAGAAAAAATGTTTGACTTTAGGAGGATTTTGGTAATTTTCCCTTAAAAACTACGAGACTTATAGTTTTGAAATATAATTTTTTTAAATTTTTTTAGCAAATATTAATATAAAAAAATTTAACTCAAACCTAAGAAAAAAATGGCTTAAAGCCTCTTTTGCTCCTTGAAACTTTGCCAACTCGGACCTTTTACCCACTGGACTTCGACTCGGTTTGACTCGCCCCTCAAATTTTGCAAAGTAGGATCTTTTACTCCCTTAGCCCAGTTAAATGGAAACTGGGTACTAAAATAAAAAATAAAAAAAAAGAGAACTGAAGAGCTAACTAAATCATTTGTTTAATTGTTGACCACTGTGAGCAAACAATAAGCATAAAGACTTTAGTTTCACATTTGAGATTGCCCATCTTTCCCTTGTCTTCACATATAAGTTTGTGTTAAGGCTTCTTATTATTTGCTCACAAGAGTTAACCATTGGATAAATGATTTAGTTAGCCCTTCAACTATTTTAGTTTCATTTTGATACACATTTTTCATTTAATTGGACCAAAGGTGATATAAGGTCATAGTTTACAAAGTTTGAGGAGTGAGTCAAACCGAGTCAAAGTCTAGGGGTAAAATGTCCAAGTTGACTAAGTTCAGAGGGGCAAAATGGGCTTTAGGTCTACAAAAAATGGTGCAAAGAACTTGAGATGGTGGTAACTAAAATAAACTTTTTGGGTAGAAGTCAATATATAGTTCTATAAACTATTATCGTCATTCTAATGTGGTCCTTTAACTTTACTTTATGACTATAAAAGTCTCTAACTCAACTTTCATGTTTTATTTTAATCCCTATCGTTAGCTTCAGTCGTTATTTCTAGACAAAAAATGCCTATGTGGCACTCAAACTGACACGTGGTGTCCTACTTCATAACAATGAGATGACTATATTGGAAGAATATAAAACTTTAGGTTGAAATTGACACAAACTACATAAACTCTTAGTTACAAGAAACATAGATTAATCCAAACTTCATATTCTTCCTCAAATCTTCTTTTTGTTACCATTGACGTCACCACCGTCATGGCCACCACAGTGCTATTGCCACATTTTGGAAGCATCCTTGAAATTCTAATTGGTTCTGATGTTGACCATTTTATTCGGTTAGTGGAAAAGGGTCTTTCATTGGGTGAAACAATAGTGTGCTCGTTTCCCTTTTAATGTTTTTCTTGATTAATCTTCGTGATTGGTCACCTGTATTGAACAGTGTCATATCGAAGAGGAGGCCATCGTTGTCTTCATCCTTATCATCATTTTATCATCATAATCCTAGTTCCATCTTTTGGTTTGAGTTTTCTTTGCCTTAACCATTTTCCTTTACTAATTTAGTCTAGGTTCTCTAATATCTACAAGTTTATCTAGGGTCCACTATTCTTCCATTCCTAAATTCTGTCTAATTGGTACTAGCTCCAATCTCTCTATTAAATTGGGTTGGTTTTAGTGTTTCCATGGTTCCGATTCAATTTTGTACCTATCCAAAATCTTGCTCTTACCCTATCATGTGTCATTTGTGGATGATGTACCTACCACATTCTTTGAACCTTTTTTATGCTCTGATATTATTTATAATGACTCAAGTTCAAAACTGGTCAACAGAACACTTGCCCACATCACATGGGCTATCCTTTAAAAAAAGATAAGTGTTAGGTGATTATGTTCTATAACTTGAGCCTATATATCCACATAAAACTTCCAACATTTCTCCCATGTGGGATTTGAAAATGTTACAGCTTCTTTAATTTTAAGTGGTAATAAGTGGTGTTTTTTTTTTTTGCTCTAAAGGATTTTTTAGGTTTTCATTAGTATCATTATGTGTTATCAATTTCTAGTTTTGGTTAATTATCTAGGTTTTGCACCTCTATTTTTGACCTTTCATCGAAGCGTTAACTTTTCTTAATTGCCCAGGTCTGACTAGCTGTAGTGTTCAAAAAGAAAAGAAAATTGGTGATCTTTACAATTTTTGTGCTAGTAGCAGAAAGGGTAGATTTAGATCTTGGCAGTGAAGTCAACACAAAAGAGGGAAAACAAAAAAACGGTGAAGTCATATGAATTGAGAAAGGACAGATGAATCAACACCATATTAATTAAAAGGAAAACAAAAAGGCTGTGAAGTTAATTTGGGTTGAAAAACGTATGAATTGAAGGGAAAAATGAAATAGGTGGGTTTCAAATGAATTGAAGGTAAAAACGTGTTATTAACCTAGAAAATTTGGGAAGAAGATGGAACGTCGATAATTTATATTTCAAGTCTCAACATTATGTGTTTGTGACAGTTTGTGTATGATGTTTTATTTTTGTAAATATGATCATTCATTATAGGTAAGGAAGAAGCCACTGTGGCTGTCCAGGTCTCAGTAGGATTTTTAAGACTGCCACATTAGCATTTTGGTTAAAGTTAACACTAAAATTGATGGAAGGACTGCAATTAGATCATGATATAGATACTAAGGAATTTTATAAGGACAAAGTTAGGGTAAGGGACTATATTAAGATGACCATTATAGTTAGAGAACTATATATAAGTTTTACTTATAAATATTTAGTGTATTTCAATACCTGTAACTCATGGGATTAGAGAATTTTTTCCAAAAACATTTATATATAGTATAATCATGTAGTGTACTATCAAGGTTGTAAGTCGTAGTTTATCCTGGTCTAGTTTACAATGTATTTGGACCATGGTGGTCGTTTTGTTGAGGAAAGTAGGAGTAGATATGTTAAGGGTCATATATGCTTAAGGGTGTAAGATGAAGATAAAATTTCATATTGTACATTATATAAAGAATAAAGAAGCTTCGATATAATGAAAAGACTATACGAGGCTTATATTATCATTAAATAATTGAGGTAGGCAACATGTTCTCAATGTTGCATGATGATGAATCAACAATTGACATGGTGAATCATGCAGTTAAAAGTGATATTGTAGAAGTGTATACTGATCATTATGTTGATGGGCCGATATTAGGTAATACTTGGAGGTCAAGTTCTCATATTTCTAGCTATCACGTTGGATTGGAGGTTGATGAAGAATTCGATGTGAAGGAGAAAAAGGGTTGATATTTTTAATTGGTCAAAATCTTAGATTGAGAAAGAATTTGATAACTTAATATGACATATAATATAATTGATCCTACTTCATGGTATGTTCCGTAGGAAGATCTAGGACCAAGTTCAACCAACATATATATGCAAAGTCAACAATTAGTCAGCCAAGCAAGCATCTTATATTATGTAAGCTTATGAAAATTGTCACCTACTATTTGGACTTCATTTTAGTCTACACATAATGACTGCATTCTAGTATAGGCCATATTGCTATTCACATATAACATAGCGCCTTGTAATTAAACTTTTTCCCATTCTTCACACTATAATATAGTTATGTATAGCCTACATTCTGTCTTACAATCCTTGCAAAAACAATTCTTGGTTTATTCTATGTTACCACAACATTTTATCTTTCATGTTTAGACTACACAGTTTGAAAGTAGTACAAGAGCTACACAAATTTCAAGAAGTATGGCCAAGGGGGAAAAGGTGGTGGTGGCTGAAGAAGGGGTAAAGGTAGAAGGTCTAGGCAGAGGTCTAAGTGGGATTGTTGGAATTGGTGTATACATTGATGAATCATGGACCAACATATTAAATGAAAGTTGCCACATCAAAACAATCATGTTCTTTACTAAAGAAGCAACAACATTATTATTTCATAATTCCAGTAATTTTCTTTTCCAACTAGGATTGCATTCACAAGTCATTTTGTGAATATTTTCATTAAATGTATTAGAATAATGTCGTATGATTGTGCAAAACCAAGAGCTGCTTGCCACTTTTGTAACTGATTATGGATAATCGGTTGATGTATTGTCCACTTTTGTAACTAAACCTTTATTGATGCTTCTGTCAAGATGTATTTTGGACAGCATGACTTCTAAATGCATGAAAGTTGTAAGGATTTTCACATTGGAGGTATTTTACATGTATCAAATATATATGCCAAAAATTTGGCAATTGCATTTCATTAGTAAATAATGTTTACAAACAACAATATAACCATAACTTTACATATAGTACATAACAATAGGGCTAAAAATTGTTGTTCACTTAGGTTTTAACTGAAGATGCTCACAAACATGAACATGCCTTGTTTGTGTTCTTTCATTCGTTTGGTGAAAAGATGGTGTTCATGTTTGTTCACAAACAATATTAAACAAACCAACTGAACAAACTTGTTTACGAACAGAAAAAAACAAACATGTTCGGTAATGATGCATATGAAAAGTTCATGAGCAATTTAAATGAACATAAATGAATATAAATGAATGAACATAAAAAAAATAACTTTGTAGGATTTAGGAGTTAGAACCATAGTTTTTAATACTGCGGTATATAATTTGCAACAAGTAAGGTGTACTCAATGTAAATGTTTTCACATTGTCATTTTTTTGCTCAAAATATCACAGAATATAGTGATATTTTTCACATACCAATCACCTTTTGTTTACATTATGTCAAAATAAAGTGGTATACTGTAAAATACTGCGAATTGTATACTACGGTATCCTATTTTTCATAGGGCATATGTGAGATTTTTTTTTTATCATTTTGCATCAAATTATCATACATAAATATGTAAAACAATAAACTATGATTAATACATATATTTTAACATAAATATTTACTTTTATTTTTTTGTTACTTTTTCTTTTGTGTGTAGTCATCTAACTTTTGGGTATTGTTATTGTTAGAGTATTGTTTCTTTTATCCTCATTTATAAATAAATTAGTTTTTTTAGGAATATTTATTTTCTCTATATGTAATATTTTTTAGGTTTTTTATTGTATAAAAATATCATCTTTCAAATATATTTTATTTATATTTGACAAATTATGACTGAAAAAATTAGGATACATATAAAAAGGTGTAAGAATTTTTTAATTTAATTTATTTTATGTTAAAATAATATTGTAACAATTTTTTTTGTAAAAACGGTAACGGTATGCGGCACTGTATACCAAGTGGTATACTTTAAAATTATGGAGTGCGGTATACCTAATAATAGTGGTATTTAATACCTTTGGTTAGGGTATACACAAGAGGAGAATCACATGTGGATTTAGGGATTTAGGATTTAAGGGCTTGTTAGTGACCAATAAAAAGCTAAACTTGGAAGAGTTGGGGATAAATGAGTATATATATGAGTATGAATAATAGATTAATAAATAAACAAATGAATAATAAACAAATGAACAAATAAAGGAATGAACATAAATGATTACTAATCAAATTGTTTATGAACATGAATAAATGAACATAGGCTTGTTTTTGTTCATTCATTTAAATAAATGAATAGAAAATTATGTTCATGCTTGTTCGTTTAGCTTAACAAAAGAACATAAATGAACTCTCGTCAAATGGTTCATCAAATGCTCTATTTGTTTATAGCCCTACGTAACAAGTTTGCTTATCCTATAACATTTTCCCTAACCTACTTGCATTACACACCTAACATTTCTTAACCATTTCCCCGACATAAAACAACGTAGACTACAACCTGCCAAAACATTCCTAAAAATAGGTAAACATGCTTATTTTCATCCTCTTTCCCATCCTATAAGCCAAAACCTTCAACTAATCAATTTGTTGAATGACTACCTTCAGCTATTGCTCACATCTGCAACCTTTACTACTGTCATATCCCAATTGCCTTTTTAGCGTTCCATTCTTAGCTTCAGTCATAATTTGTTTAAGATGCATCTCCTTAATTGCATCTCTCGAATGTTGGCCAATACTAGATCAATCCACTCTAAACCGTAATTCTTAGACTACTAAATGAAGCAAAATACTTTCACAATAGAGCAAAAATTTATCAATTTCAAGGAGAAAACATGTTCAGCATCATAATTATTGATATTATCCCACTTCGACTATTGTCTACTTTATTCACTTATAGTTTATTGCTTCTACCATTCTTCATTTCTAATTTACTCTCATAATTACCTTTGATATGTGTTTCAGGAATAAAGGAAAAAAATGAGAAATAAAACAAGAATTAAAATCATGTACAAAAATAGCATCACAATCCACATCTGTAAAGCATGACCAATTTACTAGTAGTAGATAAGGAAAAACACACTACTTCATCTTGCTCTACTTCTATTTATATCTAAGATCAACAGAACATTGAGAAATCATGATTTGATAATTTATCAAGCATGAGGAAAGAAATAAAAGAACGATCTTCAAATCTCAATTTATCCATGGGTTTCTTGTTTGTATTTATCATATTAGGTAGTCTTTAGAGCTATGTCTGTCCGTAAATTTTTTACATTTAAAACATAGCATTCAATTGACTCAGTTAAAAAAAAATAAATGAAGATCTAATTTACTAGATTGATTAAGAAATCTTAGCACAAGTATACATCTAGTTGTTGGGCTCTGGGTTAGTACTTGTACAAATAAGCTTGAGGGAATGAGTGCGTTATTGTACTCAATAAGGGGTCCCTCAATACCTATAAGGAAACTAAAGCAAACATGTACATATGGCAAACAAACAACCAAGCATTCAACAAACAACCATAAATAAGAAAATAAGAATAAATGCAATGCATGAGTGAATGACATGCTAAATAAAACAGTTGGGATTTCCTGCACTCTAAGGTGTCTTAGACTTACCGTGAGCTTAAACGATGAAGATATTTAAGACACTGGCTCACGTATTCCGAATATTTTACCTTCCTTAAATCTTGCTTACGAGTCCTAGAGTAAGTCGTCACCCACTCTTGTCCCTTACTCGTCTTTCCCTTGCTTATTGTGTAAGGTAATAGACTTAGTGACTTAACTTCGCAAAGTTCTTTGAACTTGACGTAGGCTCATTTACTAGACCTACTTACCAAGCTTCTTAGCTTGGTTAGAACTCCCTTAGGTATTCTTTAGAGCTATGTCTATCTGCAAATTCTGACATCTTAAACATACCATTCAATTGACTCAGTTTTAAAAAAAAAAAAGAATAAAAGAAGATCTAATTTACTAGATTAATTAAGAAATCTTAGCATCTCAAGATCAACACAAGGTCATTTTTCACCTCATGAACAAGAATGAGAACTAACAAATCACAGAAAGACCGAAACTTATTTTCCAACAAACTATTGCACTTAGAACCCATTACAATAATCAATTTAAGTGTCACTTATCTTACATGATACTTTGAACATTTAGAAAACCTTCAACCCATGTTCTTTGTGTCCTTCTATGCCATGTATTACTTCACCAGCAAACTGTAATAGCATGTCATTTTGGTTGCTGATTTAGTCATCGATTTCTTGTCAAATTTCCAGCTCAAGGTCACTGATGAACTAGACATAGGGGAGTGATAGTCTTTCGTTCAAACCTTGGCCCAAATTGAAGATGAAAGCACTAGCAGATTTTGAGGATTTCAAAACCATTTACTAACCAACCAAGTCAACAGAAAACACCGCTCTTTTATTCACATCACCATGTCCTTAACATTGTAAAGAGTCATGTAACCAAGCATGACTACTAAAGGGACTAACTCACATAGACTTTCTAAGTTTTTGGACTCAGTTGTAATAATTAACAAACTTAAAGGAGTAAGTTGTGATGAGTCATACTTTAGGGACTAACTCGTGTGAGTTACAGAACATGAGGGACAAATAGTGCATTTAGGCCATTCTATAATGTTGAAGTTAAATGGTGCACCTCAAACTAGGGTCAGCATTCTAATGCCAAATACATCAATCACGTTCAATACGTCAAACTGGGGTGAGCATGGGTCAAGTAGAACCATGGGTTTACTCAACCTAAAATGGTTGGTTTGGGTTGGGTTGCGTAAAAATTGATTATGGTTTACAAGTAGGTTCCACCATTGGAAAAATCATCAGTTTTTTGGTTGGTTCTGGTTTCATATGAAATCAACACGATGTAGAAGCAACCTGTGGTATATGCATTAATATATTATAAAATTTATTATTTTACATATATAATTATTTCTTAAAAATTATATTATAGGAATTTCTAGTCTTTTAGTTCTAAACCAAATCTTAAGACTTAACTATCCTAATCTTATTCCATAAACACATTCATAATTTAATAGACCATTGTTAGATAAGGGTTGTGGGTGCAATTTTATTGAATTTTGGTGTTGTTATAGGTATATGGTATAAGCCAAAAAACCTGAGAGCCATAATTGAAAACCCCAGAACCATGGTTCTGGTTTTGATCAGTTCTCGACTCTTGGTTCTGGGGTTAATTTGGAAGTTTTTGGAACCAAGCTTATTTACATTTAGTTCAGTTCCACTAGAAACCTGAACCATGCTAACCTTTTTCAACACCTTATTTTCGACTTATGGACCAAAATGAATCAACATGAAATTAGAGGACAACATTATTTAAGATTTAAAGTTAAAGGACTTATGGACAACATTTCACTGAAATTTTAGGTTTCACTCTGAGCGTCCGAAGTCATAGGTTTTATTGAAGGAACCCTTCCATATTTGAGGAAAGTGATTCTAGAGACTACAAGCTTTAAAAAAAAGAATCTTGTGAATGAAATACCTATGGGTCATAATTTCTTCCGCCTATTTTTAGGTAAGAGACTTCGAGCTTCTGCTGGTGAAAATCTGGAAGAAGGTATAGGGCCGAATGAAAAGGCATTTGTTAGATGGAGGCAAAATCTAGTTAATTCAATCAGTTCTACAATTTATTACATATACATTGGAGCTCAGTTTTTTTATTCCAAAGAAAGTGATTGACGCAATTAGTAAGATATGCAGGAACTTCTTATAGGCTGAGGTAACATAGGGCAGCATGAAAGTGCCAATTGCTTGTGACCAAGTTACTAGGTGTCAACTAGCGTGATCTCTAGGTATGAAATTACTATCTAATCCTCCAGCTTTTTTTGGATGTTTATTCGAACGCGGATCACCTTTAGGTGGCTTGGGCACACTTGTACTACATTAAAAATGGTGATCTATGGGCAATGGAACCTAGGTTCAATACTTCAAGTGTGTGACGTGGCGTTTTGAAATCAAGGGGATTGGCTGAAGAAGAGGTGCCCTAGGAAGGATGACGCGGAAACCAGTATTCAAAGTTTGAATTGATATTCTCTTATCTCCTACAAGGAAAGGAAGGTTGATTGGCATAAGATGATCTGGAGTAGATTTTCACTTTTGAACCATAATACAATAACATGGATATTAAAATTGGGAAGATTGTCTACCTAAGATAGACTATATCGATGGGGTATATAAGGAGTGAACTGGTGTTATCTATGTCAGAAAAAAGCTAAAACTTCCAACCACCTATTCTTCAAATGTGACTTTTTTTACCGAGTGTGGGGGAAGGTGTTTTTATGGTTGGGTGACCACTAGAGATCCCTCAAATGGCATGACGAAATGCTTTGGTTCAAAAACAGAATGAAGAATTAATCTATGATTTGCCAAATTACTTGTGCACTGTTTGTAGTCTTTGTTTACCATCTTTGGTAAGAACAAAATAATAGATTGTTTGAAGGTGGTGAGGAGATGGTAGATCGATTAACTTCACAAGTTAAATTTGATATTTCTATTCGATCTTGTCAATTTGAGTGTGATAGATTGTCACTGTGCAGGTCCATTATGTGGGCTTAAACTATGTATTATGCTCTTCATGTACAATTTTTATTCAATGAAAGTTTTATTATTACCAAAAGTTTAAGGACTGATTTAGAAAAGTTAAAAGTTATTGGACTTCAACAAAAGAAAAAAAAAAGGATAATGAGCTTTAGGACAAAAAAATCAGCTTTTCCCACACTTCTCCTGAAAAATTGTGTTGGCTCAAGAAATTAGTAGGAAGTTTGCCGGTTTACTTGAGTCAATTCATTTTAATTTAAGTTAATTTAATTTAAAATGATTAATAGTTATTTTTATATATTTTTTATTAGAAGTTAATTTCATTTGAAAGCTAATACTGAGTAGATGTAATATTTTATTTAAAATTTATTTTTTATTATGTTATTAAATTTTTTATAAAGTTTTTTAGGCATTAAAAAAAATAAAAATTCATAAAAATTTAATAAATTTATAAAAATTGTATTTTAAAATGATTATTACAAATGCATAATATTAATTTTCAAATAAAATTGATTAAATAAATGAAGATAGAAAAATAAAAATAAGATAAATTGGGTTAAGTCGAATTAAATTAACAACTGGGTTAATTCAGGGGGGCTGGGAAGAAATTCAGAAATTGCGGCCGCAGATAACGAAACGGCACCAATCGTCATCACGAACTGTCGCCTTCGGCCGCAATGCCCATAGAATTCCTTCGATGTTTGTTAGGTTTTGTTGCATGCAAATTTTGCCTCTGAAGGCTCCAATTAAGTCTATGCGTCGTACTATTAGGAAGCTTCTCAGTTATCGACGTGTTCCCTCCTTTCCCGTAAAACCTGCGCCGGAGGGCCAACAGTAACCCTATAACTATGTATTCATCGGCAGCATTGGAGAAAACCAGCCCCTCTCCCACCTCCTCCTCCTCCTCCTAATCCTACTGCGCATTTGTCTTCTTCTTCGTCTTTTGCAGCCCCGAGGATGGAGAGGAGAGTGATCGAGCAGAACAGAAGAAATCGCATGAGGACCCTTAACTCCCGCCTCACCTCTCTCCTCCCTCTTGAACCCTCCCAGGTTTTCTCATCTCATCTAATGGCAGATATACTGAAATTGAAAACACCGCAAAAAGTTTTTCACATAATCTTGTGCCATGGTTTCATTCAGTGCACAACAGTTAGCAGATCTCACTTACTTCGTACGAGCTTATTAGTGTGTTGACCCAAGTTTTTACATGCGCAGGGAAGAATGACGGTACCTGCTAAGCTAGAAGAAGCTGCAAAGTACATAAAGAGGCTTGAAAATCAGTTGCAGGAGGCCAAAGAGAGGCGAGACAGGTTACTGGCCAAGGGCAAAGGGAAAGCTCAAAGGTACTGGCCAAGGGCAAAAGGACAAGCTAGCACTAGTAGCAGCAGCTGCTCCATGCCTCCGAGAATGGAGATTCACGAAACAGGTTCGGCTTTGGAGATTTTTCTGGTCACTGTCGTGGATCATCAGTTCTTGCTATGTGAGGTCATCCGAATTCTGCACCAAGAAACCGTGGAGGTCTTGAACGCCAACCTTTCTGTCATCGGAAATACCGCTTATCACAGCGTTCATGCCAAGGTATATATTAACACTGCAAAATTAACTAGTTCTTCCTGCTGTATATGACATATTTATTCATGTTGCAGATAGAAGAATCCATGTTTTTCTTTCGAGCGGCGACAGTAAGAGAAAAACTGAACAAACTGGTAGGGTTTCAGAAGGGCTGTGTAGAAGGAAAATACGAAGAACAGGCGCCGCAACAACAACAATGGTCGTGGGACAACGAATTCGATTTCGGAGCTTCGGATTTCATGTTGCCGAATTATTTGAATAATTAAATTTGTCTACATATCTGGACTAGGCTAGGGTTTGGCTTATCTCTTGGGATGTGTAGGGTTTCAGAAGGGCTGTGTAGAAGGAAAATACGAAGAACAGGAGCCGCAACAACAACAATGGTCGTGGGACAATGAATTCGATTTCGGAGCTTCGGATTTCATGTTGCCGAATTATTTGAATAATTAAATTTGTCTAAATATCTGGACTAGGCTAGGGTTTGGCCTATCTCTTGGAATGTGTAGGGTTTCAGAAGGGCTGTGTTGAAGGAAAAGACGAAGAACAGGCGCCGCAACAACAACAATGGTCGTGGGACAACGAATTCGATTTCGGAGCTTCGGATTTCATATTGCCGAATTATTTGAATAATGAAATTTGTCTACATATCTGGACTAGGCTAGGGTTTGGCCTATCTCCTAGCCTCGTCACTTTTGTTCTTGTTACTTTTTTTTTTCTTTCAGAATTTACCAATAAAATCTTTTATGGCTTATAATAAAAAACTTTAATTATTAAACTTGTACAACTTGCTTTTGTAGAATCGTTTGTAGATATTTAATATTCTACTTCTATATTTATACATATTGTCGTTAACCTAAAATACCAGACATTTATATGCGGTTATGAAAATGCTTCCTCCACCAATAATATATAAACATCTTATTACCCATTTTTCTTGAAAATTATGAGTGCTGTCTTACATGAGTATGTCAAGTATTTTCTTTCAAAGTTCAACTTTGCTAAATAGCATATATATAATTACAATATGGAGCATTCATGTAATTGGAAGAAGTTTAAATATGGAAAATGGCATGTATTTCAGCCATTAAAATATTGGAAACAGAACATAATATTATGAGACATGCATAAGTTCGTTTATGTTCATTAATTAAGATAAACTGTTTGGTGAATAGTTAAGACGGCTATTTGGACAATCTAGAAAGCTCAAAATAATTTGGTCTTCAACAGCAAAAGCACGGGACTCTTAGTTATGCTCTCATCAACGATTCAAACTTTCTTTCTTCTGGATCTCTAATAGATCAGGTCAGGTCTGTTCTTCTTTGTCAACTTGGTTATTGAATCTCAACCTTTTCTTCACTTGATCATGGGTGTACTGGGGGCTTGGGTTTATTTGTTTTTCTTTGTCTGTTGGTTGATACCCCTCAGCTATACGTTACGAGTTTTTGGTTGGTCCGTTTTTTTTTTAATAAAATTCGCATTATCAATCAAACCAAAAAAAGCTAAATGAACTATATAATATATATGAACACAATTTTCTATTTTGTTATTTAAATGATTGAATACAATTAAGCTTGTATTCATTCATTTATATTTACGAATAGTTCAATTATTGTTCATTTGTTCGTTATTCATTTGTTTATTTATTAATTTATTCTTTATATTAATATATTTACCCATTTATGTCTAAATCGATTGACCATATGTGATCCTTAACCCATTTTAAGTTTATGTTTTCGTTTGTCATTTAGACTAAAGTGACATTTGTTTGTATTTATATAAGTATTCATTTCTTTAAGTTTGTTCATTTGTTAAAGTGGCGAAAGAAAGTTTCTATTTGATAATAATACTATTAATAAATATGTTTTCTATTATAAAGTGAGAATCTAAGCTGAAATTATTTTCCAGTCTAATCAAATATATTATTGTTTGAATTCTTTCCCTAGCATTAATACTAAATCTTTTTTATATTCTAAAAATTGAGAATTGTTTTTTTTTATCGGCAAAAATAAAGAATTGCATAATTAAAAGGCCAGCAAGGAGCTGGAACAGAACAAATACAGAGAAGCAAAAAACCCCCCACTAGAATTCTAAAACCAAAGTATATATAATTGATTTAACCATTAAAGCGAATATATACTAATTATGGAGTTTATGCATAAAATTTTTTGTCCGGTCGAAGTTGTTAATCCTTGTAACATTTCTTATAAATTTCTTCTGTTTGAATGAAAATTATTATGAATAAAAAATTACTAATAAATGAAAACAATAGAAATTTCAAATTAATCGAACTAAATAGGATAGAGGGAGAATTAACTTGGCTGGAGAGCTAGCAAGTGTCGTATTCAATTATGACTTACACATTGAAGGACAAAACCAGAGACCAGCTGTATGTAGTCAGTTTTGGGATAAATCGTGCGGCAAGGAGCGAATGATCAAACACAAGTCAATGTGCAGTGGACCAAAGATAGTCACGAGAACTCAGGCTACTTTCACGCGGTGATGCGAGGAAGATTAATGAAAAATTTCATTAACGGTGTAACTGTAAATGGAATATGGAGAGGGGAGGTTAAGAGCTAATTCATTTTTTTTTTCCTGAAAACATCACGGTGGTGCAGGCTTTATTAATGAAAAAGAAGCTCAACAACACTTACATAAAATAATTAGGGGCTTATATAAAGTAAATGACAAAGCCTGATTTAAAATAAACTCAAAAAGAAAACAAACCTATCATCTATGTTTTACAAGTAAAATCGGATGTTTACAAACTAAGCAAAAATAGTCATTAAATCCTTACCAACCCTATATTGGACTATATGCAGAAGTTGCCTCATAAGCTCCTCTGGAGTCCACACCCTACGTTGATGGATTCTCTCATTCCTCTCCTACCAAATGCAGTGTATAGCTCCAACAAAACAAGCTCTACGAATATGAGATTTCAAGTACTTTCCTTTCACACTTTTTCCAAACCACGACCACAACTGATCCTAATGATAAAGAACATCTCGAAGTTTCAGCAAGCTCGCAATATCCTTCCAAACTTCTCTAAAGAATAAACATATAAAAAAGAGATGATTTCTAGACTCAAGAGCATTCAAATAGAGAGTGCAAACACCTATTCACATCCACAAACTGCTGAAGTCAATCATAAGTAGACAATTTATTTGAAACTGCCATCCAATAAATCATAGAATGCTTAGAAACATTCAGATGATTCCAAACAATCTTGTGCCACCCTACACTTTCAAAGTTCTCTAGAATGTGCAAATAAGCCGATTTCATAAGAATCTCTGATTTTTCACACAACTCCAATCATCTCCAGCAACCAAATCAAAAAAACTCATTCGATCATCAAAATATGTCTCTAGACACTTGAAACATCATTACCAGCTCAAAACTTCTTACTTAGAGCAACTTGTTACCCACTCCCGGGTAGTCCAGTTATGGTGCTAAAATTGTGCATTTAAAACTCCCAGGGTTTGCATGTTCTGTAAGTCATCATAACAATACCTTTAGTGTGCATACCCAAGTGACCCTCTTGGGCACTATGTAATTGCATGCATATTGGTCCAACTATTACACACATATTCACATTTTATGCACACCATAGCCACAAGGAAGGAAAACACTAGCATAAGTCTTAATCTTAGCTACCACACATTAGGCAATCTTGTTAAGTTTAAGTAACCAGCCACTGTACCCGAATCTTCTTCCAAAAAACTATATTAATCTAGCCATGTACCCCCTATTTTGTTTTCTTCATTATTAAATATAGTCTTTAAGCAAACCAAGGAATTTGATTTTAGATCAATAGCCCACCTATGGGCCAAGTTATGGATTTTTCAAGTTGGTTACAAAATTCTGACCAAATAAACAATAACTTAGCCAATTTTTCAATGTCATATCTTTGGCTACATGGCTCCAAATTCAGAAATTTCAAATTCTAGTTCAACCTCTAGATGTGCTCTAGGGGTGGTTAAAATTTCATACCAATATTCATTCTACACAGGGAGATATAAAGCTTTGAGTGTAGAGTCAAAATTCTGGTCATTTTATGACCATTTTGCCTATACAAAATTTCATAAGTGTGCAAACACTTCATTCACAAGGGGTAAGCTCTCCAAGACAATCCCATACATGCCCAATACATATAGGAATTACATGCTCTTGCATCTAGCAACTTTATATAGCTAAAACGGAATTTACAAGTAAGCAGCCTATCATTCACACTTAAGCAGCTTTGCATCACATCACATACATAGCCAAAATATTACTCAAATGTTCATATACTTGTCTCATTTTACATATGCTACATGTATATGCATACATGCACTACATAATGGTCTTAACTCAGCTAAATACATGCACCCAAGTCACAGGAGATGCTTGAGACACAATGAACTCTAGAAACAGGATGCTGGACAGTTGCTGCGTAACATAATAAGCACCATTACTAAAAATATTAAATGTGCTCCCAAAATAACAAAACTTTCCAGACCACAACTAAACATATGGAAGTTTAAATGCCTGAAATTTCAGATCAAAACTCAAATCACAATGGTCAATTTGAATGTGATTTTTCTGCTGGACCTAAAATGGCAGAATTGAGGGGAGTAAGTTTCATTGTGAAACTTAGTAAAGGAAACACTTGGTTTCTTAAATAAATGTGAACCTTATTAAAACCTGCATCCAAAGACACTAAAACAAAAAACCATAATGTATATATACAAGATATAGTAACCAAATGCAACAACCATTCATAACCAACAAACACATGAAATGCAGCAGCAACATAAACCATAGGTTAGTCCATAAACAATGCAATAAACTTAAGTAAATCAGTATGTGATGCCCAGCAGCATCTTCGTCGGGTGACATTATGACTTCGGGAGGGACTTCCTGAGAGGGAGGACGTCTGGAGCAAAGATTTCCCAGAGGGGCGTGCCTGAAATACTCAGAAAAAAGGGGTTAGGAGGTCCCTTGAGTGTCTTTCCGGGGAGGAGCCTCCGACGCCCAAGTCAGCGCTCTGAGGGGAGATGGAGGAAAAGCAATAAAAGGCTAAGTAGCCTTGCCTGTTCACGTTTTCTCAGGGAGAGGAGGTCGGATGCTTTGCCAGGGCTTGTTTCCTGGTATTTATAGGGGTGCCCAGCCCGTTTAGATCGCGACACGTGTTCGGTCGGATACGACCTGTACTTTTGGGCATAGAGGACAGGTAGCCGTTTGTAGGCTCCTCGGGTCTGGGACCGAGACAGGCCGTGACAAGACTTGGATGGCGTCTCTGCTTGAAATCGCTGGTTCTTCATCCCCGAAGGCGATCCGTTTGGTCCCCTGAGGGAGCCGGTAACATCCTTGAAATTCCTGACATACTAGCCGAAGTCCTGAGTTCGAAGTGTTTGACTTCGCTCCTTCCGAGGTCAGTGATAGCGTTCCCTTCGGATGACGTTAGGCTCCCCGACCACACTTTTGGCGGGAAACATGTACTAAGAGAGGCGATAGCCCTTTGGCTATCAATATGAAAGCCCTCCTTAAGCATAAGCTTGGCCTTAAGAGAATTTCTAACACTAGTTCGTACTAACTTTGGGCCCTAGAAACCCTTAAATTCACTACCATCACTATGCACTTCACATTAGGTGACAAAATCTTCAATAAGTGCACTCTCCTCACTAAGCTTGGTTTATCAAGCTCATGGCTCTTTTCCAATCTTAGTCCTAGCTCCATGGATGGTTGAAAATACAATAAATAATCCATGAGAGCAAGAAAACCCTTACCAAGATGAATAGGCCGAATTTGAAGCTTGATCCTTGAAGAATTCAAGTAATAGCTCTAGTTTGCTTTCAGTTGCTTTCAATTACTTCCTTTTCTCTTCAATTTCAATCTTGGAGGTATGGTGGCTATGGAGGTGCTATGGAAGAAGTTTGGCTTTTTAAATTAGCTTTAGGACACTAAACATCCTTATTAGCCTTAATCATGCTTTATGTAATTTTCTTTGCCCATAAGCATGATTTCTTTGTCCTAAACTTATTGGTCCACATTTTGCATACATTTTTTACTATTCTTCAGGCCATAGCCGCCTCCCCCATGGTGGGATAACTCCATAATTCCACCCTTTAACTTAAGTCAAAAGCTTGAACACCTTAAGGTTTACACTAAGACATTTAGGTCCTTAATGCCTTTAGTGTTTTCTTTGTCTAAACTTGTCTTCCATGAGCAATTTGGTCCTCCAATAGCACTTTCATACCATTCATATTTTTCCCATAACTCTCTAAGGCTTTTTCTTGAGAGTTTTGCAATTAAGTACCCGAGTTTTCAAAACTTTACAAAAAGGTCCATAGGTTACTTGAAAAATAAGCAATCCTTAAGGCTTTTCTTGGGGGCCAAGTTACTAAGTTAGAATACTTTTAAGGAGGTTTTCATTATACCTTTTACCCCTCATACTTCAATCACTGTGAAGAGAATTACACAATATAATAATTTTTTGTATTATTATACCGCACTTGTAATTCTCCCATTTTTGTGAGGTGGTAACACAACTAAATTCCATGCTCTCAGCTAGAACAAGCCAAGACCCACTTGGTTTTTTGGAATATAGACCTAAGCCCAAGCTATTAGGAATTTCTGCCCAGTAATGGATCTAGTCCAACAAAAGGCTCAACAAGCTTTCTCAATATGATCTAACACTGTCTTAGACAGAGGGAATATATTAGACCTTTAAGATTGGATACTAAAGATGACAAATCATACTAATTGATCATAGCCAGCATATGGCAAATATTTAAAGCTCCAACTCACCAATCTCTACAAGATATTCTCAACCAAAGTTCTGTAATGTTTAATCTGCAATTGATCAATAAGATAAACACCAAAGTATTTAATTGGCAAAACCCCTTTTGGCATCTTTAACCCAGCAAAAATCTAAGATTCCAGAGCATCCTTAATACCTCCGAAGAACACAAAATTTTTTCACTATTAATCATCAAGCCAGTTGTATCAAAAAATATCTTAAGACAAAATTTGATAGCTTTAGCATCAACCACACCAGCCTTTGCAAATGTCATAATATCATCCACAAACAATAATTGAGATAATTTGATTCTTTTGTACTTAGGATGATATCCAACATATTGCTCGTCAAACAACTTACTACTGTATCCTTCATACTGTATCATAATATCAAGCATATCGTAAACCTTTCTCAAGTCAATTTTACTGCACATGCAAGGCTTAATTCTCTTCTTACTGTATCCTCTAACAATTTCATGGCATAGCAAGACATTATCAACAATATAACATTTTTTAACAAAAGCTCCTTGGCTATCATGGATTAAATAAGGCAATAACTGTTGTAGTCTGGAAGCTAGAACCTTTGAAATAATCTTCTAAAATACTGAGCAACATGCAATTAGCCGAAAGTCAGCTGCCATAGAAGCATGCACATGTTTAGGAATTAAATGCGAGGCAATAGTAGGCAGTTTAGGTGGGATCTCACCATGCTGAAAAAATTGAATAATAGCGGCAGTAATATGCACACCAATAATATCCCAGTCATGCTGGAAAAATGCTACAGAGAAACCACCTAGGCCAAGGGACTTACTTGCTCTAATACTTCTCACTGGAACCTCAATTTCAGCTTTAAAAACTTCCTGTTTCAGTATTGAGTGATGAGAAGTATTCACCAAACTACCACTTAAAACAATAAAGCCATTTACCTTAACAATATTTGAACAAGGAGCACCTAAAATGTTGCAAAAATAATTGAGTAACTAATCTTTGATATCTTGCTGCTTTGTGAGTTTCTTTCCATTTCCATCATAAAGGAAGTTAATAGAGAGTTTGGCATTTCTTTCTTTCATTCGAGCATGAAATTTTTTTGTTTTGTTATCATCTCTTAACTTGATCCACCCTACAACTACCTTTTGTGCATAAAAATTCTCTTCTTTTCTCTTCAAATCCCACACATATTTTCTCAGCAGACTCCATTTTTCAGCATAATTGAGCCAAAAGAGCCAATTCATTTTACTTAAGTGAACTTAATTCAAAATAATTTATTATTATTTTCATCAATTTTTCTTGGAACCAATTTTATTTGAAATCTAATATTATGTACATGTCATAATTCATTTGAAATTAAATTTTCATGATGTTATTAAATTTTTATGAATTTTTCTAGTTTTAGGTATTAAAAAATGAAAAATTAATAAAAATTATATTTTCAATACATTAGTACACCTACATAAATATTGGCTTTTAAATAAAATTAGTTCCAAGTAAAAAAATGTAAAGGATAAAAATAAATCATTTGAATTAAGTAGACTTAAGCTAAAATGAATTAATTCTAAGTCTGAAGTTTTCAACTACTTGAGATCTCACTTTCAAAAACATATGTTGTTCAGGCCTGAGTTCATTAACAACAAGTCTAGGAAACTAAGCTCTGAATTAAAGGAAGCTTAGGAGTTTCCCATTTCATAAGAGGAAACTCAGGAACAAGTCCAAAGCGTCGAGGCTGAATGGATCCAATTTCAACTTCATCAAAAGACATTCGCAAGTTCTAAAACAAGGCATAGTAAAGTTCGTGAAACATTTTAAGGATCTGGAAAATTGGAGAAAGGTACCAATGCCTCATTTCTTAGTCTTGTACCAAAGAAAAAATAATCCAATCTCGCTTTAGGAAATTCAGCCCATCAACCTTATTGGTTGTCAATATAAGATTGTGACCAAGGTATTAATGGAAAGGCTGAAGTTGACTCCTCCAGCCGTAATTAATGAAACTTAGTTACGTTTATCAAAGGTCAACAGATTTTAGACAACATTTTGATAGCAAATGAGGTTGTGCACTATCATGCCCCAAAACCTACCTTAAAAATCTTGGGACAATGACACGCTGCAGATTCACAAAAATAAATTTCCCTAAGTATGTAAGGCAATACCATTCCATATAATTCCAAACTTATAAAACCTAACTTCTAATAATGAGTGGCGGAGTAACTACAATATTGGAAATCGAAACATAATCCATAAAATACCAGAGTCCTCAAGAATGGAATGAAATCCAATGTCTTTCCTAAACATAAATTAATTTCTAGTAGTAGTACTAACAAAATATTCCTAACTATCTCGAATCGCGGCTAGCCTTATAGTTACTCCTACTAGATAACTCGAACTACTTGTTATTTATGTGAAGGGATGAAAACAGGGCGAGCACGAATGCTCAGCATATGATAGATTTTGAAAACAGAAATACAATATATAAAACCTAACTTCTAATAATAAGTGGCGGAGTAAATGCAATATTGAAAATCAAAACATAATCCATAAAATATCAGAGTCCTCAAGAATGGAATGAAATCCAAAGTCTTTCCTAAACATAAATTAATTTCTAGTAGTAGTACTAACAAAATATTCCTAACTGTCTCGAACCGCAGCTAGCCTTACTCATACTAGATAACTTGAACTACTAGTTATTTATGTGAGGGAGTGAAAACAGGGCGAGCACGAATACCCAGCATGTGACAGATTTTGAAAACAGAAATACAATATACAAAACATATATGGATTAGGCAAAATTAATCTTTGTAAAATAACACTACTAAAAAAAGGCTATTTTCTAAAGGCTTTTTCCAACTGCTTCACATTGGAAAATGACAATTTCCAACGTGAAGCCATTGGAAATCATGTGTTGGAAAAAAAATTCGAACGGCCCAATGGTTTTGTTAGAAAATGGGCCGTTGAAATTTCCAACAGTCAAATCATCCAAAAGTTTTCTTAAACAGTGGAATAACTCAAGCCGATGGAAGTTTCTAATGGCTTAGGCCGATGGAAGTTTCCAATAGCCTAGCCATTGGAAAATTATTTTAGAAAACTAAAAAAAATATATTATTAAATAATTTATATTTAGCAAAATTATATTTTATATTAGTACAAAAAATTAAAATTATTATTATTAAAATTATTTACTAAACTTATATTTTACATTATTACAAAAATTTTAAAAAAATAAAAAATCATAATAGATCTTAACACCAAATTAAACATATGAACAAATCTAAACGAAAATCAAAAATAAAAAATCCTAAAAAATCTGACCAAGAAATCAAACATCCGAACAGATCTAAACAAAAATCAAAATTAAAAAATCCTAACAAATCTGAACACCAAATAAAAAATTTGAACAGATCTAAACAAAATCAAACATCTAAACCCATCTTTTCTAGTGATCAAGGAAGGTGTGGAGGCCGTGGAGGCAGGTGAGGAAGCCGTGGAGGAAGCAGAAAGTAAGGTGTGGACTACGTGGAAGCGGTTGATGACGGAAAGGCTGAGAATGGTGAAAGGGCTGAGGATGGGCTGTGAAGGCTAGGCGAGGCGGAGGATGGGTTGCGAAGGCTTGGCAAGGCCGATGGGCTGCATGGAGGATGAGCTGCGAAGGCCGAGCGAGGTAGAGAATAATGCAAACCCCTTCGGTATAATAGCCAAGAAACATACCCAAGATGCTAACAAGTCCCACAAGAACATCAAAGATATTGGATTTAAGACCCCTATCTCTAATCAACTTGTGATTAGAAACAAGAAGTACAAGAACCTCAAAGAATACAAACTTGCTTGTGCACCAAGATAGTCTGCCAATAACCAAAGATAATATCTCTTAAAAGAGCAATATTATTGATGTCAAAAGCTGTGGCTTACAGCCAAGAAATAAGCCTTTTTATAGGCCAAAACTAGATTAAAAACTAAGCCAAATTCGTATAGAAAACCTAAGTTCAAAAGACATAAGAAATCCTAGTCAAACTAGGACTCAAACACATGTTTTCCATATGTTTTAAGTATACAGTGTATGCCACTTATCCCATATGATTTAATCACTTCCCAGGCCTTAATAACGTCATAAAAAATGTAAATAAATAGGAAATTAAATAAAATAATGTAAGAACACGAGATTAGCCTTAAAAACCCCTAAATAGTCTCTCAAGTGCACTAAGGGCTCTTTTAGGATTTTTCTCTTGGATCTTCTTATTTCGGACACTTTCTAAGTGATCATTCAGCTTGAAACTCTCCAATAGACTATGTATGAGAGTCCTTAAGCTTTTGTACATGAAAAATCTGACCATATAAAGAAATGGCAGGAGATGCCTCCAAAAGAGTCTCCAAGGGTACTTGTGTGGGCTCCAGGCTTTGAAATTATGCACTTAGGTATGTAGAACATATGCAAGCTACTGGATTGGTTTCCCTTATATAATATATGATCCAAAAATGCTAGAATAAAGCTTAAGATATGTCCTTGGCACCATGGATATGAATTGACAAAAATCAAATTCCCTTTAGGCTTCATTTGAGCATGATGAAATAAAGACTAAGGAATTTGTCCTCCCTCGAAGTATGCTACCTTCTCTTGACCTGGATAGCTAGGAAATAACTTAAGAAAGGTATATTAACTTGAAATAGCTTCTTTTAAATGGTTATAGATCTGTTGAGCCTGAACTTGCTCCATTAGGGTTTATAGGTGTACTTTAATGCTTCCATTGGTGTCACGGCCTTTCCTTGAGACATAGGTTGCTTTCCTTGCATGAAAAGGCCGGAACTTGATGGATGAAGTCACTTGCATGGTAGAGAACACGTACAAGGCCTCCTTTGCTTAAACTTGGTCATGGAAGCTCCAAAAGATGCTTGAAAGTGCCAATTTGAGCTCCTTAGCTTCAATGGCTTCAAGAACTCCTACAATGTGCATGAGGATACTTAATTTATTCACATCAGAGAAGCACAGCAGACGGCTACAAAGGGTAGTCAAGAAGGAGGAACACGATAAACTGGTGAGGTTAAGGAGCACGACAACTGTGAAGGCCAGAGGGTCAGAAGATGAGACGAGAGGAATGAGGGTTTGGTGCCGCCGGATGGGGTGAGAAGAAGAGACATGAGAGTTGAGGATTAAGGGTTGAGAGTGAATATGTGAAATTTTAAGGTATAAATAGCTAGGGTTTGGTTGGGTTTGGGTAACTTTGGGCCTTTAGGCCAGTAGACACTTGTTCTGGGTTATATGATATATATGTATATTACTATTATTATTATTATTATTATTATTATTATTATTATTATTATTATATATCAAATATATTAAATATATTATTGTACATCATATGTTATAAATTATACATTATATGTGTGTGTGTGTGTGTGTGTGTGTGTGTGTGTGTGATATATATCTATATATAATATACATATATGTATGTATGTATATATGTATGTATATGATACATTATAATACATTATATATCATAATATATATTATTTAAATTTCAATATAGACTACTTTTTTTTCTAATTTAAATCCAATTAATAAAAACTTAGAATGAAAATATGGTATATATTATAATACATATAAAAATAAAATGCGTTCATATATATGTATAAATATAATGTGTATAAAAATATAATAATAATAATAATAATAATATGTATAATTTTAATACATACTAATATATTTTTATCTTGGTAAATATATATTATGATATATTATATAAATATATATGAATATAAATATCAATTTAATATAAATATATTATTATTATTATTATTATTATTATTATTATTATTATTACTTTCTAAAATTGTAAAATTTTATTGGTTCTAGATTTTCCAATGGCGTTCACGTTGGAAATTAAAATTTTGAAATTTCCAACTGCCTTCGTGTTGGAAATTTCAAATGCTAGAATTTCCAATAGCCTCGCTTTGGAAATTTCTAACAGCCTTAACGTTGGAAATTGAAATTTTTAAATTTCTGACAGCTTGATGCGTTGAGATTTTCCAACGGTTAAGTCATTGGGAAATATGGTCTTCAAAATTTTCAACGGCCAATCCGTTAGAAATTTTTCTACCTATTTCCCAACTGCTCATTGTGTTGGAATTTTCCAACAGCTAGGCCGTTGGAAAAAAGGGATTTTTTTAGTAGTGTAATAACGTAAACCTCAGGAAAAAGTACTTGAAGAGTCTAAGAATAATTAATGCAATAGCAATTTTAAGAATCGAGTAAATAATATTTGCAAATAAAAATAATTGAATAAAATGGAGCATTTTGAAGACAGAAAAAAATTTGAAGCAAAATGGGTGAGGTGATCACTGTGACTACACTTAAACCATTGTAGCATTTCCAAAACTGACTAAGAATTATCATAGGTTGAGCACCCAGAAGGACTAGTCCAAAAAACAATGCACTCCGAAATAGGATGAAATAGAATACGCTATGTAGAGGGTGTAAAACTACATTTTCCAGTACTACAGATACCAAACCAATACCCACAAAAAAAAGAGTCAATGCAAAAATTTAGATCATTAAAATTATCATAAAATTTTAGTGCAAAAATATCACAATTAAAACATATTTGATCCCAACTTAATTAATCAAACACAATATGTTACATTAATAGGGTAGAATTCAAATAAGTAAATAAACAAATAAATAAATAAAATAATTGAAAAATAATTTTAGAGTAAAAACATGTATTTGAAAACTCTTATTTTGATTGAGAACTAATTTAATAAAAAATAATTTTAAATTAAACTATTGAAAGATTACTAAGTTGGAAAAATTAACACTTTGAAAAAATAATATACATCAAATATCTAAACAAATTGTATTTTCGAAATTGTGGTAGACACTTACTTCATAAAAGCAACTTTCCAACTCTTAAAAAAATAGTTATGCAATAAGGTTATGTAAAAATATAACCAATTTAAGAAATAATCCAAAATAATTGTCTAATAGAGACTTCAATGGGCATTTCTGGAGCCTAGCAACTCGCTGAACCACTGTTAAAAGCCCTAGGGACTGATATTTTAATAAACCCGATTCTATGCTGAAGCTTCCTACTTACAATTACACTTTCACTTACAGTGATCAAATTGTAGCGTTTTAATCTTTAGTATCTTATTAAACCAGAATTAATACCCTAAGGACCTATGTCATAGTTCACCCATTATTTCTCAAATCATTGCGTCTTCGTCTTCTCCGTTTGTAATCTTACTGACGCTCTCCAATTTCCCCTGCCCAGCCAAAATCTCACCAAACTTATTTCCAATTCATCTTAAACAATCTAAAATATAAACTATCTCTTCCAATTATCAAAAGTAAATTATATTCAATTAAATTATCAATCCAAATCCCTTTTCAAGTTCTAAAAATAACTGACACGTGTATTAAATATAGCTAATAATTACTCACAAAACATTGTCCTCTTGCAGAAATTTTTTTAAAACAGAAAAAATAGTAATTTATTAAATTTAAGAAGAGTCTTACAAGCAAAGCTCTAGCCGGGTACTGGAGCCATTTTTTAAAAACTATTCTGTGGACCTTTAGTTCTTATCTAAACAGGGGCAAGATTACATAAAAAAAAAATACATGAAGCCTTCGGATCATGCCACCACAAATACCAAGAACATTTCAACTTTTCACACCTGCCTGCAATCCATACATAGGAATACAATTTAACTTTATCAAAAGCTTCATTAACCACAAAAGATTTACATTTAAAAATCACATTGTTCTTCTTTAGCTAAGTAATCCACGTTATGCATAACTCGACCGCGTACAAGCATTTTCTCCGCCCAAGGTTTTTAATTTGGTGCTGACCTTCCTTCACTCAGTCATTGAAACATGTGTTGAAAGGACAATCCTTTTCCCACACCCGAAATGAATAGCAACAACGAAACAAAATGTGCTCTGTTGATTCTTCCTCAGCATTACAAGTCTGACATAAGTGATCAACCGATTGTACTTCTCTGTTGATAATATATTGCCTTCCAAGTGAATATGTCAATCTTCGTTGACATCCATTTTGTTCCAAAGAGTTGCTTCACTTGTCACCTGGGATTCCTCTGTTTTTCCTTCAAGGTAGCTGAACATCTTTGCTGCTGTATAAACGCCATCTGATCCATATTGGTTCATCATTTTTTTTAGGGTTAACCTGTACACTTTCAAGCATTTTTATCAAATCTTCTAACTCTGCTACCTCCCTACCCCTCAACGTCCTTCTCCACTCCCAAGCCCAAATCCACCGACCATCCCTCCACACTCCTCTTTGAGCAACTACACTTTCTTTTTCACATTCTAGCCTAAATATAACCATTGAAACTTCATCATCAACCTCTCCTCTCCCACCTTAAAATCCGACCAAAACCTCACTCTATCCTCTACCAACTTTCCATCGTAAAGAGCCCGTTTAAAACAACTCCTAATTTTTCACAATCACCGCTTAAATCAATGATGCTTCCCCAAACCTGACCCTTTATCCTCTCACTTACATCCCTCTCCAACCCCCCTTCCTTCTTGTAAAGAATAACCATAACCTTTTCCACAAACACGAAGCACCCTCCTCACATCTAAACCTCCACAGCCTCTTTAATGACATGGAAATATTCTTATAATCTAGACTCCCCACACTTAACTAAGGGTGAAAATGGGCCAGGCCGGGCCAAGCCTGAGCCTACTAGGTTTGAGCTCGGTCCTTTTACTATTTGGCACTACCCAAACTTAAGCTTGAATTGCTCAAGCCTAACTCAAGCTCGGCCCGTAAGCTTGTCAAACTCGAATAACATATATAATCCTGTAGTACCATAATTATAATTTAGATGAAAATTGGGACTAAATATGTAATTTTTTACTGAAATAACCAGAGAAGGAAAACTGATAGAAACTATCCCAAACTTTTAATTATTTGCATATCTACCCTAATTTTGTAAATTTCATAAAAGAGCCATCACCTTCCTCACGTCAGCTGTAGAGCCAAATCTGCGATCGAACCCAGCACCTCATTTAGGTCAGTTTATCATCACCCAATCTCGTGTCCATATTTATCGCCTTTGTTCGAATCTTTCTCGCTTGAATCGTCTTGTCCCTATCTCTATCATCGTCATTCAGAAGCTCCTCGTCATTTGAAATGGCAAGACCCGACTGCTGTTCTAGCCACCAAAATCTTCCATTTGCCTCACTGGCTAGCCCAGAGGAAGATGCCGTAGAAGGCGGCCCCAATTGGGATGGCAGCCTAGAGGAGATGGTGAGGGGCTATGCTAAATTTGCTGACCATGGTGTTAAGTGGATGGGAAGGTGACGAGAAAGGCATAATAACAGTGTCAAAGAGAGAGAACGAGCTGAGGTAGAGAAAAGGGCCTAATGAGAAAATGGCTGAAGTGATAAAAACTCGGCCTGTTAGGCCCGTGAGCTTAAAGGGCTGAGTATTATCAGGCTCAACCTCAGCCCTAAATAAACTCGAATTTATTTTTCGGCTTAAGCTCGAAAAACCTTAACTCGATCTATACGAACAAAGTCCGGCCTCTTTTCACCCCTACACTCAACCCACCCACCTCTTTATTTTTTATCACCTTACTCCACTTAACCCCAGTGATTTAGCAAACTTTCAAGAATATATATATATCTGTGTGTGTGCGGGGTAAAAAAAATGTAAAAAGCTATTGTTGTTAACTTCTTTTCATGTAAATGTTTATGCTTTTATGTATATCAAAATAACCTTAAAAATATGGTCTAATTACCTATTTGACCCCTGTACTATGGTGATTCAACCATTCACTTCCCTGGACTTTTAGGGGATTATAATCAAGCCCTGAACTTTAATGACCGGGACACTTTTCTCCATTAACTTGGTAAACCGAATGTTTTTTATCAGTTATGTAATAGAAGTGCATCTAATTGCATAATTTAAAATTTTAGGCCTCTAATTGTACAAACCAATAACTTTTGGACTAAAACTGTAATTAAACCAGTAGAAACTAGAAACCGACAAGATTTCGACATGATTCCAATGGTCTCGGTTCCAATTTCAATTCCAGTACAATTCCACACAATTTTGACGCGATTCGGTATGATTTTGATAGTCTCTGTTTCGATGCGACTTTACCTAATTCCAGCAATCTTGAATTTGGCACAATTACGACACTACCGATAATCTTGATTCTCGCCCAATCAAGGATGAAGTGAGTCTGTGAATTAAGACTGAATAATTGAGGAGGGCGAATCGAGACTGGTTAATCAAGGAACGAATGAATGTGAGGAGCAATGAACGAGATGAGGACAAGATAGATTAAGGAATGGATAAAGGAGATGAGCAATGAATGGACAGGCGACGACCGGTGGATGAAGCTAGCAAGAAGAGACAATTGGGAGGGGTAAAATTGGAAAATGAGACGAATGGAGTACTAAAGAGGGAGGAGTCAAAACATTTGGGTTCAAGAGATAAAAATTTGGAAACTTAAGTAGCAATTAAGTGAGTTTTTTCCTTTTTAAATAAACAAAAGTTAAGTAAATGGAGCAAAATGGCCCGGTCATTAAAGTTTAGGGCTCAATTAAGACCTCCCAAAAGTCTAGGAAAGTAAATGACCAAGTCACCATAGTACAGGAGTTTAATAGGAAATTAACCCAAAAAATATTTAAAAATATTTATTGTTTATGATTTCCTTAGTCCCTTTTAGACTCACACAAAAGACACACACTCTCTCTCTTAGATTCTAAGAGATACTACACTGAAAACTAAAATCAAGTAGCATATAAGATGGGAAGGTTTTCTTTTTGTAAGTCACAGGAGATAGTATAGGTATAATCTAGCCAGTCTTGTACCTCATGTTAACTAGCCTATAGCCACCCACAAACTGTAAAGAGAAGATATCTTTTCATAAGCCAGGACTTTAACACTGGTTGGTTGATATGATGCTCTTCATGCCAACTAGGCTAAGATCCAAATTCTAATTGATACCTTTTAAAGATTTACTTGATTGTTTACATTGAAAAAAAAATAAATCAATTTTTTTCTAAAATTAAGATCATAGATGATTTATACTCAATAAAAGCACATGCTCAATTGCATAAGATATATTTACCATTTGAATTTTGTTAAATAATTTTAAATTATAGGTTTTTGTGATTGACAATGAAGCTTACCATATGGTATGATATTAATGCTTGAAATTGCTTTAAAAATGTTGAGTTTCATTTTTTTTAAATAATCATAAGGGCCTAATTTGTAAGTTTGGAAAATACTACCATCGTCCCATTTTAGTTGAAACATTTGTCTGGGCACGGAGATTAAGGTGTATGTAATTTGTGTTATTTTTTTATGTAGTAAAAGTTTAAATAATGATTAAAAAAGAAAATATTCTTTTTTGGGTTTTGTGCAGTGATAGGTTGAGTGGAGATTAAAAAAAGAGTCTTTATTGGGTTTCGTGTAAAAGGATTATTTAATTGTTTTAACTTTTCCAAAAGAGGAAACGTTTCAATCTTTTGGGACTTCCCAAAAAAGAAATATGTTTCAAGTAAATTGGGACGGAGGGAGTATATGTTTTTAATTTGAATACACTTATTTTTTTTTTCTTCAATATTATATTAAAAATTCTTAATTCCATCTCCTTATCCTAAAACCCTGGCTTTGCTCTTGCATATATATATATATATATATATATATATATATATATATATATATATATATATATATATTCTTTTATGCATTGTTATTAGTGCTTTTATTAAATATGTTCTTTTTCAGTTGCTATATGATTTTTTTTCTTTTTTGTTCTTTTGTGCATTCGCCATGGTGCTTCCCTTAAAAAAAAAAAAAAAGTGGGAAGACAACTACCCAAGAAACAGTATAAAACAAAAGACTAAAAAAGAAGACAAAGTAGAAAAAGAAAATAAGCAATGAGAAAACAGAAGCAATGACAAGACGAAGCTTTATATTTTAAAATAAAAGGATAAATATTGTCCTTAAAAAAGCTGGTTTAGAAATTTGATTCTAAAACAACCGGTAAAAAATTGTAGAAAATAAAAAGAAAAAAGAATCAAACTATGTAGAAAAGGGACAGAATGAGTCGTTTGTACAATTTCAACCCAACTCTTGCTGCTCTCAGTCGTAACGCGTTAACCATTTTGAAAACAAGCCGTACTGTGGAAAGTTACCAAAAATGTTCAAATTACTAATGGATTCGGTTGTCTTGTTAGATCTGATCCCTGTCTGTCGGTGTTTTGCTGATTTACTCCTTAATTTGTGTTGTCTGTCTGTTGTGTTTGTGTTGCCTTTTCCAGGAAAGCGTGGAGATGGCAATTAAGTGGGTTAGGTTGAATTTGGGTCAAGTCATTTAAGTTCAGATTTAGTCGGGTTAGCATCAACTCAAATTCACGTTGGGTTATTTGGGTTATGGTTGATTTTGGGTTGAGTGCGGGTCAATCTTATTCATGTTCGGGTTTAATTCTGGTCGAGTCAATTTCAATCCCAGGTAATTTCAGGTTGGATTATTTGGGTTTCGAGTCAAATTTGGGCAGATATTCAGGTCTAATCAGGTTATTGATATATAAGCTGAAATAACTTGATTAATTCAATTTTTTATTTAGATTTTGCTCAAATTTAAATTAAAGAATTTGATTTTTTATGCAAATATTTGAAATGTTTAAAGACCCATGTTTCAATTTTTGTGAGTGACTAAAATGAAAATTTCAAAATTTAGGTACCTCATACCTAAAAAATTACTAGGAATAAAAAATAATCTAAAAAAATTAATTTAACTGCATATAAATATATTAATATACAATTATTTTAATAAAAATACCTAATTCAGAACTTTGCAAATTCGATTAATGAAAACTATAAACTCAGCCATTTTAGAACTTAAGAATTTGGTAGGATCAGTGCATTTAAATTATGTTATCACTTCAAGTTATAATTTTTTAGGAATTTAGAATCATTATTTAGGGTCAAATAGGAATTAATTTACTTTCGGTACTAATTTGGATCCCTAGAAGTCATTTGAAGTCAGTGTAGGCGAAATACAAGAGTTTAGGTGTGCATTGAAGATTTTTAGAAAGTTCTAGGAAAATTGAAAATTTTAAGGCAAATCTATCAAATCTCAAAAGTTTGAGATAAATCTGAAAATTTAATGAGACAAAATCTGATGATCTCATAAAGTCTCATACTAATTTAACAAATTTTAGAATTAGGTCTTGTATGGTTTAGACTTAGATCTTTTTAGGTTTGGATCAAGTCAGTCACAAGTTTTGGTCATTTTGTATTCGAGCCATTTGGGTTCTGTCAAATTTGGGGTTGAGTTATTCCGGGTTCAGATATTTCAAGTGTTACTTTAATCGGATTTAGGTTTAGGTTAGGTTGGATACAATTATGTTCGGGTTATTATATTTTCAGGTCAAGTCAGATTTGAGTTCGGGTGAGTGTTTTCAGGTTAAGTCAAATTTTACCACGCCTAGGAAGGCGAAGCTTTATCTGTTTAGGTGCGGGTTGTGATTCGGTCACGATTTCAACTCCCTAATTCGATGACCGGATAGTGAAACAAGGGCGGGAGTGGCTTGGGCTTCAACGGAAATGTAGGGCCAGCCTTTCAGACTAGCGAACGACGATCGGAGGTGGAGGAAAATGGCAGAACGTGTAACGGGTACGGAAGGGACAAGATGTGCCCTTTCCCATCCTCGATACATTGCCGGTGACTGGCAACGTTTGAGAACAATGGCACAGGACGAGACCAGGAGGCATCGTTGGTGTTGATGAAGTTGTCGCGGTCTATGGGGCCGTGAATGGAGGCAGAGGAGGTGAGGTCTTGATGTCGGCGATGGTAGAGGGGAGTAGGGAAGGAGGGAGGGAGATGGGGTCTAGCTAGTTAGATGTACAAATTTGGTTGCGCAAATTTTTTAGGGAATAAAGATAGAAGGGTAAGAGTTGATATTTGACAGAATTAACTTTCTATGGGGAAGTTTAAGTATATGAAATATGAAGGCTATAAGTGTAGATTTACCTATACCTCAGGGGATCTAGGTAATTTTCCCATACAAGAATTTACAATTTCGCTCATATTATTTAAAACAAAGCAGATACAGTAGTTTCCACGAAATCACAGAAATTATAAATCTAGTTGTAAGCATTAAAATGCACAAATTTAGAAAATTTGTCGTATATTTCTACATCACATGAACCGTACAACCAAGAGGGAAAAGCTTCGAAACGAGCAATATCATAGCCAGCACAAACTATATCTAGAAGCTTAGTTGTCTATAAACTACCTTATATTAACAAGTTTTTACTAGTAAATGGACATGAATTATACTGTAATATGATATTTGTTTCTTTTAGATTCTTACACTACTGGTTCTCACTCTCTTTTATTTATGTTCTTTTTCAATTCTTATACGTTAGTTTATGTATTGCTATTTATTTTTTTCAATTTTTATATGTTCCCTTTGATGTTTGCTTGTTTTCATATTTCCATTGTTTCATCATTGAATAACATCTATTTTTTTTGTTCTAAATTGATTATTAATTATTGTTTGTTAAACATACTTTCATCTGTAAAAGAACACATGTTAAAAGAACATATACTTATTACAAAAAAAAAAAATCAATATTCTTATGTTTGTTCATACTCTTTTGTTTCTGTTTTTTTTTCAAGTTCTTTTATACAGTAGTGGAGATAAGGGATGGCTTTTTATTACTATATATATGATGTACATTTTATGAACTATATTAAAAAGTAAAATAGTAATATATACACATGTAGTTAAAAAATGTAAAAAAACTATTGTTGTTAACTTCTTTTCGTGTAAAATTTTATACTTTTTATGTATATCAAAAGAGTCTAAAAAAATATTTTAAAATATTTATCATTTATGATTTATTTAGTCTCTTTAAAACCCACATAAAAGATATACTATCTCCCTCTTACGGTCTAAGAGTTGCTATGTTGAAAGCCTGAAAACTAAAATTAACTACATATAAGATGAGTTTTGAAAGTTTTTCTTTTTGTAGGTCACAACAGGTAGTATATATATAATCTAGCCAATCTTATATCTCGTCGTAGCTAACCTACACTCATCCACTAACTGAAAAGAGAAACAATCTTTTTACGTAAATCATGATTTAAACTTTGGGTAGTTATTTGAAATGATGTTCTTCATATCAATTAAGCTAAGACCCAATTGATACCTTTTGAAGAATTACTTGATTGCTTGCATTGAAAGAAAATAACTCATTTTTTTTTCTAAAAATAAGATCATAGATTATTTATACTCAATAAAGACACAAGTTCAATTGCATAAGATATATTTACCATTTGGATTTTGTTAAATAATTTTAAATCATAGCTCTTTGTGATTGGCGTCGATGCTCTCCATATGATATGAAATTGATGCTTGAAATTGCCACAAAAATGTGAAGTTTCAATTTCTGAATAATCATAAGGACCTAATTTATAAAGCTTGAATAGACTTATTTTTGTTTTTCATTAATATTATATTAAAAATTCATAAATCTACGACCTCATGCTAAAATCCTGGCTTCGCCCTTGCTTATATATATTCTTTTATGCATTGTTATTAATTCTTTTATTAATTATGTTTCTTTTCAGTTCTTATATAATTTTTCTTTTTGTTCTTTCTTTGTTTGTATATGTTTTTTTTTCTTTTTTTTTTATTAAGAATTTGTTCTCTTAATGCAAAAAAAAAAAAAAAAGTGGGAAGACAACTACCCAAGAAACAATATAAAACAAAAGACTAAAAAAGAAGACGAAGTAGAAGAAGAAAATAAGCAAAGAGAAAACAGAAGCAATGATAAGACAAAGCTTTAAATTTTAAAATAAAAGGATAAATATTGTCCCTAAAAAAAGCTGGTTAAAAAAACTGCTTCAAAAACAACCGGTAAAAAATTGTAGAAAAGAAAAATAAAAGCATGTAGAAAAGGGACAAAATGAGACGTTTGTACAATTTTCAACCCATTCGACAACAAGCCGCATTCTATGTGAAGTCAAGAAAAATGTTCAAATTACTAACGGGCAGATGCATCCTACGAGAGTGACGTTTAGTCGGTCGACTCGCCAAGTCAATCTGAATGGTTAATTAAGCCGCGATTTTATCAGAAGGGCGAGACCGATAATCCATCAACATGTGGCCACGATCCCAACTCCCAAGCGTTTCCGCCCAGTGCCTAAGGTTTGAGGAATATTACGAGTTCAGAAGTTCGAGCCCTACCACCACCACTCCTCCCTTAAATACTGCATATGTTGGTGTGATAGCCTTTAAAAAAAAAAAAAAAATACAGACATCTCATTCCCTTTTGATGTCTATGTACTTTCTCAACCATATACACTTGTACATATGATTCCGAGTAACAATATATATGTGTTTGCGTCTGTGTGGCCACCAGGATTCAATTTTCCAACCCCTTGTATGGGACAGATAATTAGCAGCAAATAAGATTCATTAGGACTTAGGGGGCAATTAAGATTTAAGCTAATCAAGATATGACACAGGTTGCGAGCGCATTTATAATTTAACGAACTAATCTTAGACAAAATCATGTCAAACAAGGATCAGTTCATCGACAAAATTTACATGTTCCCAATGAAGTCGAAAATGATTTGGTACGACGAGGGGCACAGGGTACGTACGAAGAATTGGTCTGGTCTGGTCTGGTCAGCGGAAGGAGGAAGGAAGCTGCGGAGTGGCTTAAGGAGGAACACTTTCAGAAATGGCGGCTTTCTTACCTGAAGACGAGAGAGAAGTGAGCTGCGACCACACGATACCTTATGGTAGGCCATGGTCGCCGCAAAGACACTAGTCACGGCCATCTCAACATAGAAAATTCTATGTTGTTTCCTGCTCCTGTCCTGTCCCTGTTGGTGAGTCTCTTTATAAGAGAGAGTCCTAAATAAACATATTTTATTAGTCCCCAGTTGGCACTGTCGGGGCAACTAAAACCTTCTTTATTCATCAAAATGCCGAGAGCCACCAACACTACTAATCCTACTACCATCCATTCTTCGCCTTCCCCTTCCCCTTCCCCTTCTCCAGCCAAGAGGAAGCAGCAGATGGAGAGGAAAGTCATGGAGAAGAACAGAAGGAATCACATGAAGAACCTTTGCTCCAACCTCACCTCTCTCCTCCCTCGTAGTCTCTCCAAGGTCACAAGTCCCTTCCTTTTCACCTAACGTAATGCTAGAAGCGCTGAAAATGTCGTACAAAGTTTTATGTAACGTTGTGCGTCTCTCATAGTTTCACTGGGTGCACAGAAGTTAACAAAACTCGTATACTCTTTACAGAACCAACCAAACTCTGATGCATGAGATATGAAAGCTACCTTTCCATAACCATGATGTATGGCAACACTGACACAAATTCTCGATGCAGGGAAGAATGACGCTACCTGATAAGCTAGATGATGCAGCAAAGTACATACAGAGGCTCGAAGAGCAGTTGAAGGAGGCCAGAGAGAGGAAGAATGAGTTAGTGTCGGTAAGAAGAAAGAGGGCAAAGAGACACACATCATGCACAGAAACTAGTAGCAGCAGTGGCTTGAAAACTCCAAAAATGGAGATTCACGAAATGGGTTCGGCATTGGAGGTTGTTTTAGTCACTAACCTGGATCATCAGTTCATGATGTATGAGGTCATCCGAATTCTGCATAACGAAACTGTAGAGGTCTTGCATGCCAGTCTTTCTGTCGTGGGAAACACCATTTTTCATACTGTTCATGCCCAGGTGATTAATATTGTAACTAGCTGTCAAGTATCTTTCTTGGTTTCACTAGTTAATTCCTGCTATCCATTCGGTTAAAAAGGTGAACATTTCGACTTGCAGATAGAAGAATCCATGTTCTGTTTTCGAGCAGCGACAATAAAAGAAAAATTGAAGAAACTAGTGGGGTTTGGATTGGCCTGTGATGAAGAAGAATTCAGAGAAGGACAACAAGAAGAAGAAGAAGAAGAAGAAGAATGGTGGTGGGACGACCAAATCCATTTCGAGAACTGGAATTCCATATTCCAGTAGAGAGATGTGTCTATGAATAGGTTGATGTTGTCCATGTATATGTTTGTGTGGTTAGAAGAAATATAGGGTAGCCCAATTTACGTTTCATTTCGAACAAAGGTTTATGTATTCCATCCAGAGAAGAAAAAGAAAAAATCTCCTTTTGATAATATTAGGCTCTCCCCTAGAATAACACTTGTCCCTATCAAATCAATAAATAACACTGGTCTTACTTTGGTAAAGGATGTTTTGCTACATTACGTATTATTATTACTAGTGGTGGTAGTAGTAGTATTTTTAAAAAAAAAAAAAATTAAAATCATATCAGAGACAGCGGGTAAGTATAAAAAATGGCAGTTGGACATAGGACAGGTGGGAGTTGACTTTCTTGGCGTGGCGTCCAAGTCTAGCATTCAACTCTCTGTTCCAGAATAAATAATTAATTATTTAAATAAAGAAAAGAAAAGAAAAGAGAAAAAACAATCGCCAAATATATTAAACCCAACGGAGCCAGAGGTCCGTAGTGCATAATCCACATAATTAGTAGGTTCTACCACCTCCTGATATGTGAAAATTTATTGACATGAAAGCTGAAACAGATCCAAGTGAAGAAACCATTTCAAAATCCAGCAGAATGGAAGAGATGAAGAAGCTGATTCAGCAGATGAGTCAAGAAATGCTCCAACTTGCTTGGAGCTCACAGGAGAGAATGGTAATTCAAAAGACAGGATGATGTTAGACTGACATAATTCTTTTTTTCAGTTCATTACGAAAATGATTCATCTAGTTAATGTCCTCTCACCCTATTGACATTTAACAAAAAATATTCTTTTCCCGTTTTTTGCTTAATATTTTGGGCAGTGTGATAAAGAACATTTGCTTAGAGAGATAGAGTGGCTGAAGGAGAGAGAGAAGTGGAAGAGAAACCAACAGAGGCAGAAGGCGGAGGAATTGACTTATCTGAAACTTGATTTGGATAAACTGTGTTCCAGGAACAAATCATACAGAAACACAGAGCTCGTCACAGAGGAAGGAATTGATGTTCATGTAATGGTTTTATAAGTTTTCCTCCTTTTTTTAATCCTTTTTGACTTTTCAGTTTTGAATTTGCCGGGTCTGAGGGAGGCTTATGCATTAATTCACAACCCCAGAATTTGCATTTCCTAATGCGTCATGGGACCAACAGTCTGGAGAAGGAAAGGAAGTACTTGAAAGAGATCAATGAAAAGCACAGGAAAGTAGACACTGATTCAACTTCATCACTGCAAGAGATATATGATCGTGTAAGATTTTCTCTTTGTTTTTTTATACGTAAAAATTTAATATAGCACTTCATTTATTTTTATTATTACTGTTATTTTTTTATGGTTTAGTGGCCCTTGTTAATTTCCTAAATGTTCATGGACCAATAATAAACAGATTCAGAAGTTGGGGAGACAGCAATTCTTACCCTGTAACCATAAGAAGTGGGAGCTTTTAGAAAAGAAAATCCAGGAAGAAAAGAAATTACTTAAATTGGCACAGGAGGAAGCCTTTGCAAGAGCACCTGTAAATGGAAAGACTTGGAATTCCTTAAGGGCCAAGCAGGCCATAATCCACCAAATAGAGGTAATTGTTGTTTCATGTATACTTGACCGTGCTAGTTCACCAAAATGAACAACTAACCTAACTAGCAGTCATAAAGAAGAACATTTTAAACTAGTGTTTCAGTAACCTTATGAGGATTCTCTTCATAATTTCCTTGCAGGTCATCGAAAAGAACTTGAATGAAGAAAGGGAAGAGAATAAACAGAGTCTTCTAAAGATTCGCGCAGAAATGTCAATTCTTAAAAGGGAATTGAAGGCTACAGATAAGGATATAAGTAATCTAGAGAAGCAGCGATTGAATTTACGCATCAGAAAACATCACTATAATAGCCTGATTGAATAATGAAACTCACAAGATACAATACTTGTTTATTCATAATTTTTAGCAAATAAAAGATAAGGGTTTACAAGAGGCTGAAAAAATAGTAGCATGATTTCTTCTAAATGCCAGTAAAGACGATTATCAAGACAAAAACGCTAAGGGTAGCATAAACGCCATTCAAGTGTTTCACCTGCAAACATAGGCACGATCTCACCAAATGGAAATGAGAGAGACTCGGGAACTTTCCATGACTCCTTCACCAATTTAATCTTAGACATGTTCCTTGGAAGGCCATAGAAATCTGGCCCATTAAAGCTTGTAAACGGTTCAAGCTTGTCAAGTGCACCAGCCTGCAGGAGAATTGCAAATTTTTTTTTTTTTATGGTTATAACGGAGATATCTACAGTTAACAGTTTTTATTTTTTCTGCAATAACCAAAGAGTTATCAAATTAATACCTTCTCAAAAATTTTTGCATATAGAGGTAATGCAACAGGGGCATTACAAATGCCAGCACAACCACAAGAACATTCTTTTCTCTGTCTTTCATGGGGAGCACTATCAGTGCCAAGGAAAAACTTTTTACTTCCACTAGTCACAGCAGCAACAATAGCCGCTCCTAAATAGAGAACAAGAGATTAATCAACCATTAGAAGGGAAATAAAGATACTGTAACAATCTTCTCTGATACTGAATCATGACCACTGAAGGGTGACACCTAGCATCAGCAAACTCAGACACTCTCTGCAAGGACATCTACTCTAGACATGTCGACACATGACCCAAATTTACTCAGCAAGCTCCACTTTTGCAGATAAAGTACAGTGAGAGTATAACTAATACACTGAAGGAATTTATGTTGATCTTACCAGACACTTCTAGACTCATTAGTCATGATTATTAAGAAAAATAGCTCTAAAATAGACATAATAATGCAAAAAAGCTACTTAAAATTAACACAAAATCATACTATGAATTTCTCTTTTTAGTACTGGAAGGCAGTAGTTATGTGGCTGCAGTCCTCCTTGGAAGATGGCATTTCTGTTGAGAAGAAGATGCTGTGGAGTAACTGTTGCAGCTACACGCCCTACATTGAACATATAGGTAGAGATAGTTAATCGACTAAAGGCAAGAGCCGAGAGACTAAATAATTAATACAGAGATCAAGTACCTTCTTCACAGGACTCGACAAACTTAACAGCATCCATAGTAGTAACATGTTCCATTACAACCTTCAACTTTGGAAGTCTTTGAATTAAGGGTTGCAGAACTCTATCAATGAAGACTTTCTCTCGATCAAATACATCAACAGTAGGATCAGTAACCTCTCCATGGACCTAATGTGAAAGTCATGTACGTCAGGCAAGGAAATTCCAACCTGCCAGTATGAGCCAGTAAAGAGAACTAGGGGCCTTGACACTACGGGCCTTGATTCTTATAATAAAGCATAGAAAAGGTTATAGAATTTTGGTCCCAAGGCAACTCCAATGCCTGATAATATAACACAGCATTGAACGCTATTCAGGCCCCTCATGGTTCCAGATGCCAAGTGAAATGTATAGCATTATATTGTCATTCGAACAGACTTTATTTCATGTCAAAAGCATTAAAGAAATATATGCAAACTCCTTGAATTTTTACATTCGATCACTTGAAGTAATCTTGTTAGAACGTAAATTTACAAGCAAAGGCAGATTCTGCTCCATCATTTCCTCAAGGACAGGAAGACATTTCCCAAAAAGGTCTGTGACACCATCTTGAGAATTTGTAGTTGCACCAGCAGGGTACAGCTTGACAGCAAAAACTGCCCCACTTTTTCCTGCCAATATGATTTTTTCATTACTTTTAGAGAAACTATAAATTCAAAGTGGCAAGCTGGAACCAGAACTGGAGAAAAGGCAGGAGTCCATTTCAATGTATACAAATTTCCCATGACAGCATCACCAGGATAAGTTAAACTCTTTTTGCCTAAAAGGTGAGATATTGTATTCTTGTTATACAGTATGTGTTGAGAACAGGTAAACAGTATATGTTGAGAACGGGTATAATGTCAAACAGAATATCACAATATCCAAGGTGAGATATTGTATTCTTGTTACATACAATACGCAAAAATGAAATTTTGTCATTCACTCCAAAACTACAATACGACAATAGGTTCTTGGAATTTATGTCTGAAATGGAGTGCTAGACTTACTTGCAAGCTTGATCTCATCAGGACTAGTGGTATCTGTTAAATATAGAGTCATCAATGGGGTGAAGTTGCTACCAGCTGGCAAAGCTTTCAAAATGCGATCTCGATAAGCCAAAGCAGCTGCAGTGGTAGTAATGGGTGGTTTCAAGTTTGGCATTACTATTGCCCTACCAAAGTGGCTTGCACTGCAAGCACAGGAATGCTTTAGGTTTGGAGCAATAAAATAGCAATGGCTAAGAACAAACTGATAATTCTGCACCTTTTGATTATGAAACAAAGAGGAAGAGCAAAATGACCTGTGAGGGAGAACAGCTTGAAGAAGATCAGCATCACGGAGATGAAGATGCCAATCGTCAGGTTTAGTTAGAGTAAGTTCCATGTTGGACGCTCTGCAACTAAGCCGTTTACACCGGTCAAATCTTGCCGGGAGATAAATTAAAGCCTGCAATGCCACAGTGTAATTTATAAACAGGCGAGGTCTGAAGTTGGGTCACGTGTGTCAATTGCCAAACTCATCAACCATTCAAGTTTCAGTAGATTCAAGTAGCCAAAAAAAAATCCTCTCTTTCTTGAATACATAAATTAAAAGAAAATAAAAAGTAAAACTGCCGGCTGTTCATGAAGAATTAACGTACACTACCAGGCGATAGCAGCAAAGTCTTTGTCATTCTACTGCCAGCAGGCCACCTCTTAGGCCCCGTAAGCTTTCTGTTAAAGAATCAAGCTTTCAAAAGATGAAGCATCCGACTACATAAAATAACTACTTCACAATGCAATCTGAAATGAGAATACTTTAAATCAAGCAATTCGTCGAACAGCTTGCCTGCGCGGATGAAAGGAACGGTGCCTCAGACTTCCAACCGAACCAGAGGATCTATTCCGAACCATAAAAGAGCAATTCAAACAGAGTACAAATATTCTACTCCACCCACAATAGTTAAGAACCAATTTAAGCTTCCAAACCCTAAAAATTCCACCTCCATCGGCAAATAAAACATACTAGAGAACTGCATTTTAATCCATCTGGTGTTGCTCTACGCGGTTCGAATTTGACATAGGGGCCACCAAAATCTCCTTGCTGTCGCAGTTTAATCCGGTAACCAAGAGTTTCTTTCTCGTTGTCACCTCTAAATCGCGACCCTTGCTCGCTGTCTGAAGTTACCAATCTACCGTCGGCCGTTGCTGCCTCACCCCCTCTGAAGATGCACCGTCACAGAGTCGCGGCGTCGCCTACCGGCTGCCTCAATTTGGTTTGGGTTAGTTTTTAATTCGTTTGGGCTTTGAATTGAGGGAGAGTTAACTCGTCTGGGTTGTTTAAATTATACCATTTGGGCTTCTGAATTTGGAAGATATAATACTAATAGGCCGATACATAACAAAGGCTTGTTATTTAAAAAATCGGTTAATTCGGTCGCCGATTTTTTCACTCATGATACCAAAAATTGAATTGAAAATTGATAAAAAAAATTTGGTTATAATTGAAACCGAATCAATAACTGATTTGTGATAACCGAAATGGCCGAACAAATTTGGTTTTGTTTTGATTTTTTCGGTTAAAACCGAATAGTTGCACACCCCTAATCAATAAATATTTCACAATACAATCTGAACTGAGAATACTTTCAATCAAGCAATTTGTCGAACAACTTGTCTGCGCGGATGAAAGGAACGGCACCTCAGACCTCCTAGTGGTCTAGCTCAAGGAAACAGGAACATGGCAGGCTCTTCCAAATCACGAAACCAATAGATGGCAGGTTCAATTAATTGCCAAGTTTTGACCTTTAAAGTGAGTATCGAATTTCATATCTAAATCATTTGTCTAAGATACTAAAGAAAGACAACGAATGGCATGCTCAAGCTGTCGGAGGCAAATGAGGAAATAACTAGAAGTAAGCATGGGTTAGATTGGTCGCTTATTAGTGGAACCGAACAAATTGAAATAATCAAGGTTTCAAAAAAATCCAACTCAATTCTAAGAACAAAGCATAATTCTAGTTTTTTTCGGTTCCTAGCAAAGCTTTAATTCAAGACATATTGCTACATCAAATTAAGTGCTTCAACACCTTACAAACTGACCACCATAAACCTCGCCCGTCACCATCTTATCCGTCTGCCAGCCACCTAATACATTTCCACCCTCGCCCTCAAATCTACTAGTAATGCTGGTTCCACCACTCATTAGGTTCACAGGCCTTTTCACTCTCCCATGTGCAAGCGCAACCATCTTCACTATTCTCCAAGATAGCAACTCATCGCCCTACTTTCTAGTGACCCATCTCTCTCCATCAACTATTTAATGCAATGGCTACATCTTCATCTCAATCCCCTTCTCAAGCCATTGTTTGAAGGGTAGCTCATATCCGTCCGAGTCCAACACCTCCACTACCGCCTTTGCCTACTATCGCCCCAGTATACTTCAGTCAGCCCCAACTGATTCATCAGCTTTGATTGTGAGCATCAATTGAAGCTGAGTTGAGGTTGCTTGAGTAGGCCTGGGAAATTCAACATTAAGTTTAATCTAAGAGACATAAAGACCCTCAGAATATAATTTTATACTTGAGTGGGCCTAGGAAAGTCAACATTAAGTTAAATCTAGGTTGCCTGAGTGGGCCTGGGCAATTTAGTAATATCATAAATCTTATAAAATATTTATACTTATACCTTCGGTTGATTCCAACTCGAGTTGGTTCCATATGGAATCAAAACTAAAAAAAAACTGATGGTTTTTCCAACTATAGAACCACCCTATGACTAGAGGCGGCGCTAGAAAATTATACGGAGCTAGAAAATTATTTTAGTAGAGGCAAGCCAAATTAATTTCATGTACTTTCTAAACAGTGAGGTTATCATACAAAATTTTATGGGGTCATAAAGAATATTTTCTAAAAGATCGTACACCAATTATTTATTTTTCCCAAAATTTAATGATGCTAATTGCCACCACTCAATCCCATATAGCACTGACCCTACTTGCGATCCATGATCAATTATTACCTACCAACCTAACTCAATAGAGGTAGTTGAGGTTTGGTTTTAGATTTACTCAGTCTATACTCACACCTACAAATAACAAATTGTTAATTTTGTATCTCATTCAAAATTTTCTGATAATCAGGTTATCATGTTCATAGGTTTATACTTTACTCTTCACTGGGTGATCAAGGTAGAATACGCTCGATATGGCTTCTTTATCTGTTTTGTTTCCTTTTTTGCCACCAATTGCATTGTGTTAGAAGAACAGAAAGCAATCCCTTGCCCTTCACACACACACAAACACCACCTTATACATATACATATATAGACATACATGAATATACATACACCAACTTGTGTGTGTGTAGAGTAAGGAAGAGGGGGTACACACTCACCAGCTTTGACGAGTACTTCTACAAAAAACTTACTTCCACCAAAAATGAAAAGACAAATAGCAGGAAGAACCAACTTATTAACTTTTATTACAATTTTCTAAACAAGAATTTTAGTGTTTCCAATCTCGTTCTGATGAAATATCATAGGTCAATTAAGTTTGAGATGTAAGCTAAATCTTCTCCAACCAATAAAGACAGTTGTACCAACTCTATCGTGGCCAACTCCCAAGGTTATTAAAAGCGCGCTTTAGCGTGCTAAAAGCGCAAAGCGCATAGCGATAGGGGGCAAACGCTTTTTACGATGAAAGTGACTCCCTTTTTAAAAAGTGCGCTCTAAGCGCTTGAAGTGCACACTTTGGTCAAGGCACAAAGTGTCGCTTTAGTTAAGTTGCAATTTTTTTTTTTAATAAAAAAAAGATAAAATAATTTTATCTTAACTTACACTTAAAGAAAGTGGCGGGTACATTATAAATTGTTTTTTAGTATTCTGAGACTTAGGATTTAGAGTATTTTGTTTTACTATTTTTCTATAAATTGTTATTACTACTTTGGTACATTATATGGATGTGTTTGTGTCTTTTTATAGATATTAAACATATTTAGTAGTTTATTTTGGTATTTTTATGTATCTAATTAGCTAGTTATATATCATAAAATTTATCTATAAAGGAGCGTCTTACTTTATTAAAGCCCTCGTTTTCACTTTGCCCTTTGGAACCCTTATTGCTATAGTGCGCTTTTCGCTTTTCAAAACCTTGCCAACTCCCCAGTTCTCTGGAAGCTTGTTGTTACTGCTGTAGAGTTTTTTGGATCCAACTCGTACCCCAGAAGTCCATTAGCCTTCTCCATGCCTAGAAATGTCACCTTAACTATAACCACTTTTGACTGGTTGCAAATTCTTTGTTTACGATGCTTGATGTCAGAGTTGCACCATCTCCCACAAGTCTAGTGGTAAATGCAATCAAACTCCAGTCACCACCCAGCATTCTCATCTCCAATTCTTCTCCATTGTCTAAAAACAGTTCCCTAGTACTGTTTCCTGTGCTACTCACTACCACAAGAAGTTGGAATTGTGTCTTTCGAGCTTCATCTGTCGTCATTGCTTCCCCTTGTAGTGCTAAGATGTTCCCTTCTCAAACATGTACATTTATGTGATCGTCTGGTGCATTCAGTATGACATTTTTTGCCGAATCACCACTGACAGAATTTGAATAGAAAGAGAGCAAACCATTTTCCTGCAGGGATGTAAGCATCAACTGAAACTGCTCCTTGCTTCAAGACAGGTGACACCAATATACCTTTTCCAATCAAAAACTGTGAGTCCACTTCGTAAGTATTTGTATCTTGAGGAAAGGAGAGGAAAAGGGGCCTTGCAATGGGAGTTCTTCTTGTGTGAGCCTCACACATCAATGTGTAAAAATGGGGAAGAAGTCGATAGCGTAGGCCAAGGACCCTTTTAGCCGTTGCAGCTACAGAATCCCATAGATAAAGCTTCTGGTGTGTTGAGCTCTTTGATGAGTGGTCTCTTGCAAATGGATAAAAGGAACCTAGATGCATTTCAAGCGGGAATCTATGTTAATGAACATTTGCCGAAAAACGAAAGCACATCCTTGAATGAAAACTTAAAGGTGAATTTTCATGAAGAAATATCATTAAGAACTAATGCCATAATTGATTTTATCCTTAACAAGGAACAGCTTCCTATAATAAAACCAACATATCGGGAAATACCTGAATCAATCGCCTGCAGAGCTCCTCATCTGTATTTCCGTTGAAGCCACATATATCAGCCCCAACCATTGGTATTCCAAACAGTCCAAAATTAAGAATAGATGGAATAGAATATGCCAAGTCATCCCAGTTTGCAGCATTATCACCAGTCCAGTGAGCTATGTACTTTCCACAACTCACAAAGGTAGACCTAGAAAGAACAAATGGCCTATTTCCAGTAGCATTAATAAGCCAGCTTTCGTGGCCCTGGGTTGTAATAGGCCAAAAATATTATGGACATTGTACTTTGTTATGTCGCCAAAGCGCAGACAAGTTGCTGGGACGATCAGTTGCTTTATGGGTTGTTTTCCACCAGCATTGTTAATCTAGTATAGAGGGCTGTCGAGGGTAGAGTTCGGACTGGGTGGAGAAGTTATAAAATTGGCTATCTCATTCATGTCAATCCAGATACCATCAAAAGGAAGAATGTAATGGAATAGTTTGATCTCATTACCCCAAAATGTCACTGCAGAAAGGTTAAAAAAATCAGGGAAGTAAAGTGAGCCAGACCAAACCTTACCAAGGTAAGTGGTACCATTATTATATTTTAGGAATATATCAGCCTGCATTCCTCTAGTGTATGTTGCATAAGTCTCATCCACACTAATAACTGCAAAGAAGCCACATAATTGAGTTACAAGTGAACAAGTAAAGGAAATTATTATGCAACTTCAATTTAACATAATGGAAACTACCAAGGCAAACTGAGCAGATAAATTCAAGAATTTACTAGGATCCAAGATGAGCACATATTAGAAACAAACTTTTTCATCTGTTCTGTGGGAAAGTTGATCAGGTCACGAGTAAAATCCTTGTAGCCATCCATGTAATCAATATCTGTTCACATAACTTCAAGAGGCATGCTTGCTTTCGCATAGCCAGCAACAACACCCTCGAGATCAGAAACATTTTAATACCCATACCGAGACTGATGAAAACCTTCAAAAATAGAAAATAAACCATTGCATAAGACGTGAGGGATGTTTTCTATCCCATTCTTAATTCTTTATCTATGAAAGTAAGTTCACACATCTAGGACCAAGAATAATTTGTATAGACTAAAACATTGGAAACCACAATCCTAGCTTTTATCAGGTATAAGTTGTATACACATCATATTAAGATCAAATGAGCAACCAACTTTCATTTTATTACCATAATCCTTTTTTGGCACTATATTGATAAAGAACACAAGCAAGTTTCAAGAGAAGAGAAAGAAATCCAATCCATAATCAATCTGTACAGAGAAGAAAACAAGAACCAACTTACCGAATGACCAGTAAGGCATAGGAGCAGGTCGCCCGATGAGCTCAGCGTACTGCTGAACCACATCAGGCGAAGGCCCCAAAAAAACAAACAAGACGACTCCACCAACAACCTTGTAAGAAATCTGGTCCCCGGCATATTCCATATCCATTCCATTGTTATTGAGCAACAGAACTCCATGAGCCGACCCATTGGACCTGAGCTCCAAATAGAACGGGTGCGAACCGTAGAGATTGACATTAACAGTCAAGCTAGGAATGTCGGCGTTCCAGAGCCTCAACAAGTCACCGGAGTTCAGCTTGAAGGACCTCCTGGTGTGCTCACTGATACCGTAGAGATAGGACCCGGTCCCGGGCAGGGAGGAAGAGAGCTCAATGTACTGGTCTTTGAAGACGAGGGGGCGGCCAGAATCAGTGGAATTGAAGAAGATGCCGTTGGAGGAGTTGCGAGCGACAGCGAAGCCGAAGGGAGTGGTGTTGTAGAGGGTGAAGATGAGGTCAGAATCGGAGATAACATGAGCACCGGCGGAGAACGGTTGAAGAGCTTCCAGCAGAGACCGGTGACTGGAATTGGGGGTAAAATCCAAATATAGTCACCTTACTTTACGGGTCGTCACAAAGTGGTCCCTTACCTTAAAAAATGCCTCTTAAAGTCCCCCACCTTCCCTAATGTGTACTATTTCAGTCCATTTTATTAGTTGAGCTGTTATCTTGGATGGAAAATGCCTATATGGCAATATCTCCACCATATGACATCCTATGTCATAATAATAAATGACTGGTATGGAAGGCTAATAAATACTTCCTCCATCCCAAGTTTTCTACTCCATTTGTGTTTGGCATAGAGTTTAAAAAATGATGAAAATATGTATCTTTTTTTCAATTTTACCCTTGATCCCATGTTTCCCTTCCCCACTGCTACACGCCAGATCTGGAACTGTTAACGTTTCTTTGCCAGCGCCTTTCGCGATTTCTACCTCCCCGCCGCTTTACCTTCAGTGACACTGCGTCTTGTCGATTCAACCTCTCCCTGGCTCAGCCATCTTCTCGATTCGGGTCCTCTCACCTTGTCTTTGATTTTTTCCTCTAATCTTCTCGCCTCATCGGCTTTCACACACGATCTCCTTTGCCTTGTCAACTCTCACCCCATGCCTCCGATCTCCTCGCCTCATCGCCTACCTCCAGCCCAACCGCTATCCCCTCCTCGACCTAAATCTCCTCGTCTAGCAGACGTCTCCTCCTCGTCCTAAATCTGCTTGCCTCGTTGCCTACATCCACCCCGGCCATCTCTTTCCTTCTCGACCTAAATCTCCTCGCCTGGTTGCCATCATCGACATCGGTGGCCTGGCCGCCATCAGCGACATTCGTGGTCCAGCTCTGCCGCCAGTGACGTTAGTCAACTAGCTCCGCATTCTGTTGTCGACAGCCATTGATTGATTTGCCCCAACTCTATACTTTCATTTTTTTCAAAGTAAGAGTAGAATAGGGTAATATGGTCATTATGCATGATAAAACTTTCCTAAAAAGGAAATGGTGTAAAGAATGTAGGACTGCCCAAAATGGCAAATGGAGCAAAAAACCTGGGATGGAGGGAGTATGAGATTAAAATTGATAAAAACACATAATTGAAGGACTTAAAGCGTAAACTAACTCATAACATTTATCCCTAAATTTGTGACTGCTTTCATCATCCATGCCGCCACGCACCTCCACCTCTTTGCCGCTAACTCTCCCGCTGGCTCTCCCTCTAGCCCATCGCTCATCCTCCACATCTCGATAACCATCTCGCCTCTCCTTCCCCACCTCGCCTCTTTTTCCCTCCAGCCCGTTGCTCATTCTCCACCTCCTGATACCCACCTCGCCTCTCCTTCCTTACTTTTAGCCCATCGGCAAAAATCGAGCAGTCACCTCCCCTATGACTACGATGAAGGTAGAGCCAAAAGGCAGCGACTAGTATGAGGCGGACCGAAGTGCCCCCGAAATTCTCAACGGCTTCGCTAGTGACATAGACAGGATTTCACGGGATTTTTGCTGAGGAGCACGACAAAGAAGGTGGGGCGACATAGGTGGAGAGACGTGTGTGAATTGGTGCAGGTTTCCACAGTATAAGGGGGATTTCTAGTGGGGCCGGCCGGCGTAAGCGAGCTTCAAGTGGAGGCGTGGATTTTTGCGGGGGACGCCAACAACAAAAATACGATGAAGGAGTGGATCACGCTAGACAAAGACAGACAGTAGCAGCGCAGATGGAGAGACGGTGAGATGCGTGGCAACGTAGAGGGGAAAAGGGAAGATGGATAGAGGGAGATGATGAAATTAGGGTTAAAGCTTTTAAGTCTCTAAAATTATTTTTCTACTTCAATTCTAACCTGAAATTTGTTATTCTTTCAGTCTTGTCACTTATTACCATGAATGAGGATGCTACTTGGCAGTTTAGGTGCCATGTAGAAAATTTTCATCTGAAATAACGCCTGAACTAATTATAGGGACTAAAATAAGATACGTGAGTTGAGTTAAGAGACTTTAATAATTATTTTTAGAGCTAAGAGACCATATTAGGATAATCTCCAAACTTAGGGAACCAAATTTAGATTTTAGTTCTGGAATCAGAAAGGGGTTGGCGTGGAATGGGATCTCCTAGAAGTTCCCATCTTTTGTTGCTGGAATCGGTGACACGAATTCGCAACCGGCCGCCGTTATCAAAACACAAAATATTTCAAATTAAGGTCCTAGAAGTTGACCTACTTTACGTTTCAGTCACAATGTTTAGTAATCATAACATTTGGATCCTGTATTTAGTCAGGTTTTCATTAACACTCTGATGTAACAGGAACAAAAGGTAAATGAGCTAATTGCTGTACATTTCAGATGATTTTTTTTTTCTGTTATGAAGATGCAAACGTTGAGGACATTTAAATGTAATGTTTCAAAAAATCTGACAATACAAAATAATGTTTCAGGTTATGGTACCTTGCAATGAAAGTAAGATTGGGAATGTCAAGTGCAAAAACTGAGAAGCTGTTGATGAGGTGAAGATTAGCCACCAGGGACTTTCCTGATGGGTCAATACTTACTGACCCTACAGTGTACCCATATCCAGTCACGTTTACGGTGTCATCTCAGGCCACCAAGCACGGCAGTAGCAGAGCAAAACAACAGATAAGAAGAGAACGAAGTTGGTAGGGGTGGTTTGTCTTGTTCATTTTAGAACATATGGCTCTGTTTGGCTTTGTGGCATATTTATGTATTCATCTCTAATTTCCATTTACACCACCCAATTTCGCCAAATTGGTAGGTAAATCTCTTTGTTTATTGCAATCGTAAGTTCAGCATCTTGTCTTGTGCCCAAAAAGTAAAGATTTGACTAATCTCAAGAGAGAAAAAGAAAAAAAGACGTTATTTGACTTATTTGGATCAAATCACAAAGAATAATGGTGTTCCCTTATTCTATTTCAAATTTTGCTTGTTGGAATAACATCAAATGTGGGATTTTGATGATAACGGACACCATACAATTTGGGAATTTTATCAAATTCATGTAAGATTTAATACCTAGATGTTCAGATAAATCTTCTAAGTGTAATGTGTCCAGACTAGGATGTTTTCTTTTAATTTTTTTTTCCTTCAACTTACATGACTAGAAATTATATTCCAATAATGACCAAAATAAGATGTTTTTGAGGCATCAAAGACCAAGTTAAAATGATGTGAAGGTCAGATATCAAAACAGAATCATAATCATAGGTAAAGATTTAATACTTAGAATGTTGCGAGGCTTATAGGGGTTTAGAAACATTCTAATGCTCAACATCAAGACAAGCCCACAAAGTATGCTGGATGACACAGTTTGGCATTGCACTATGAAACATGGTATGATTGATCCTAAATTATGGGACATAGTACGTACTTTTCATGTCATTTACCAATTTAATTATTCTAGGTGCAGCAGTAGCAACAATAGCAACAAGAACAATCATATATAGGATTGACTTCATTTGGCATTAACATCTAAAATTAATGTTAGAGGCTGAAATAAATTATTAATGGTTGTGCTAGCTTTCCCGAACTTTTAACACTAAAAGCAATAATTTGATGGTTTTTTAACCTTTAATGATAAACATTGACATTATTTCCAAATGATTTCGTTTTTCATCGAATAAAAGCATATTCATCGAATAAGAATATGTGGTTTCTCAATAATCTACATAAAACACAAAGAAAAACTCAAAAATTGAGCAAGCGATCATTAATTCAAAAAATTTGAGAAAATTCCAGAACTAACCAAAGATTGAGCGAGCGATAATGAAGTGACCAAAAAAACCCTAATAAATCAATTTCAATCTAGAATTGCAAATTCAAAATGCAGTTGATCCTTCACCCATATGGAATGGGCCTCATGCATTATCATCTGCTACATCAACCATTCTCCTCCAATTCGTTGATTGATTGATGAGTTCCAGGGTTGAGAGGAAGATGAAGAACCAACTCCTCTGTTCACCCAATCACTTTCTTTCATTTCTTTTCTTCTTCTTCTCTGGGTTTTTGGTAAGACTATGAAAGGATAACGATGGTATGATCAGTAGATTTCAAAGCTTTAATGTTTTCTAGCAAAGGGAAAAATTCTTAGGGATTAAAACCAGCATTTATCTATATAATTATATACTGACGTATCATTTTTAATCCAAAATAACGGATTCCATAAAAAAAAGTTTAAAATGGAACATTTTAACCATATTAGGGAGTCACAATGAACAAAATGGTGGTTGATGTTAAAACAGAAACATAATTAAAAGGTTAGGGTCAATGAGTGTAATTTACTCAAACAAAATAAATTAGAAAATGGAAGACTCATGCCCCATCACCTCTAGTCTTCATCACGCCATTAATGAGCTACTTAACTACGCCACCAACGACCATTAGTTTTGGACTAATTGACCAAAGCTTATTTCTTAGCTCACTGATCAAATCAAAGTCTATTTCAATTCAGGACATCTAACATCATTTCCGATAATGCTTGAACCATTGATCTAGGTTCTATTTAAGGGTAAAAGGATTTGACCTTAACCTGAAACCTGACTTGAAATTTGACCCTATTTTGCGGGTTAGGGTTGGGTTAAAGAGAGGGATAAGTACCGTTTGGGTCAACCCCAAATCGACCTGTTTTAAAAGTTAAAAATTGGGTTGGTTCGGGTGAAACCCGAATCCACTTGAAACCAACGGAAGTTATTACGCCCAGCCCACACATGTTATCCTTGGACCCTAATTCCCTAATCCCTTCCCTTTTCCAAAGCCTAGCCCACTAAGTTTATACTATGACTATCTACCTTACCTACGCCAAACCTTAAGTCCCAAATCTCCCATTGCTAGGTTTGTGTCGCTGCTAAAAATGCAGCAGCCAACAGAGCTTCACTCTTCAAGTGGTCATCTTCTCTCAGATTGGCATCACTCAACTCCTAAGTCCTGATGATCGCACTGGTGCACAAACAAACATTCTCGATTCTGACAGTCGCCCTGACACCATCACACGCACCATTGACCAGTTGCCCCGACTCCGTTGCACCGTTGCCACTAACACTAAACTTTTCCTCTCGGTGCTTGTCCTCTCAATCTCAGACCTCTCCAGCCAGCATCTGCGAGATGGACCTCTCTGTGCTTTTAGGTTAATAAAACACATTTCTGAATCCTACAATGCATAAATGGATTGCAATTTTTTCCATTCATGTTCAAGTTCCAAAACCCGACCCAACCTGATTTTTTTTTTCTCAGGGTCAGTTCGGGTTGGGCCATTAAATAAGGTTGGGTTAGGTCATGCATTTTCAGATGGAGATGCTGTTTCCAAATTTTGGGTTCTGACCCTTTACCTAAAAATTACAACCCCAGTTCTATCACTTTAGGTTTTCCCATATAATTTTGATTTTGATTTTAATTTTGATTCTGATTTTGATCATTTTGGTTTTGCTTTTGATTTTTAATTGATTTGGTTTTGATTTTGATCATTTTGAACATATGATTTTGAAATCTGAGTAAAATAATTTTGATTTTAATTTTGAACATTATGTGCACATATGATCATATGATTTTGATTTTGCTTCTTAATTGTTCATGGATAATGTTGTAGATGAGTATATGATTTCCGTTTTTAATTTTTTTTAGTTCTAGATTTTGATTTTAGTACATAATGAATTTTCTATGGATATTGTAAAAGTATTACTTGTTTTAATTCTGGGTTCTTGCTTTTTGAACACAATGATAAAGTGATAAGGATTAGAAGAGGATAGTTGCACAATAGCAAAAGCTTTCTCTTTCTAAGCATTGATGGAAACTAACTACTTCATTGGAAATGCTACTATAAAATGTGTTTTTTGAATTATGAAAAATTGTGAAGCTCATATTAAGAAACAAGATGGATAACATTTTTTTGCTAATAGTCTATTTTTGTATATTAAAACAAATCTTACAGAAACTTTTAGTTTAAATTCAATGCTTGATGATTTTAAAGACTTAAATGAGTATCAAATTAAATTTTAAGTTATTAAGTTTTGAATTAAACTTAGTTATTGTAGACTTTTAAATTTCCTGAGGTTATATGTAACATTATTTGATGTTTTCTATTTGTAATTGTAACTTGATATATGTTAACAACTTGTTCTAATCACCTCAGGCTTAGTTCCTAGTTACAACCCTATCTACAATGTTGATTTTTAAAACTGAATAGGCTTATTTCTACCATTTCACATGTGGCTTGGAAGTGTCGCTCTTCTTGATTCTACTTTCTTCCTAACTTGGATGGCAAAGAGACATGATTTTCACACCTTTACCTGGGTTCGAGTTTCCCCTCTCCTTTCCCTTTCTTAAAAAATCCTTAACTCTTGTAATGGCAAATATTATGAGCAAACAAAAAAAACAATAGGTATCTTGAGCAGTCTGTGTTAGAGCACCTTCACATTCCAACTTATTGATAAAACCACACAAAAAATGCTGTCGAAGAGTCAGGGACTGCTTATTGATTTGAGCGCATGTTTGCTAATCTGCTCCAAAATAGGTCAACTTTACATACTTTCTATGTTAGTACTTTTTTTATTCACTCTTCTAAACAATTCCTTGAAATTTGTAATTGTGTAGCAAATTAGTCTAAGAATTAATTAATTTTTTAGATAGTTACATCAATAAACTGTTTAAATTATCAACTTTTCCTTCCTTTAATAATGTTCATGTTTATTTTTTAGTAAATATAAAACTAGCCGTTGAATTTTTAACTTTATACTTGCTGAATTTTTAACAAAATTTTAAAGTTCTAGTACTTTTAAAGTGTGGCAAAAATAACAAAATAATCATTAATGTTTTAGGATCAAACCAAATTAGCCACTAATATTTTTTTCAAGTCAAATAAACCACTAACGTTTTAAAATCAACACAAATAGACCACTGATGGTTAAATAAGGAAATATACAGTTGAAAAATAAACAATATTCCATCAAAAGATGATTATATATATATATATATATATATATATATATATAATACATTTAATTAGGTGACATGACAAAAATATTTCCCCGATTCTTTATTCGTGTGTTCGAAACCAAATTCGAAGCTAGAAGCCTTTATGAATTTGTTTGGATTTGGTTCTAAACTAGAGAAAATGGAGGGTGGCAAGAAGACAACCTTATTAAATGAGGTAAAGAAAATGAATCTTTGGGGAGGTAGCAGTAAGAAAGAGGTTGCAACCCAAGTGCGGAGCAGCCACTAACCCTTATTAAGAGTGTTCAAATCCAGAGGATGATGACGCTTGTTTTGGTCCTGAATTTCACACCCCAATAATCAATAAATGGAAAGAAATCACCAAGATATTAGAACATCAGTATCATCCCAATCTCCCCGCAAACATGCAATCCCATATTTCCAGAACAAAACTAGCAAAATGACCAAGAAAATATGGCATAGAGCAAGTTTCATTCCAGTTCTTTGCAATTGCAAACCATTAGTATAATTCTAAATAACTACGCTCAAATAACTACTATTAGAAGGTAGTGTAGCAGATCTAGGGTGGCTGCCTTGAGAGAACTGATGAGTTTGCATGGGTGAGTTGGAGGCTCAATTAATTGTGATTGCTGGTAACGTGATGGTGAATAGGAAGCCATATGTGGAGAGAAAGTGAAGGTTAAGACCTAAAAAATGGTGCTTGGGGAAAAAGAAAAAGAAAGATGTGAAGAGGAAACCACATTAGCTTCCTTTTAATAGCAGTGGACAATGTGGTTTGACTTAGAAACGTTTGTAATTTATTTGCCCAAAAAAATTTACCCATACGTATTAGTTGTTTTTTCATTATTTTTACCTTTAATGTGGTGATTGCTTGTTTGTTTGTTTTGAGTCGTAAACACTCGAAACATGCAGCTCTTGTCCAGTTGGACTGACGGATTAAATGTTCAACAATTTTTTCCTGACAGGAAAACAGACAAGTTGGCACCATTTCTACATCTTTTTACACCAGGTTTCATTTTGTTGCTTCTGGTGACGTTTGTCCCACCCTTCTTTTATTCTTTGGTTTTAAGCAAAAATACTCAAATGTTCTAGTGTCTTAACTTTTTTTTTTTTACTGCCATGAGCCACTATTTTTTTACTAGAAACAAGATAAAAAAACTAGAGAGCTCCCACATGAGGAGAGGGATATTGTTGACCTTTGTCCCACCCCATATGGTGCTCAAAGCAGTAAAAAGTAAAGAAAATAGAATTTTTAAGTCACTTTGCCTAGCAGTAAAGAAGAAATTAAAGTAAGCAAAGAAGAGTATTCTCTTAAAATTGTCTTCCTTATCAATTGCTACGAACAACAATAATTTGACAAGCGAAAAGGCCAAATTCATTAAATTGGGATAGGGAAAATAATTATAAATAGTTACACTTGCTCAATTCATTCATTCATTCATCTTATTTCACGCATTCATTCATCTGATTTTGAACAGGAAAAGACCAAAGCAAATTTAAAGTTACGTGTAAGAGAGGTTTATTTTAAAAAATAGTAAAATAAAAAATATTTATTTACAAAACATAACCACCATTTTAAAAAATAGTTATATTAGCCCAATTCATTCATCTTATTTCAAGCATTCATTCATCTGATTTTGCAAGGAAAAGGCCAAAGCAAATTTAATTGTTTTAAAAAAAGTTACGTGTAAGAGAGATTTATTTAAAAAATAATAATAATAAAATATTGAAATATTTATTTAGAGTGATCTCATAACTCTCAATTTTTTTTTTGTGGGTTTGCTAATCATCTGGCGCTCAAAATTTATCACTCGCCGTACCCAACACAGCTGTGGGGTCAATTTGATGAGAAGAAGAAAATCGGACAGTCAAACAAGATTCAGAGAACTTATTATGAAAACAAGATTTAATCGTCTGAATCATCAAACGATCAGAAAGGAAAATCTTTCTCATACACAGAAAAATTCGGTTCTTCCTGTGTCAGAAGGTGTCCTAAGATTTTCTGATTTTCCTCATCTCGAATGATAAAAACTTGACGAAAAGGAAACAGCAAGAACAGGGGAGAAAGACCAGCAACAGAATTAGATGGGAGGTGAATCAGAAAGAACGTAGCGAGAAAATATTATTGATCATCTGACCGGTAAGTCATCACTCGTCAGTAGCTTTCCTCATATTCTTCAACTAACATAAAACCAGAACACCCAAAAAGAAAATAAAAGAAAAAAATACAAAGACCAGAGTACCGCTGTTTCGAGGGAAGAGTCGACTAGATAGGGTAGGAGGGAGTCGAGAGGTTAGACTATATATAGTGGCAAGTGAAAACCCTAATTCCTTAGATGGCCTATTTTTCTTGGGTTTGAGATTTTTTTTATATTAGGCCCACCATCGAAACAGGCCCACGAAAGCTAGTGAACTGAAGTCGGCCCATCATTATGTTTGCCTGTCATTGTTTTTAGGCCGAGTTTGCCTGTTATTTCAATGTCCTTGGAAGCTTCCAAAACAGTAGTGTTATTTTCCCCAAATTTTGTATTAACCCCAGAAATAATGATATTGTAATTTTATAACACCAGGTCGAAAATGGTAAATCTTTCCTTGATAGTGACACGTGACAAATTTTTTTTTGGGCGGCAAAGGGTAAACATATATATGAAACATACAGCAAAAGTTTAAAGTCAGGCCTAAAGAGGTTTGTGAACCATCTTTGGATACTAAATGCCATCCCTATAATGAGGCTTACAAAAGTCATGATCCCACTCGGCACATGATCATATAAAACTAAAGGTCTAGCTCGCTACCATCGTATTTTAGATAGGTGATCGATAACTTGGTTCATCTCCTTGTAAATACTCTGGATGTTACTGATTTGAAACTGCTTTGCACATATTTGGTGACATGTTATGTATCATCACTTGTCACAGTTCCAATAATTATTTATTCGTTCTAAACCCATGATTCTCATGTAGAGGTTCTTTCTCAGATCGGACACAAATTGCCACTTTGATGCCTAAAATACAAGTTAGATATATATCATAAGAATAAAAGTTTCCCTTTTTAACCGTAATCAAATGCATTCAAGATTCAAATTCATATTCCCTTCAAACCCTCAGGTTTAACAAACCATTTACCTGCTCAACCAAACTAGCTTGTCTTGTAAGTAACACATCTAGGATTTTTTTTTTTCGCCTTAACCAATTCATGCGTAGGATGGCTATGGAAAATGAAAAGAAAAATGAAACGAGAGATAACATGCTTTCCTAGCAGCGATAGCTTTCTCAAGTGAGTTTGTAGCAAATAACACGTTCCCTGGCCTATCAACTCCAATTGCTTGTGAAATCTTAAAATACGAACTTGGCTCTGTGTCGACTCTGCACAAAATACGTAATTAGATATGACTCTCTCTTTCACATAATATATGTCAATTTTGTGTGTGTATGTGTGTGCATGTGTGTGTTCACAAAAGCTTGCAACTCACCAAAACTTTATGGGAAAAGATACTAAAAGGTGTGGAAACTTACCCGGATTTTGTGTCAAAAAATCCACACAAGTACTTCCTCAGGTCCCCATATTTGGAGTTGGCAAACAGAAGCAGTTGATGATCCCTTCTTACGTTTGAATATATGTAAACCTTAGACCATAGGGAAATAATAGTCACCAATTTTTGCTGCTATATTCGGGTTCTGGTTGAGTTTAATTTGGTTGATTTCAAGATCCTCGACTGTTATTTTCAGATGATGTAGCAGCAGATGATATCAAAAATCAAGTGAAAAGAAGTAGTAGTAGTAGTAATAGTACCTTTATTCCAGAACCATCCCACTTTGAAAGAGCTTCAGGAACATCATCAAAAACATCTCCATCAAGTTCATCACGACGAAGTCCATTTCTCACCAAATATTTCCCCTCATTAACATTAGAACAATACACAGGAGGGGTGGGAGTCAAAGTGCCTTCAAGGTCTAGGACAATAGAATGCTGCATCAAAAGAAAATATATCAATATTAAGTCAGTCTGAGAAAAACAGAATGTGATCGATTCGAGCTGCGAAAGGCGACTAATTGTGCTCTTACCTTCATCTCCTGGCTCATGTCTCTACCAAAGCCACCACCTGATCCATAGACAGAGACAGAACCAACAGGACCATGTTCAGGAGTGGGCCAGTCCAACCCCAGTTGGTAAAGCTTTATGGCAGCTCCAAGGAGATAATGGTAACATTCTGCCCGTTACATACTTGGCAAAACAGGAACATATATATTAGGACTTCATGTTTAAAGGAGTCGAAAGTTGATGATCTCTACAAAAACTGACCTGAGTTTTGGCTGAAATCCAAGAATCTCCCCATATATACACCCCGTGGTTGCGAACAAGAACAGCCGTTGTCCCCGGATAAGCTAAGACCTGCAAAACAAAATGGGTTTTAAGGAATTTGTCTATAACTAATTCTTGAAATTGTATTCCACAATTGAAAACTTGGAACAGAAGTTACCGCTTCAGTAAGGGACTCTACCAACGCTCTTTCACGAGCAGTATTCTCGATAATTGGAACCACAAGCTCATCACCATAACAATGTCCCTGAACTCCTTTGATCATTTCCATATGAGAGATCTGAAATTCCACAAGTAACTTTTCTTATCAAACAACCAGAACAGTGTAACTTCCGTTCTGGTTTATATATGAACTCTAAATATACTTTAATGGCACAAATTACTCGAAATTCCTTCAAGGATGGGTTGATCATTGTCACAAGACAAGCGTCTAGCCCATGGCTGTGAATGATAGCTCCTGCGCTGCAGAGTTTGTGAACCTGCACTACAACGAAGAAGCTTATATATCCATTTCTACAACTTTCGGGAAAATCAATGAAATTATTCTACTTCTTTATTCAGAAAGCTAGCTCATATATATATATATATATAAATTTTGATCATTTTGTTCATCACCTTGGTAAATAAAGGAGCAGAATCAGTGCACTTGGGGGGCTTGTAAGGATATGGCTTTCGCAAAGGTCTGGACAAGACAAAGCCATCTGGAGCTACCACATACATGTCCTCCCCTACCATTCTCTCCTTCTGTACACCTGCGCATGCAATAAGAACCAATGTTAGATCACTAGACCAAGGCTCGAGCTGTTAGTTTCTGATATGTTCATCAATGTTTCGCGATCTTCCTCAAATCAAAAGTTGAGTGAGATACGAACTTTGGTTCGTTAATTAGGCAAAAATTCAACAACTAATTAAATTACATTTTTAGCTAGTTCCGAATACACACCGATCCAAAAAAAAGATGAACAATGTTTCTCGGTGGACTGTTCAAAAAGATTCAATCATTTTAATTTTTAGAAAAAATTTAACATCCAATTTATACTGCCCTATTTTCAGTTCTCATAACACAAAACCTAAAAAGAATATTTTTTAAATCCACATGTAAAGTCTTATTACACAAAACCCAAAATTAATTTTTTTAATTATAGTTTAATTATTTAAATCCTCATCTAAATATGAAAATTAAGCAAATTAGAGAGGAGGAATTAAAGAAGAGATATACCAGAGGGGGACATCACGGGGAGCTGGTCCCCCACCGGGATGGATTGGTCATCCGCTTTAAGACTCACACTCCCGCCCGTACCAGATAGCCACCCCAGAGCGTAAAAATGGCGGCAAAGCTCCGCTACCAAAGCCTTCGTCTCTGCCACGCCTCGGCTCTCCTCATACTGTCATACACGACTCCATCTCCAACTAGTTGCTGCCATTCCGGCGTATTCACCGTTATCGGACCTCCCAAGATTAACGCCCGGCGACGGAAGTCGTAAAAATTTCCCAGCCGTCCTGTCAATACGTAAGCAGACACAAATGTCGCTTCGGAATAGTTCGGATTTGGTTAACGGAAAAACTTGAATTTATAAGCCAAAAAGGTTCGTGTACGATCAACTCTTTCCCTTCCATATTCTTTTGTTTTGGTCTCTCTGTGGTATTCTCGTCCACTTACGTTGAAACTATTCATTATCCTCCGGAAGCGAGACGGTACGACAAGTTTCGATATGCTTAAAGTAGAATATTTATTTATATTAAACATTAGGGAAAGTTACAAAAATCCCCTGTAGTTTGGTGAAACCTACAGTTTGCCCCCTCTATTTTGAGAAACCTACACTTTGCCCCCTATATTTTTTATACTGCCTGATAACAACTTCTGAAACTGTATTTAAACTTTACGATAATCATCTTCCAGTAAATTCAATCTGTCCAGTATTTTTTTTATAGTTAATATAAATTTTAAACTATTATTTTTTCCTTTCTGTAAATGTACTTTCCCACCTGTAATTATATATCAGTATTTTTTAAAGGTTGGCTTGCTGTGAAAAAAATATCAAAAATTTTGAAATTACTAGACCATTATTACCATATAGTTTAAATATAGTTTCAGAAGTTTTTATCGGGCAGCATAAAAAATATAGGGGGCAAAGTGTAGATTTCTCAAAATAGAGGGGGCAAACTGTAGATTTGACCAAACCACACGGGGTTTTTGTAACTTTCCCTAAACATTAAGATATTGGTTTGGTTAGGAACGACTTTTATGATTATAATTAGTGTTAGCATTTTAGATCATCTTCTAAGATTAAATCACTGAAACTAAAAACTACCCTTAAATAATTTTTTAAAAATTTTAACTCTAATCTACATCAAGCGAGTTAAATTGGTTAAAATGAAGATTATATGTATTTTTACAATGGAAAAGAAAATAATAAGTAACCGAATTAATGAAAATATATCATTTTATATATGATTGTTAATTATAACAATTGATATATAAGATACAAGAAATAGTCCCAATTTTTCCGTAATTAATTTGTAATAGAATTAGCCGGTGTAGCGGTAGCAATGTGTGATTGCGCTGCAGCCTCTAGTGTAAGGATTGGCCCGCCTGCTTCTCCCACTGCAACCGTAATACGACGTACCACGTCGGCGGCAAGGAACATTGTTTTTCTTAAGAGCATCGTAGCTGATATACCTCTTCCGCCCTGCTAGCCACCTACGTGTTGTAGTCTCATTGGCCGAGCACGTTCCCTCGGAGCCCTCACATGCACCGAGGGGCTCCCATGTGACCGGCACGGCCTTATCGAGGTCGTGGGGCGAGGACTCTACCAATGCGGCTAAGACCACAAGAAGGAGCACGAGAACGAGCCCCAACTTGTTCATGATCGATGATATTACGGAGAAAGGACTATAAAATATTTTTAATTGAATGGTTAATTGAGAAGGGAGAAATATATATTGAGGGTCGAGAATATGTTGTTGGATGATTTTACGTGTTTCGCGGGTGGATTTAACTTTTGGTAGCTGTGCGGATTAACGTTTATTGTTCCCTAAAATTAGAGGTCAATATTTGCCCGAAACATTTTCGCTCGATCTATATATTTCCGATCTACTTAAATTGGCAAATCTATATTTTTTCCTCTTGGTGCTGTGACGAGGAAAATCTTAGCTAAATAATTATGTCTTAAGCAAGAGAATGTTTGGTTTGAACTAAGATTTTTCTATAAAAAAAACCTTAACAGAGAGATCCCACTTCAACGAGTTTTTTCTGTATCCATTGCACCTAACAAAACTATTTCCCTGGAACTTGTATCTTGAATTCATTTTTCCCTTTTCAACTATCTCTGTAACTGTCTTATTGACAGAAAAATTCATAATGAATTAATTCTTACATACAATAAATTTTTTAAAAATATTTTAATTGCTTAGATTTGTAGATTAATGAACAGAAAAAAAAAACAGAAGAAGAAGAATGTAGCCAGGGTGAAGCCAACTTTTTTAAAAAGCAGGAGCCAAAAATAAGTTTATGAAAACTTTAGGTCTTTGTAAGAGGTATTTTGACCAATTTAAGGGGTTAGAGTATATTTTACATTAACATTTAAGGGGTAACACATAATAACATATGTAGTTTGGTTTAAGGGGTAACTGTTAAGTGCATAAATCCATAGTCAAAGTTGTCGACTTTTCGACAACTTTGACTGACAATTTCTTGTAACTCTTTCATTTTGTCTTAGTTTTTTCCCCCTATTTTCTTTGGCTTACTATAGGTTGGGATTGTGTTGTGGACATGGAATTTGGAGCAAACTCAAGCAAGATGGAGTTTGGATGAAAGAAGTGGTTGAAGCGGAAAATCAAGGCTGGCGACCCGTCGCCAGAAGTCTCGTCAGTTGGCGACGCGTCGCCAACGTTAGCAACGTTCCATGAACATTTTTTCATCTGGCGACGTGTCACCAGAATTCGGACCCAGTTAGCGACGCGTCACCAACGCTCACTCTGTTTCACCGAAATCTCACATTTTTTATGGTCCCCCCATACTTCCCACCTGGTGACCTAGCCTTGTAGAGGGATTCTTATCCCTTTAGGATTTTAGGAAGAGGTAGGAAGGGGAAAATGATTGGAGTATAAATAGAAGGAGGAAGAAAGAGCCCACATCATCTACCTCGGCACTTTTCTTCTCTCATCACTTTTGGAGGTTATTCACCATCAAGGAAGGTTTTGGAGCTTGAAGAAGGGGCCATCATTCCTGGAAGTTTAGTCTTCTAAGGGTTTTTTTGGGTTTCTTCTTTTCCCTCTTTCTATTTGTTGGATTTTCATGGATACATTTGTTATGGGTTTGTTGTTGACACATATTATGGATTGTAAGTAGTTTGATTTATCTCTCTAGGATGAAATCTCCTACCTTGCTGCTCAATGAATTTGTGTTTGTGATTATAGATGGGATTTATCTTGTGTTGCCCTTTTTCTTATGCTTAATATTGAGTGATGGTAAGCCACCATACACAATGTTCTAGTTCACTTAATCCTTGAGAGAGGTTTAATAGGTGAGTGAATAGAAGTGGAGGGGGCATAGTGGCAAACTAGATTAGAGGTAATCTAGGTAATCATTAGGTATTAAAAAGAGGTCCAAGCCTTAACTTACCCTAGGTTAAAATTAGAGCTTGAGTAAAGCCTAAGTTAATTAAGGGTGAGCAAGGACTCAACTTGAGAAAAGAGTTTTTGAAGTTAGACCCTCATTACCACACAAGGAAAACCAATCTAGAAGTTAAGGTTACTTGGGGAGCAAGGGGAAGGAGTGGAGTCCTAGGGAGATAGTTTCCTTATTTATAGCCCATTTGACAATTTTCATTTAGTACTTAGGGAATTCATCTCGTTTACTCCTTCAAGTGCCTCACTAGGAGCAATTGCCTTCTCTCATTTTACTTCTTTTTCATTATCAATTAAGTAACTTGAGTAATTTGAGTTTCGAATTTGGTAAAAACACCAAATTCCCTTGGGACGATACCCCTACTTACCTTAAAGTACACTACAACCCCGTGCGCTTGCGGGTAATTAAGGGTTACAAATTGATAAACTCTTAGTTTAACAACAGTAACTCATAATAACAAATTGGAATCGCCGTCTTTGTTGAGCTCGCCATCGTTGTCGAATCAATGAACTCTTCTTCACATTTGAATCCCTCCTGATGAAGGACACCACCTTGGGTATCCCACATGGGTAAGGCCGACTCTTTGACTCTCACTCCAACTCTGTCAGCTTTAGGGGCGGTGGTTTCTTCACAATGATCCTTGCCGCTGAATTGATGGACTCTTCGCATCAATCCTCGACCAATCAATAGACTTTTCAAATAATCGATCCTCGCATCAATTCTCACCAAATCGATGATCATCGCATTTATCCTCACCGCCGAATCAATGGACTTTGCATCGGTCCTCGACCAATCGATAAATCAATACTCACATCGATCTTCCTTGAATTGATCCTTGCCAAATCAACGAATCATCGCATTTATACTCGCCGAATCAACGGACTCTTCATCACCGAATCCCTCTGCAAGACTTGCTTTGCCGCCTTCAATGCTTTCTATCGAATCAACGCCTTCCACCGAATCATGACTTCATTAGGAGACCTTCGCCACCGCCCTCAAATCCATTGAGACTTCACTAAATCGTGAGATGCCGAATCAGTCAACGGCTTTCGTCGCATCGTCCACCTCCTTTGCGAAGACATTCGCGCTCAAAGAAATGAAATCACAGGACCTGCAGGTTTTTAATTCACCTGTTCATGTACCAAATGGCGTTAAGTCAAAAGGAGTCTGAGCTGGATGCTTTTCGTTAGGTGATGAACTAAATTGTTTAGTTAGGCGAACTTTAGGGACTAACATGCTTAATCCGGAAAGTTGGAGGAGTTACTTGCACTAAGTCAAACAAAAAGGACTAACTCGCTCGAGTTTGTCAAGTTGGAGGACCAAATGCGCATTTTAGCCTTTTTAAAAACCTACACTTCTTTTATCGCTTCTTTTTATATTGTCTGATATCAAATTTTGAAACCTCAACTTAAATGGTATAATAGTCATCTTCTTTTAAATTGTGCGGATTTTTTTTTATGGTTGATAGACATTTTAAACTACCAATTTTTCTTCTCTGTAAATTTATTTTTTTCTTTATAAATACAAATCAATCAATAGACATTTTAAACTATCAATATTTATTCTTTATAAATTTACTTTTCTTCTATAAATGTAAATCAGTATTTTTTAAATGGCAGTTAATTTAAAAAAAATAAAAATTTTAAAATTATTGAAATATAGTTATCAAACAATTTAAATTTGTGTTTCAAAAGTTGTATATTGCGGCATAGTGTAAAGAAAGTAAGGGTACAGTGTTGCTTTTTTTAAAATAGAAAAAATAAAGTGTAGGTTAGATAAAATAATTATATGTATGGAGGATTTAATTATGTGATTTTCCCAAATTTAAGGACTAAAAATACATGTATTCTTTACCATTTTATGGGGGACAAAGCCTCCTCTAGCCAACCGTAGGCACAACCCAGATTGTAGCAGCTTATTGTTGCACAAATATTTTCAAAATAATAGAAATTAAATACTAAACTCATGTACGCTCTTTATCCGATAGTTATAACAATCAAATTTGGTTACATACATATTACGTGCAAATACAGTGACATGAACAACCAAGTTTTATATCGTAATGCTTAAGGTTGTTGATTGTTATCGTTTCTTCACCTATCAATTGGACAAATTCTAGTTTAGATTATCTAGTAACTATCTTGTAATAAATTTAAATTATTTAATAAATTTTTAATAATTGGGGAACAATTAATTGAAGTTTTTTATTTTCTCCTAGTAAATAGTATTTTTTTTCTCTATTGATATTGAAAAAAGTATAGGCTAATAATACATTAACAATGTTAATTAGTTCTGAATCTTGAGAAAAAATAATAATAATTTCAAGCCTTGGTTCTCCAGTTAAGCGACGCCGTCTCCGTCTCCGGCCAACTAGTTTCTACGGTTCCGCCCTATTCACCGTCATCAGAGATCGATCGGCGAGGCGTCTGATTTGGTTAGCGGAAGCTGGAAATTTATAAGCCAAGAAGATTCATGAAAATTTCTTCGTCCGCGTATGGAAATTAACAATCTTTAGTTATATATTATATGGTACATCCCTAATTCAAACAAAATTTCTTCCATAACCATTATTACATTGATGGGGAGAAACGAAAAGAAACACACCCGCCGATGATATATATATATACATATACATACATAGTAGAATATTTATGATCATCTATTGAAAATTCAAAACATGAATTAAGGTGCATGAAGCGATTTAGAGATTACATGATTTTGTGCTTGATAATTAATTTGGGCACATTTTATTCAGATTATCCCATAATTAATTCCCGTAATTATATTAGCTGGTGTAGCGGTAGCAATGGGTGATGGCGCTGCAGCCTCTATTGTAAGGATTGGCCCGCTTGCTTTTGCCACTGCAACTGTAATAGGAGGCGCCCCGCTGCCCGCACGGCACTCTGTTCTTCTTAAGAACGTCGTAGCTGATGTACCTCTGCCCCGGCTGGATCAGCGACCTCCGTGTGGTGGCATTCTCGTCCACCTCGCACGTCCCCCCGGGGCCATCGCATGCACCGCCTACGCGCTCTGAGTTTGCCCAGTGGTGGTCGGGTGACGACTCTACCAACACGACCAAGGCCACTGAAAGGAGCCCAAGCACAAGCCCCAACTTGTTCATGATGGTCACAAAGATACCAGAAAAAAAAATAAAAAGAAAGAGGTTTTTGATTGATTGATCGATTGGTGGATCGGGGAGGGAGAGAATGTTGTTGTTGGATGCTTTTTACGTGTTTTATAATTGGCTTAATAGCCTTCTGTTGCGCGGATGAACGTTTATTGTTCCCCACGAATTTAGAGGCCAATGGCTCAAACCATCTATTTTCTGATCTACTTAATTTGGCAAACTCATAATTTTGAAGGAACACCAATAAATTTAGCAATTAATTTGTTCCACATATATCTATGGATGTAATTGAGATTGACTGGTGGCTCATCCCCAGCCCCATTTAGATCATGCCACATGTGTTGTTTTATTTCACTTTTTCCACAAATTAAATAATAATTGCATGTGTCAAAGTCTTAGTAGCTAGGATGGGCGATTAGAGGGAAAATATGGGGTGTCCATGAGGGGATGGGCGATTAGAGGGAAAATATGGGGTGTCCATGAGTCCATTTGTTAGGAAAAAGAAATTTGACTCAATCAGTTTTTAATTTTTCAGTAGACCATCAATTCTTGGTAACATGTGTTAGGACACAAAAATTGGCCCTCTTACCGGTTCCTCTCTTTTCTCAAACAATTTCCCATTAGAAAAAGTCCTCGTTTGGCCAATTATGAACTTTCGTCCTCCTTCCCCCCTAGATCGAGATCTTTCTTAATTACTCTTCTCTCCTAAAACATGGAAAAATTATTAAGATGCCAGTTGGGCATAAGAAAATGTTAAGGGGCCTAGTGTACAGAAATGTACAAGTATGGGGGCTGAAAAGATGCCTTTGCCTCTTTTGGCCAATGAGCTTCCAATCCTCCTGTTCCACTTCGAAAAGAAGTTTTTCTAATCATTTTATCATCTATGCAAATGGGCAGTTTGATTAATTAATCCTAGTATTTAGTATTTATATATGTACGTGGACTTCATTCGAAAAACTATTCCTACATCCATCCGTCAGTTTCAGTGACGACAGTGAAGGATGTAGATAGAGGAAGTGATGCCAACCCCGTTAGGGTTTCATGGTTGGGTCTAAAATGTAAGTTGAGAAATAACACTTTTAGCCCTAAAACTTGTCATATATTTCTCTTTAAATAAAAAAAAATATTTCACTTTTCTAAATCAATCACAACAAACTTTGCTAAAATGTTCGCAGTCAGTTAGTTATAAATGTTGATGCGGCATGGCCTTAGTTGGACGGGACCATACTGGTGAGGTTTTGTTCATTCGCTAGCTCTTTCATATGTCTTTTCCTATGCTGGTTGTGACCCGAAGGTGAAACCTTGTAGTAATCGTTGTTGAGTCAGACTTGAAACTTGAAACCCTTTTTTTTTTTATTTTTTTATTTTAGGTCCCTTGTTGACGAGCCTCAGTTTTTAGGCTCTTAGTTTACTTATTGTTCTTTTTCCTTTGCTAAGCAATCCTATAATGAGGTTGCCCATATTCTAGCTCGTGAGATTCTTAACACTAGTGGCTGCTCTTCATGGGAAAGACCTTCTTTAGCTTTGTAATGCTCTTGCTTCTGATGAATAAATGATCATAGGCCTTCCTTCAAAAAATTTATTGAAAGACAACCGCTAAACATGAACATGATTTTGTAGGGAGGAAAACTCATAATTTTTCAAAAATTATATCACATTTTAAATTTACTGGAAAGTCTAAATTAGAATTATAAAAAATGATGTCAGAAAATTGAACAATGTTATTATGTGCACAATTATAAAATTTCAGGACTCATTTAAGAAAGCAAAGAAATTATTAAGATCGAAATAGAAAAACATCGAAAATTTTAATTAGGACCAAAATGTTAGGGCAGTCGTCTTTCCTTGTGTCTATAAATTATACTGTGGCAACGTCGGGTTTTCTGGAGTCGCCACCAATCTGTTTACTTAGGTCGATTGGACACCTTAAAATTGGTCTGCGAGAGTTCGGGGATCGGGAGTACGGTTACGCTAAAACAATATTGTTATAGCGCCCAAAATTGGCACCTTAGTTGATTTTAATTTTGTTTTACTTTGCTTTTAAAAAAATTTCAGTTAATTTAGATATTTTAACTGAATTAGTCGAAAATGTGGATTTTGGTAATTAATTCGGATGAAATTTTATACTTCCGAACCATGGACTCTGCCGAGTCATTTGGACACGGAAGATTTTTGATTCCGAACCATGGACTCTGCCGAGTCATTTGGACACGGAATTTGGTGAAATTTTAAACAATTTTATCCATATTGTAAAAAATATGGATTTTTTTATTTTTTTATTTAATTTATTTATTTTTAAAAAAAAGTTTGATATTTTCCAAACCGTAGATCCTGACGGATCATCCGGATATGGAAGTTAATTTAATTTATAGTAATTATTTAATTCTTATTATTATGGAATTAATTTTTAAATGGTAATTCTTTTTGTTTATGAATGATTTTTAAATCTAACTAAAAAATTTATTTTCATATTTTACTTCTTTTTCTTTTTTTTTTTTTTTTTTTTTACTTACTTTTATCTTTTTTTTTTTTGGAATTTTTCTTTTAATTTCTTTTATCTTTCTTTTTTTTTTTATCTTTCTTTTTTTTTTCTTATCTTTTCTTTTCTTTTTCTTTTCTTTTTCTTGTCTTTCGTATCTTTTTCTTATCTTTCTTTTAGTGTTTTTTTTTTTTAGTGAAAGTTATTTATTATTTAAATAATTATTCAATTTATAAAAGAAAAATAATTAGCTTTTTAAAAAATGATTTTTATTAGGCTTAATAATTAATTAAAAAAAAATAATCTTCTTTTAATTTTGATTTATGTATTTATTAGTAAGGGTAAAAGGTGAATTAAATAAAAAAATTATATAAAGGAAAATTAATGAAATAATAAAGTGGGGCTTTTTGGCCATCCACTTAAAAAAATAATAATAAATGTTAGCAAAGTTAATTAAATTAATTAACAAAAATAATAAAATTAGCCAAGTTTAATTAAATTAATTAATTAACAACAATAATAAAAAGTTAGTCAAGTTAATTAAATTTAATTAACAACAATAATAAAAAGTTAGTCAAGTTAATTAAATTAATTAACAACAATAATAAAAGTTAGTCAAGTTAATTAAATTAATTAATTAACAACAATAATAAAAGGTTAGTCAAGTTAATTAAATTAATTAATTAACAACAATAATAAAAGTTAGTCAAGTTAATTAAATTAATTAACAAAAATAATAAAAATTAGCCAAGTTTAATTAAATTAATTAATTAACAACAATAATAAAAGTTAGCCAAGTTTAATTAAGTTAATTAACAACAATTATAAAAGTTAGCCAAGTTTAATTAAGTTAATTAATTAACAACAATAATAAAAGTTAGTAAGTTAGTTGTTAGTTGTTAATAGCAACAATAAAGAAAGGGTTAGTAATAAACAAATAATAAACAAACAAGTAAAAATAAAAAAAGGTTAGTAATTAATTCTGCAAGAACAAAATAAAAACGTTAGTGACCAAATTGAAAAAAATTGAAAAGATGAAGGATGGAATAGAGGTTTACCCTTTTTAAATTAAAATTTTGAAATCTCTGTTTTCAAAACAGAGAAGACGCGACACGGGGAGGAGGGGGGTGACGGGCTGGGCAGGCGGAGGCTGCGAGGGCGCAGGGCGGCCGGGTGACGGCGACGAGGGCGCGGGGCGACGGCGGCCGGGACGACGGCGGCGGAACGGCTGGACGCGGCGGCGCGAGACGGCAGGACGACGGCGGCAGGACGGCTGGGCACGGCGGCGAAATGGCAACGGCGGCGGAGACGGCGGCGGCGACGGAGTAGGAGCGACGGCGACGGCGAGACGGCGGCGGCAGGGCGACGGCAGCGGGATAGGACGGCGACAGCAAAAGAAAGAAAGAGAAAACGGAGGAAGAAGGTAGTCGAAACGTAAGAAAAAAAATAATTTTGGGACTGTTTTGGCAGAGGGAGGAGAGGCTAGGACTAAGGCTTCTATTTTCCCTTTTTTAAAACGGAGCTCTGAAATTTTTTTCTCTGATTTTCTATGTGTTCAGCACTGAATTTGGAGGCCTATTTATAGAGGAAGTTTGGCTGAACTGTTCCTAATTAAATAATAAAAATAATCAAAACTTATCTCTTAAGTTGGTAAAATGACAATTTCAGTCCTTTACGTTACTCCAGCTCTGGATAAGCTCAGAAGCTTCTGATTTTGACAATTTTAACGTTTTCTGTTAATTTGGGCCAGAAACGTCCGTTTAGGCCCAAAATTGACGCGAAAAATTACCCAAAGCTCCTGAAACTTTCAGAATTTGTCAATTTTTCCCGAAACTTCTCAATTTTGTCATTTTTACCTCAAACTTTTAATTTTTTGTCATTTTTTTCATGAAATTTTATTTTATTTCAAACATACACATATTCACACATATATCATTTTAAATCAAATCTTCACAAAACAAAAATATATTTTAAACTAATTAAATTTTTTTTAATTAAAATTTTTTAATTTTAATAATAATAATAATAATAATAAAAATTTTTTTTTTTAAAACACCCGGACGAAATTGGGTGTCAAAGCTGCCCCCCTTTGCATAAACATTTGCAAAGTAGTTACAGGCATTGAGAATATTCTCGCCGACGAAATTGGGTGTCAACAGCTGCCCCCCTTTGCATGCTTCATGGGACATGATGTATGCAAAGTCCTTAGTTACTAAATTTCGTCCGGCTTAGCTAGGCATTAAGAACCTTCTCGCCGCCTAAAATTGATTGATTGAGGTTAATCCTTAAAACCTCGGTTTGACTGATTGATCGAAATTCTCCTTAAAACCTCTGCGATAGGAAATTCATCCTTCCTATCGTTGCTAGGGAAACCTTAAATTCCATCCCTGATTAATTGATTGGTTGATTGAGGTTAAGGAAGGTTCCATCCTTAAAACCCCGACGATAGGAAATTCCTACCGTTGAAGGAAAATTGATTGATTTCGAGGCAAAGGTTCCATCCTTAAAACCCCGGCGATAGGAGCAGTCCTACTGTTGAAGGAAAATTGATTGTTTTCGAGGCAAAGGTTCCATCCTTAAAACCCCGACGATAGGAGCAGTCCTACCGTTGATTATTTTCGAGACAAAGGTTCCATCCTTAAAATCCCGACGATAGGAAATTGATTGAATGAAAATTGATTGATTTCGAGGCAAAGGTTCCATCCTTAAAACCCCGGCAATAGGAGCAGTCCTACCGTTGAAGGAAAATTGATTGTTTTCGAGGCAAAGGTTCCATCCTTAAAACCCCGACGATAGGAGCAGTCCTACCGTTGAATGAAAATTGATTGATTTCGAGGCAAATGTTCCATCCTTAAAACCCCGGCGATAGAAGCAGTCCTACCGTTGAAGGAAAATTGATTGTTTTCGAGGCAAAGGTTCCATCCTTAAAACCCCGACGATAGGAGCAGTCCTACCGTTGATTGTTTTCGAGACAAAGGTTCCATCCTTAAAATCCCGACGATAGGAAATTGATTGAATGAAAATTGATTGATTTCGAGGCAAAGGTTCCATCCTTAAAACCCCGGCGATAGGAGCAGTCCTACCGTTGAAGGAAAATTGATTGTTTTCGAGGCAAAGGTTTCATCCTTAAAACCCCGACGATAGGAGCAGTCCTACCGTTGATTGTTTTCGAGACAAAGGTTCCATCCTTAAAACCCCGACGATAGGAAATTGATTGAATGAAAATTGATTGATTTCGAGGCAAAGGTTCCATCCTTAAAACCCCGGCGATAGGAGCAGTCCTACCGTTGAAGGAAAATTGATTGATTTCGAGGCAAAGGTTCCATCCTTAAAACCCCGGCGATAGGAGCAGTCCTATCCGTTGATTGTTTTCGAGACAAAGGTTCCATCCTTAAAATCTCGACGATAGGAAATTGATCGTTAAATGAAAATTGATTGATTGATTTCGAGGCAAAGGTTCCATCCTTAAAACCCCGGCGATAGGAGCAGTCCTACCGTTGAAGGAAAATTGATTGATTTCGAGGCAAAGGTTCCATCCTTAAAACCCCGGCGATAGGAGTAGTCCTACCGTTGAAGGAAAATTGATTGTTTTCGAGGTAAAGGTTCCATCCTTAAAACCCCGACGATAGGAGCAGTCCTACCGTTGATTGTTTTCGAGACAAAGGTTCCATCCTTAAAATCCCGACGATAGGAAATTAATTAAATAAAAATTGATTGATTTCAAGGCAAAGGTTCCATCCTTAAAACCCCGGCGATAGGAGCAGTCCTACCGTTGAAGGAAAATTGATTGATTTTCGAGGTTAAGGAACCTTCCTTAGAACCTCTACGATAGGAACATTCCTATCGTTGAAGAAAAATTGATTGATTTTGAGGTCTATGATAGGAACCTTGTTGAAGGTTAAGAGTCCTTCCTTAGAACCTCTACGATAGAAACTCTCCTATCGTTGAAGAAAAATTGATTGATTTAGAGAAAAAATGGAAAAAATTGATTTTGAGGCTAAGGAGCTTTCCTTAGGACCTCGAGCGAAATTTATATGAAAGCAATTGAAATTGGAATAATTTTCTTCGAAAGTGTGAATTTTCATAATAGGCGAGTGCGAAACTTTAGACTTCGATAAAATGAGTGAATCTTGATGATGACAATATCGCTAACAAATTATGTAAAGGGAACGGATGTTTGGAATCAATATCCAAGGTTTCATCTAATATCCAAGGTTCATCTAATATTTTCTTCAGTAAATATAGATTCGCTTGAGAGATATGTCATCCAAATAAGGTTGAAGCTTAACTACCCCAAAATGTTATGCCTAGTAGACCTAATAGGATGCGTCTCAAGAGCAATAAAAATTACTCTTTGCTCAGCCATTCCAACCTAAAGGCATTGTCCTATGGTTTTAATATCAGCATGGACGAGACTATCTTATAAGATAAAAGAAAGAAATTCCCTGAAAAGAAAAACTAAAACACAAAAGAAAATGCTGATAATAAAAGTAAAGGACAAGCAAAACGGATCGGATCGCTTCTTCTTCCACAATATTTCAACAGGGTTAGTAGAGGACTATTATGGGATCGAACTGTTCGGGAAAGACTGTCGCGTCCAGTCTATCTGAATCATTGCTGGATCTGGTTCAGGAACAAAAGCTTGCATTTTATCAAGTAATTCTTCAGCAGTTTTTGCAGATATTAGGATTCGTCATGCTACTCTTGATATAAAATTCTTCTGCACTGCATAATCCACAAAAGATATTAGACCTGTAAAGAGATCGTTAACATTCAAAAGCCCAATAGGTTTCTTGTGCAAATTAAGTTGGGCCATGGAAGCAATTTGGAAGACTTCTCCCAATGTACCAAAACCACCTGGTAGAGCGATAACAGCATCAGCATTAAGAAGCATTTGTAACACACGCTCTTGCAAATTTTTAACCACTAATTCTTCTCCAATCGTGCCCCCAGAAACAAATTTCAGAGATCCAGGGATGATGCCTAGAACTTGGCTTCCTCCTAGAGATGCTGCTGATGCTACACCTCCCATTAATCCGACACTACCTCCTCCATAAACTAAGTGTATTTTTCGCTCAGCTAATACACTACCTAAATGGTTGGCTGCCTTTAAGTACTCTTCATCTTTTCCAGGAAAAGCTCCAGAAAATACACAAATACTTCGAGGTTTACGAGTTGAGGTTTTCTCCATTCCTATCCTTTCCTTTGTGAGAAAAAAGGATATATTTATAGAGAT